>CM023609.1:26244484-26671984 GCA_013358685.1 Antennarius maculatus | reverse complement strand
GTAAAGAACGAGATCCGGTCTCACTGATGTCGTATCCATCCGCCAACACGTGGTAAAGAACGAGATGCTGTCTCACTGATGTCGTATCCATCCGCCAACACGTTGTAAAGAACGAGATCCGGTCTCACTGATGTCGTATCCATCCGCCAACACGTGGTAAAGAACGAGATCCGGTCTCACTGATGTCGTATCCATCCGCCAACACGTGGTAAAGAACGAGATGCGGTCTCACTGATGTCGTATCCATCCGCCAACACGTTGTAAAGAACGAGATGCGGTCTCACTGATGTCGTATCCATCCGCCAACACGTGGTAAAGAACGAGATGCGGTCTCACTGATGTCGTATCCATCCGCCAACACGAGGTAAAGAACGAGATCCAGTCTCACTGATGTCGTATCCATCCGCCAACACGTGGTAAAGAACGAGATCCGGTCTCACTGATGTCGTATCCATCCGCCAACACGTGGTAAAGAACGAGATGCGGTCTCACTGATGTCGTATCCATCCGCCAACACGTGGTAAAGAACGAGATGCGGTCTAAATGATGTCGTATCCATCCGCCAACACGTGGTAAAGAACGAGATCCGGTCTCACTGATGTATCCATCCTCCAACACGTGGTAAAGAACGAGATGCGGTCTCACTGATGTCGTATCCATCCGCCAACACGTTGTAAAGAACGAGATGCGGTCTCACTGATGTCGTATCCATCCGCCAACACGTGGTAAAGAACGAGATCCGGTCTCACTGATGTCGTATCCATCCGCCAACACGAGGTAAAGAACGAGATCCAGTCTCACTGATGTCGTATCCATCCGCCAACACGTGGTAAAGAACGAGATCCGGTCTCACTGATGTCGTATCCATCCGCCAACACGTGGTAAAGAACGAGATGCGGTCTCACTGATGTCGTATCCATCCGCCAACACGTTGTAAAGAACGAGATCCAGTCTCACTGATGTCGTATCCATCCGCCAACACGTGGTAAAGAACGAGATCCGGTCTCACTGATGTCGTATCCATCCGCCAACACGTGGTAAAGAACGAGATGCGGTCTCACTGATGTCGTATCCATCCGCCAACACGTTGTAAAGAACGAGATGCGGTCTCACTGATGTCGTATCCATCCGCCAACACGTGGTAAAGAACGAGATGCGGTCTCACTGATGTCGTATCCATCCGCCAACACGAGGTAAAGAACGAGATCCAGTCTCACTGATGTCGTATCCATCCGCCAACACGTGGTAAAGAACGAGATCCGGTCTCACTGATGTCGTATCCATCCGCCAACACGTGGTAAAGAACGAGATCCGGTCTCACTGATGTCGTATCCATCCGCCAACACGTGGTAAAGAACGAGATGCGGTCTCAATGATGTCGTATCCATCCGCCAACACGTGGTAAAGAACGAGATCCGGTCTCACTGATGTATCCATCCGCCAACACGTGGTAAAGAACGAGATGCGGTCTCACTGATGTCGTATCCATCCGCCAACACGTTCTAAAGAACGAGATGCGGTCTCACTGATGTCGTATCCATCCGCCAACACGTGGTAAAGAACGAGATGCGGTCTCACTGATGTCGTATCCATCCGCCAACACGAGGTAAAGAACGAGATCCAGTCTCACTGATGTCGTATCCATCCGCCAACACGTGGTAAAGAACGAGATCCGGTCTCACTGATGTCGTATCCATCCGCCAACACGTGGTAAAGAACGAGATGCGGTCTCACTGATGTCGTATCCATCCGCCAACACGTTGTAAAGAACGAGATCCAGTCTCACTGATGTCGTATCCATCCGCCAACACGTGGTAAAGAACGAGATCCGGTCTCACTGATGTCGTATCCATCCGCCAACACGTGGTAAAGAACGAGATGCGGTCTCACTGATGTCGTATCCATCCGCCAACACGTTGTAAAGAACGAGATGCGGTCTCACTGATGTCGTATCCATCCGCCAACACGTGGTAAAGAACGAGATGCGGTCTCACTGATGTCGTATCCATCCGCCAACACGAGGTAAAGAACGAGATCCAGTCTCACAGATGTCGTATCCATCCGCCAACACGTGGTAAAGAACGAGATCCGGTCTCACTGATGTCGTATCCATCCGCCAACACGTGGTAAAGAACGAGATCCGGTCTCACTGATGTCGTATCCATCCGCCAACACGTGGTAAAGAACGAGATACCTTCTCACCGATGTCGTATCTCAGATTTTCACTCGTATGTCAAACGAACATCTGGACAGAGCGACTCTTATCTCCAGGAACTCGTGTCTCGAGGTTCTACTGTAGTTTGTGTGAACCTACAGTTTTGGTTTGAAGGCAAACAGCAGCTTTAAATGAATTCCGTAAACACTCCCCAAATCCAGCCAATTAAAACACACATTGATTGAAGATGTGCTCGGCGTTCTCGCCTCACCTTAAATAAATTGGATTAAATTTGGCCGGACTACTTTCTCTCACCTGTCGGAGCTCCCTGTGGGAAACGGAGACCATAAAGTTGTCTCAACTTTAAGTGGACGTCTTTACACAGAACTTTAATGTCTTTCCAGGCCTGAGGCGATGTTAGTCATTATCTGGCAGCTACTAAGTGGACGCAGACGAAGAGAAGCAGAAGAACACGGCTCTCATTCCGGTGGAGGACACTCACCGGACTCCTCTGGCGGTTCAAAGTTTGATCCACTCTCGTCCGACCGTCTTGTGCTGCAAAAGGGCATTTAGAAGGTCTGAATATACGAGGCGATCGAGCACTGGAGTCAGTTGAGTGCAGAGAACACGAGACGACGCTAATCAACATGATAATCTGGACTAATCTCCTCCAGACCAGATGAAAGAGGACCTTTCCTGAGCCTAATCCCAATCCGGCGTCCATCCATCAGCTTTTCTTTGGCCTCGGCGATCAACAGAAGGTTCTTCTGTGTTTCTCAGCATCATCGCAGCTCAATCTTCTGCACGCCGATACGCTAACGATCCTATTGTTCATTTAGCATGTTGTCGGGGTGACTAATCCTCACCTTGAGGTTAGCGAGGGCTTTCTGGAAGACATGAGCTGACAGCGTCTTCAGGGAACCCAGTGAACCACTGGCAGCCAATGACATCAATGGAGAACCTGTATAAGAATATAAGAAACCCCACAGAAACCGAAAGAGAACACAATAAACGTCTGGAGAAAGTCTGACACTGATAGCCAATGGGTTAAAGGTAGGATCTCAAAGGTAGATGAGGTCCTCAAAGGTAGATGAGGTTCTTTAAAGGTAGATGAGGTCCTCAAAGGTAGATGAGGTTCTTTAAAGGTAGATGAGGTTCTTTAAAGGTAGATGAGGTTCTTTAAAGGTAGATGAGCTTCTTTAAAGGTAGATGAGGTTCTTTAAAGGTAGATGAGGTTCTTTAAAGGTAGATGAGGTTCTTTAAAGGTAGATGAGGTTCTCAAAGGTAGATGAGGTTCTCAAAGGTAGATGAGGTTCTCAAAGGTAGATGAGGTTCTTTAAAGGTAGATGAGGTTCTTTAAAGGTAGATGAGTTTCTTTAAAGGTAGATGAGGTTCTTTAAAGGTAGATGAGCTTCTTTAAAGGTAGATGAGGTTCTTTAAAGGTAGATGAGGTTCTTTAACGGTAGATGAGGTTCTTTAAAGGTAGATGAGGTTCTTTAAAGGTAGATGAGCTTCTTTAAAGGTAGATGAGGTTCTCGAACACAACCAACATTTGGGTTCTACAACAGTGCAGGAATGTCCAGCAACACCTGCCTGTTTAGCACCTAGTGACATCATCAGCATCTGGTGACATCATCAGCACCTGATGACATCATCAGGAGGCGTCCAGGTTTTCCTGCAGTACAATAAAGGACATTATCAGACACTGAGGTCATCAGTTCCTTTGATGTCTGATCTGATCCGTTTGTAATCCTCATATTATCCGTCATGCTGGATTATTCTGTTCCACACGCACCCCCATCGGAGCGCTCTTTCTTTCTCTGTCTAATTCCCACAATGCACCAGGAAGTGTAGATTCGCCGTGCTTCTCTTCTCTCCTGAAGCGTGACGCGTCCGTCTTTATTAAGCCGCTGTCAGCGCCGTTTGTTGCCATGTGGAGTAATTCTGCTGCAATTTAGATAAGAAGACAGGCGCCGCTAAAAGACGCCGCGCCGCCGCCGCACTTCTTCGTTTGTATTCACGACCGCAGCAGCCGCTCGAAGAGAACCCAGTCAGGACAGGACGATCGGCTTGGGCAACCTTTGACCCCAGAACGCTTCAGAATGTTCAGATAGATAGATGATTGAGTTCTACTCGTCCGATACCAACCGCAGTTCAAGGATTCCTTCATCGATGGCGACGCGTCGGTCAAATTCAGCCGTCCATCCGGGACATTTGACCGTCACATTCCGACGACTAAATTCTAAGAAATAAGAAAAAGAAATGAGATTTACAGAAGAGTGAACTCAGTGCAGCCTAGTGATGCGCTGGCGACGGATCTGGGGTGTACCCTGACCCCTGTCTGACAGTCTGCTGGGCTAGACTGTCAGAAACGAGTCGTTAATTCAGCATTAAAGCCTTTTTCTGTTTTCGACTCTGAACAGCCCCGTCCCAGATTGCCTGGGGGGTTGTTGGGGGTATTGGGGGGGGGGCGGCGCCTCAGATGTAGTATTTTGGCCGCGAGGCATTCAGGGCTTCATGTTGAACCTGTCGTCCTGATGTGATCCAGGTCTGGGGATTCAGCGGAGTTCTGATGTTTCTGTGAACCTTTGAACGCACCGTTACGGCAGAAGATGTTCTGAACCCCCCCGGGGACGCCGGCTCTTGACCCGCCGTATGTTTTTAAGGTGGTGTGTTCAAGTCCTCGTCCCCGTCAGGGTGTCTCGGGGTCGGTACCGTCGCCTTCAACAGGTAACCGCGGAGCTTCAGCGAGTTTCAAAAGTCCTGAATATCAAACGTGAAGCTAATTAAATCCGCCGGGAGCTGGACGCCGTCATCCGACGCCAACCGACATGTTTTCTTACACTTCTGTTGTATAAAATATATCAAATTTATTAAAAAATGTAAAACATGAAGCGGCCGGTCAGGCGGGGACCTCTGCAGGGTGAACCCTGCCTCGCGGCAGACCTCGGGCGGACGGCGACCTTCGGCGGCGCCTGTCAGAATGCTAACCAGGAGGTAAACACGGGGATTTAACGGCATCATTAACGAGGAGCTGGTTTCATGGAGCAGAAGGTGGATTTAGCTTCAGACGGTAGCAGCTCACAGCCGGCGAGGTTCTGCTCCCCAAAAAACTTTATTGTCAGGTCGTTACAGGACGAGAAAGTTGAATCCAGTTCAGGTCGGAACAGGAAGTGGAGCCACGTTTCCGAGGAGCGAAAGGGTTCCCTTTTGGATCCACTTTATCTGATTCTGAAGTTCTTGATCCACGTTCACAATCCACGTTGATCCACGTTGATCCACATTCAAAGTCCACATTGATCCACTTTCGCGATCAACATTCCCGATCGTGAACGTTGATCCACGTTGATCCACGTTGATTCACATTGATCAACATTCACAATACACGTTGATCCATGTCCATGATCCACATTGATCCATGTTCACGATCAACGTTGATACACGTTCATGATCCACGTTGATCCACACTCATGATCCACATTGATCAACATTCACAATACACGTTGATCCATGTTCATGATCCACATTCACGATCAACGTTGATCCACACTCATGATCCACATTGATCCCCGTTCACGATCCACGTTGATCCACACTCATGATCCACGTTGATCCACGTTCATTATCACGTTGATCCATGTTCACCATCCATGTTGATCCACGTTCACGATCCACTTTGATCCACGTTCCTGATACACGTTCTTGATCCCTTCTTTGCGACCAAATCTTGTGGAAATTCTTGGAATAAATCTTCAGATTCAAATCAGACGCATTTTTTCCTGGAGTTTAGGAAACATCTGAAAATAGAGACGTGGATCTGGGAGCGCGGCTCCAGCGACCCCCGTGACCCAGGAAACGAACGACCGTAGAGGATCCTGCTGCCCCGGGTCAACCGTTAAAGCCGCCGAGGCAGAAAACATGTGGGATCGATTTGCGTTGAGTGAAACCCGACCCCCTTTTCGCCGGCGACACGGATGACGAATCAAACTCGCCGTTCCCTGGGGGGGGGGGGCGTTGGCGCGTTTTGATCAGCGTGTAGTTTGATGCCACACTCTGGGCTAACAGCGACGCCGCCGTCCTCTGGCGACCCCCCCGCGCCGTGAAATGAGCAGCTTTGTCGTGACCTCGGGGTCGAGGGTCAAAGGGGTGGAGTCACATCCAAAGGGCTTAAGTTTTCTTTTAGCTGGGGGGGCGGGGACACTGGAGCTCTTAAGCCTCTGAGGTTGGGGAGGGTTTTTCTTTACTAATTGGAGCGCCACCTCCACTCCTGAGGAATTATGGGTAGCCAAGACGAGACCCAATGGATGTAGGCGGAGCTGTGACCCTGAATGCCCCGCCCACACGAGCTCAGCAGGTCAGGCATTGTGTTCTGCTGGTGGTATGCCCCCCCCACCCTCAAGGGTCACAGGGCAAACCAACCAATCACAGACCAGCTGGCATTCCCCCAGCAGGAAGCTGATTGGTTGTTGGTTTATCTTTAACGACTTTTAGTTCAGGTTTCCTTCATTTCTGCTGCAAATTTAATTAAAAAAACAGCAAAAACAAAAAATGTGATTGGACGAGGCTGTTCAAGATGTGTGTGTGTGTGTGTGTGTGTGTGTGTGTGTGTGTGTGTGTGTGTGTGTGTGTGTGTGTGTGTGTGTGTGTGTGTGTGTGTGTGTGTGTGTTTCACCTTCCTCTCTCCATCTCTCCATCACTCAGTGGGATTTTCTCTCGCTCTCCATCTCCCAGCATGCACCTGTCCATCAGGTTGAAGCTCAGAGCTCTACACACACACACACACACACACACACACACACACACACACACACACAGTCTTGTTTCTTATTTGTCTTATTTGTTGTTGTTGTTGTTGTTGTTGTTGTTCTCCCCCCCCCCCCCTTTATTTATGTCTTTCTCATGAATAAATAAAGTTTTTGGACTTTTTTTTGTTGTTGCTCGTTCTAAACGTTGACGTGTCTGAGGAGAACGGGTCGACCTCGGGCTTCTATTTTTATTTATCTCTTTTATATTTTTTACGTTTGAATTACTTTTCCAGGAAGCAGGACGAGAGCATTAATGTACTCCTGGGGGGGGGGGGGTGGGGGGGGGGCGGATGGACATCAGCTGCGATGCGGTCAAAGGAAAATAGTTCCTCCGTGAGTTAATTTGCCGACCAATCAGACGCTGGAACACGTTCAGGATGCGCGTTCCTGACGAGAAGCGTTTCCCCTTCAGTCGGGGTGAAGCGTCCAGCGTTTGAATTCACGCTACAAACAAACAATTAAACAAGCAAACAAAGCACTTCATCAACAAACAAACCAGTGAACGTAGATGAAAACACCACCTCCTTGATCAAGGTCAGTTTAATCTACAGCATTAATCAGTGTTCATCACATGTAGGTGTGTGTGTGTGTGTGTGTGTGTGTGTGTGTCCACACACATCCACTCGTTTTTACACGTGTTCTGACCGGATCGACCTCCGTTGCCTCCCTGGAGGTTTTTCCAGGACTTTCCTGGAAACGTGAGCGCCTCGAACACGAGTGCCTCGAACGTTAGCTCCTCGAATCCTAGCGCCTCGAACATTAGCTCTATGAACATGAGCGCCTCGAGCGCTGGCACCTCAAACGTTAGCGCCTCCAGTGCGAGCGCCACGAACGTTAGCTCCTCGAACGCGAGCGCCGCACACTTTAGCACCTTGAACATGAGCACCTCAAACGTTAGCGCCTCAAGCACGAACGTTAGCTCCTCGAACACGAGCGCCTCGAACGTGAACACATCGAACGCGAGCGCCACAAACTTTAGCACCTTGAACATGAGCACCGTGAGCGCCACAAACGTTAGCTCATCGAACGCGAGCGCCGCGAACGCCTCGAAGGTGACTGCCTCGAACGTTAGCTCCTCGAACGTTAGCTCCTCGAACGTTAGCTCCTCGAACGTTAGCTCCTTGAACGTTAGCTCCTTGAACGTTAGCTCCTCGAACGTTAGCTCCTCGAACGTTAGCTCCTTGAACGTTAGCTCCTCGAACGTTAGCTCCTTGAACGTTAGCTCCTCGAACGTTAGCTCCTCGAACGTTAGCTCCTTGAACGTGAGCGCCTCGAACATGGTGACTGACTTTTTGATCACGTCAAACCCGACCCGCTCAGAGGCGGAGACCAGAACCGGGTCGTCTTCAGTTTCTAGATTCTCTCCTCCAACGTGGGAACGGCGTCTCGCGGTCGTGTTTGACGGTTCCACCGATCCGTGGCGTTAAAGGATCGTCGTGGTAACGACGGAGGAACAAAAAGTGTCGCCTCGGTTTTTGCGCGTTTCGGAGGGAAAAGCAGCGAGTCGACGTTTTTAATTGTGTTTGTCTGGAAAAGCAGGAGAGACCGACAACAGTGGAGATAATGAAAGTCGTATATATTGAAACTAATTAAAGATCACGCCCTCCCGCCCCCCCACCACCGTCGCATTCCGCTATCCTCCCTGCCCCGCTCTTCTCCTGGTTTCCTGCCCTGTAAACAAGTGGTAGCTATAATAAACAGAATAATAGGAAGCCCCAGGGACTAAACAAACAAACAGGAAACAGCAAATCAACAAAGTGCCTAATTATGAAGATTTGCGTTGCTGCTGGTGATCATTAGTGGGGGGGGCATTAATGCAGACTTCTGTCAGTGGCTGGAACGCAGGAAGAGCGTCCCGGCGTCGGTGCTTTAATAATGTATTCTGCCAGGCCCCCGAGCGACCCCCCAGGAACGAAGCACCGTGTCTGTTTACATGTCACTCGCTTCATTTCAATATTTGGCCGAAATAAATACTGGAATGCAACCGTCGCGAGCGTGAACGCAACTTTAAACTTTCTGTGTTTACCAAACAACGGTGAAGCCGAGTCGGCGCGGAGCGTGATGGTTTATCGTTTTCCCGTTTCCTCGAGGTCAGGAGACGAATTCCAATCACAGTTTTCACACGTAAATATCAGCTGTGGGATTAACAGCTGGTGTTAACGTCTATTTTCCGGTGTCTGTTGCTAGGATACGTAAGGGCGTGTTGCTGAAAAGTCAAGACGGTTCCATCGCGGTTGTGTCGGACGCACTGACCTCCGTCCGCCGCTCTTAGCACCTGTATGAACATCAGAATGGAGAGGTTTGAGGACCACCATCAAGAGGTGAAGGTCTTGACTCGGCCTCTATTGAGTCCAGATCAGTGGAACTGAGAGGATCTGCTGCTAACATCCTGGTACCTTCAGAGGTCTGGCCGGCGGACGCGGTCACAGCTGTTCCAGTCCCACTAGGACGTGCACTTCTAACCCGGTGGTGAACGAAACACAACGGGTGGAGAAACATTTGGAGTCTTTCCAGGCTCTTGTGTGGCTGAACATCCATTAACGCTCCAGCCGTCAGCAAAGGCCACCAGCCGAGTGACCCTGACGGCCGATGGATCGTTGGGTACGGCGGGAGCTCTGGGCTCTTTCAGCTAACGAAAAAAATGGGATGGCAAACTCTGGTGGGTTCTGTGGGGTGTGTTCAATTATTAACAGCGTGCGGGGTGCATCCCTCAGTAAGGCTCCACCCTGCAGTCGTTCAGAAGGGCAATGTTGTGTTTACGATTGTCGAATTTCATATTCAATTAATCCTTGATTCAATTAATCCTTAATCCACACTCCAAACCCACAACCAGAGCAACACCGGGACCCAACAACACAGAAGGGCGTTGGATCAGAGCTCAGCTCGTCTTTCATGAACTGTTCAAATAACAATATAATAGATTTTCTGCTCGGTGTGTGAAGACAAACCCGTCCACCCCGGACGCCTCCAGGCGTAATAAAGACACACATCGGATGTTTGCTTTGCAGGAAAGTCGATGAGAGGAGCGTTCCTGACGTGGTTAGACATCCTCAGAGGTTTTGATTTAATAACGGCGTCCAGGAGGAGCAGCGTTTGCTGTTGACGGGATGTTTTACAGGTGAAACAAGTTGTTTTGCGGTTAAAACGAGATGTTTTATGAGTAAATCGGGACATTTTACGGGTAAAACGAGATTTTTTACAGGTGAAACAAGTTGTTTTACAGGTAAAACGAGATGTTTTGCAGGTAAAACGAGATTTTTTACATGGTGAAAGAAGATGTTTTACAGGTAAAATGAGATGTTTTACGAGTAAATATGGACATTTTACAGGTAAAACGAGATTTTTTACAGGTGAAACAAGTTGTTTTACAGGTAAAACGAGATGTTTTGCAGGTAAAACGAGATTTTTTTACAGGTGAAACAAGTTGTTTTACAGATAAAACGAGATTTTTTACAGGTGAAACAAGTTGTTTTACAGGTAAAACGAGATTTTTTACAGGTGAAACAAGTTGTTTTACAGGTAAAACGAGATTTTTTACAGGTGAAACAAGTTGTTTTACAGGTAAAACGAGATTTTTTACAGGTGAAACAAGTTGTTTTACAGGTAAAACGAGATTTTTTACAGGTGAAACAAGTTGTTTTACAGGTAAAACGAGATTTTTTACAGGTGAAACAAGTTGTTTTACAGATAAAACGAGATTTTTTACAGGTGAAACAAGTTGTTTTACAGGTAAAACGAGATGTTTTGCTGGTGTACTGAAGAACCCAAACACTCAGAGAGGAGAGAAGGTGTTGGTTTAATGCTAACAGAGAGGTCACCAAATCACAACCGGTACGTGGAAGGCTACGGGAAAAGAATAAAGAGTCCACAAAGAGTAAAGAGAAAGTACAAAAAGTCCACAAAGGAAAAACAAAAGGATGTGAGGAGGCTGGAGAGGAAAGGAAAGGCGGCAGATGGGTGGGAGGAGAACGTGAGGAAATGAAGGAGAGTGACAATAAGATGGAAATCCAGGAGGATGAGAGCAGCGAAGGTGAAGACTGAGGAGGAGGAGAGCAAGGAGACAATGAGATGGACAGATGGTGGGATGAGAGGGATGGAGAAGAAGAGGATGAAGAGGAGAGAAAAGGCAAAGAGACGAGAAACTGAAGGAGGACCAATAAAAAAAAAGGAGAAAGACGAAGACAAAGAAGGAGATGAAGGACACTACAGCAAAAAAGAAGGTGGACAGAAGGTGCGTCCAATCAGAGCCTCTCATTCAGCCGCCGCCCCCTTCTGGTCTGGACTATTAATTAATCTGTCATCTGAGGAACGACCTCATTGGAGCGTCCTTCTAAACACAACAAACAAACACACTTGAGGACTTCAACTCACAACAGTCTCATCCAATCAGAACCGTCCAAACCAAATCCGCCTTGAGTGAGAAGAGACGTGATTGGTCGGTTTAATCACCTGTGTGACCATCAGACATGAAATCCGTGAATCTCATGAACCCCATCCACAGGCTTCTGGTTTGGTTTTGCTGCTTTCTGATTGGCTGAGCCAAGTCAAGCAACAACTTCCATTGGAATCTCCTCAAAATGAGCCAATCTCATTAACATTCCAGCCACAACAGCCAATCAGGCGTCAGATGGAAACGATAGGAACGAGAACAGAGGAACCATAAAGACAAAGTGCTTTAGTGTTAAAATAAAACAGAAAAATGTCCTCCCTACGTTTTTACGATAAATAAAAACCAGAACTGCTCCTCCTGGGACGGATCCGACGACGGATGCAATTGGAGGAGACATCCCTCCACACGACCGACGTCTCTTTATGTCCTCTGAGGGAAAATGAGTTCCAGCATCAGCTGAAGTGTGATGGCGCCGCTGATGAAGAGCACCTCAGTACACGTGGAACATAATTACCGTCCCGCCTCGCCGGATCCAAACGACTCGCTCTCCGCTGATCGTCTTCCTCAAGGGTGTGCAGCGGGATGGGATTGAAGAGGAGTGTGTGTTCCTGTGTGTGTGTGTGTGTGTGTGTGTGTGTGTGTGTGTGTGTGTGTCGTCACATGTTAAGCGTGCTAATCGAACAGACCGCCGGCGTCCTCTCCACCCCGTAATTTACCTGAACCAGACATCAGGTAACGGCAACGTTCCGAGACACAAGTGTGATTGTGCTGTTCGCTGTTCAATGAGCCTCTGAACGTTCCATTTGTGATCCGAAGTAAAGTCCCGGAATCCCCCCCCCCCCCGCTTTCGGCGAACCGTAAAGTAGCCCCCGCCAAACCTGAGCGGCGGTTCTCCTATCAAGCAGGAGTTCAGACGGACACGAATTGGCGACAAATATTGTCCTACGTGTTCCTGAAGTGTCCATCGATGGTGAGGACAGAGTTCACCAGTGTGATGGGGGGGGGACTCAGGCGAGGACATTCAAAAGAGAACGCTCAAGGAGAAACTCCAACAATCTACTAGATGAGGTTCTCAAAGGTAGGTGAGGTTCTCAAAGGTAGGTGAGGTTCTCAAAGGTAGGTGAGGTTCTCATTTGTGCATGAGGCTTTATCAGCCGGTTGCGGGTCTACTGTGGAGTCTCCTTTCTGTTAGAAATGCCTGGAACAGAGGCACCCTGGGGGCCGCAGCCACCTCCACTGTCCCCTCTTTGACAGGAAGGAGTATCTGATGCTCCATTTCACGAAAATATTCTGAGAAAATTCCACGTCACTGCCTCATATTTGCACATAAGCCTGAGACTCGAGCACAATTTCCTGAAATGTGTGTAATTACAAACACTTCAGAAAGAATAAAGGACGTCTAATCACAAGACGTCTTCCGTGAGATGGGGGCGACCTCCAGCTGACTGAGAAACAGTAGGACACAGGAAATAGTTGATAATGGTGTCGATGGAGAGGACGGGAACGCGGCGGCGGTTCGGATTGATTTGTCAGCGGTTGTTAAAGAGCGACGAGGAAAAAAACAAAGACGATAACGAGGATGCTGGAGCGAGAGAAACGAGACAGGTGTGAGGAATCGGCATTAGTGCGCAATTAATACCGTCGTCAAACCGTTAAGACGATCAGCCCTGAAGATTTAGAGCTGAGATTCATTTGAGGTGAACAACCCGCAGCTGCTACCGGCGTGTGAAGACACCAACGAGGAAGACACTTCCTCTCAGGAAGCAGGAATAATGAAAGTGTGGTAACTCTTCGCCGTCCAGCGCCTTGCAGCAATGGATCTCTTTCGGTGGACTGTCTCCAACGTCCGACGGACGGCCGTCGCCTCGCGCCTGAGAACTCCTCATGGTTTCCACTTTCTCAGCAGAAGAAGGAGTTCATCAAGTGAAGAAACGGAAAGGGGTGACATCATAAATAAGAAGGTGTTTCGTTTCGCCCCACGACACCAACAAATACCAGAGCACCAGAAGACGACTCCGCAGGACTTTGGTGTACAGTGCGCCCTTTTTACTCGCGGTTAATGCGTTCCAGGAACCACACATGGTTAACGAATTCCACAACAAAGCAAGGAACTATTTATTTAATTTACTTATGGTAATTTAAACGTTTATGACCCCTCCCCACACTGATATTAACCACCTTCTATCTGTATTACCTTTAAAACACTCTGGTAGACTGTTTAAAACACTTTAGTGTCTCACGGAAGTCCAAGACTCACGGAACGTAGTGCACTTCAGGATGTCGTCAATAAAATGCGCGTACGGTATCACATGACCGCCTACCAAAAATATGCAATGAGTTGAAGTCACAAAAGTTGATGCACAAATGCGCAAGAGCACTCTAGTCGGTATCCTTGATTTAAAAGACGCAACGTGTTTTCACGCAGTGGCGTTTGACGAACGGCCGCGTTTTCCTCGTCTGACACTGACATCATTTTCCAAACAAGAAACGACATCATTTGTCCTCCCAACACGCCGTAGTTCTTCCTGATGATGTTCTGCGACGGGTCTGCCGTCCATCTAGACGGAACAGAGAGACACGGCGAGACGTCAAAGCCGAGGTAGACTCCGGTTCGCCCAAGTTTTAATGTGGTTTGACTCTCGCTGCCTGAGAGACACTCTTTGGTCCACTACACACAACACAGCAAAATAACAATTACAAGGAAATCAAGGCGCACGAGGGTCTCCGCGGACGCCCGACACACCCTCGTGGGTCATAAGTGATGACTGAGAGGTGATATTAACGCTTAACACATCAGTGATGGCAGCAGATTTAAAGAGAAGAGAGGAATATTGGTCTCGGTTCCCTCTGAGCGCGCTTCTAATTTAATATTTATATCCGCCGGGATGGGTGATACATGTCTTCCATCAGCGGTGTCGCGTTGAGCAATGCGCTGCCTGGTTGAACTCCGACCATCTGGATTGCTGGGAGAATTCCTGGTGATGTGGCGAGTAGACCGGCCCGCGGCGTCGGGGCGGCGTTGAAGATAAATGAAACGAGTAAATCAAACGGAGAAAAAAACAGAAGAGGGGAGGAGTGTGATGGACGGCGCACCTGTCCCGGGTTTACCCCGCCTCCAGCCCGGAGTCAGCTGGGCCCCCCCCCACGGGTGGGCAAAGGATGGTACTGGAAATGAAAAATGAAAGTGTGTGTATGGGATGATGTCGGTGATTACTCACATGCATCAGCGGTATGTCGGGTCATGTGGTGCGAGTGGGCGGGGGAGCGGGGCGGGGACAGAGGGGGTTGGATGGCATTAAACGAAACAGGAAGTGACCCTTGTCTGCAAGAGGAAGATGCCTTCCTGATATGATGAACGCATGGGGCATGCATGTTCTGCGTGCTAACGCTAACAGTATAGCTCTGTTAGCGTTAGCACGGCTGCTCCTGGTGGGCGGAGCCGAAGCGATTGTTCTTCACCTCAGTTGACGGTAATGTGTCGCGAGTAGAGGCGACCATATGCTGCATCCAGGAGAAGAAGTTAGCGCCGTTGGCACCGTTTGCTGAAGTTTGTGATTTCGCCGCTACCTAGCATGCAGGCGCGCCGCCAGCTGGGTCAGTATTTATTGTGGAAGCCGCGGGCGCCGCTGCTTTAATCAGGACGGCGCCGCCGCTGCTGGTCCACGGCCAGCGTGGGGCTTCAGTTTCTCATGCTAACGCTTTGAGAGCCCGGGTGGAAGCGAACACAACCTGTCACACGACTTATTTCGTTTATACGCGCCTCCAGGAAGTAGTTTACGACGCTCCTCGAGCCGTAAAGGGCCTCCACCGCCGCTTCCATCCCATAAACGCCTAACATCTGGCGTGGGACGAAGGCAGCGCAATCAAAAGTTTGGTTTGTAACGTCGCCACGCGTTTCGAAAAGCAATCAGGAGGCGGGACCAAGGCGAGACACTTCCTGTCTCGATGCTCCGTTATTCAGGGTGGGTCACTGTTAACCGTTTCCTGGCCGGTTAGGGATGATGATGACGCTCGTCTGCAAAATACTTATCCCCGAGTCATGAATTAGTGGGTAGGGTAGTCCTCAACTTACAAACAAACGTGCTTCACCATATCCGACTACTGTCTTGCAGTTCCTATTTTGGCCACAGCCCTCGCCGAGCAGCACAGCACCCTTCACGCTTTGTTCATTCATTCATCGACTATACCTCCTTCATCTGCTGTCGTGGGTCACGGGGTGTTGGAGCCTTTCCCATGTTGGGCATGAGGCAGGGTACACTCCAGGCGTGACGCCAGCGCACCGCAGAGCCACATATCTGTGTATATAGAATAAAAGAAGAATACTATTCATGTTGGATTAGGTGACATCAGAGTCTT
The DNA here is from genome assembly GCA_013358685.1 of Antennarius maculatus. Classification (NCBI taxonomy): domain Eukaryota; kingdom Metazoa; phylum Chordata; class Actinopteri; order Lophiiformes; family Antennariidae; genus Antennarius; species Antennarius maculatus. Next base: position 26,656,278 of record CM023609.1, on the reverse strand, counting down.
GACCACCTCAGACACGCTACAGCAGCTGTCTCACACACACACACACACACACACACACACACACACACACACACACACACACACACACACACACACACACACACACACACACACACACACACACACTGACTGACAGCAGCAGGTTGGAAGCAGTGATCTCATTCGACCTCCCGGCTCGGTGACGGAACGACCAAATATGGTCGCTCCAGCTGACAGGCCTGATGCAGGTGATGTCACTGAGGTAAGAGGAGGACACGCCCCTTCCTGTGGGGGACCATCCACATACTGGCGTGTGATTGGTTGGCTGAGGGAACTAAGAATTAAACTTTATAATTAGAACAAAAAAAAAAATCAAAAGGATTGAAGTCCGGATGAGTTTAAATCATCAACCCCCCCCAACCTGGACTAACCCCCCCACACCTGGACTCCCCCCTCCCCCTCACACATCAATAGAAAATCAATGGGTGTCTGGGAGCGACACCTCCACCTGCTGAGTCCATCGTGTCTGGAATACCAAGAGGAAGACGAGGGGGAGGAAGAGGAAGAGCCCCCCCCCAGGGAGAAAAGAGAGAGATCTTATTGACTGAGGAGGATAAACTGAACAAGGAGTCCAGATTATCTCCCAGAAGGCATTGCTCCACATCACATTCAGAGCCTCTCCTCCTCACCACAGCTGGGGGGGGATCAGTGGGAGGTGGGGGGGGGGGTGATGAGAAAGGATGGATGGATGGATGGATGGATGGATGGTGTAGAGAAAATGAAGTGACATAATAATGAAAAGAGGAAGCTAAGAAGGGGGGGGGGCTCCTGCAGCATTATCACCCAATTTTCCAATTTCAGCCAGACTTCAAGTTTTAATTTGTTTATCAGCAGAATCCTCTGAAGAGACCCCCCCCATTCCCCCCAGTGCCCCCCCCCCCAGCTCCCTTCACCCCCGCCCCACAGTGGGAAGGATTACAGCCATGCTAGCGTATCAATTAGCATCCTTGACGTTACTCTAGGCAGACACTTCAGAGTGCTAACGCTAACGCTAGTCATGACGAATGTGGGGGGGGGGTACACAGCCCCCCCACCCTGTCTCTACCCAATCAGCAGCGATCACCTGCTGACGCTGCAGTTTAGGCCTAAACATCCTGCTCAATAATTTACACGCTGACCTCTGACCTGAACAAGGCGGGGCCAAAGGCGGGGGGCAACCCCCCCACCTCCACCGGTAGAAAAACGCTGCGTCAGTAGGTCACGTGACCACCGGCGCCGCGGCAATCCAAATGTATTCCTGCAGCACACCTGACCCACAATGCAACACGGCCATCAGTAGAACAGGCGTGCTAGAAAAAAATCAGCCAATCAGAGCCGCCGCTCTCCCTTATAGTTTATATACTATAGAACATAAACATTAAATCTATATACATGTAAAATAAACTTTATACATTTATATTAAATAAACTTTATTTATATGAAATAAACTTCATATATTTATATTAAATAAACTTTATTTATATTAAATAAACTTTATTTATATTAAATAAACTTTATATATTTATATTAAATAAATTTTATATATATAAATGAAGTTTACTTCCTTATTATACATAATTCGGTTCAGAACGTTACGCACCCCCCCCCATCTAGGTGGAGGACGCTCACCCCCCACCCCCACCCCCCCCATCGTCAGGCTCGACTGGTCGTTTCTCTGGAAACATGTCTTCACTCCCCCAGAAAGAAACAGAGAGGATGTAAAGGAAAAGAGGGAGACGGGAACTGGGAGATAAAATGGGGAGGCGGCCGGGTTGGGGTGGGGGGGTCCTGGGGGGGGCGGGTGAGTGAAAGACTGGAAGTGAAGGATGACCGGGGGGAGTTAGACGGAGGAGAGGAACAGAGCTGGAGAGAATAATGAAGACGAGAAGACAGTTACAGCGACGGAGAGTCCAGCTGACAGGAACAGGGAGGAGGAGGCTGATGGGGGGGTGATGGGGGGGTAATGGGGGGGCTGGGGGGGTGATGGGGGGGTTGAAAAAGCAGCAGATTTAGAGTCAACAAGTCTGGGTCCTGGATTGTTTTCTTGGTTAGGGGTTAGGGGGTACGGGTTCAGGGTTAGGGGTTCAGGGTCAGGGGTAGGGGTTAGGGGGTACGGGTTCAGGGTTAGGGGTTCAGGGTCAGGGGTAGGGGTTAGGGCTTTTGGCTTAAGGGTTAGGGGTCATGGGGTAGGGGTTAGGGGTTAGGTATATCCTCTGGAGGACTTGGAGCCTCTTGTCTCGCTTTGGGGTTCAGGTCTGTGATGGGGGGCTGACAGGTGGGTTCAGGTCCACGCTGTAAAAGATGTGGACGGGTCAGACGTTAGAATTTTGTCTTTCCTCAGGAACAAAAGCAGACGATGAAGAGAAGAGAGGTCCGTGTCGTCTCTGACACCTGAGGCGCTGCAGCGGACTAACGTCTGGAGACCGCCTGAAGCGTCAGAACCAAACCCCCCAAACCAGGTCCCCACCGGGGGCCTCGTCTGCCTCCTGTCACACACTCTGACCTTCAGTCCGTCGTCACCAACCGGCTCGTCTCCGGTGTCTTCCTGATGAAGGACGATTATCACAAACAACACAACCAAACACAACAACAACTAAAGACGCACACGGACATGGAGACTGTCCAACACGGGATCAGATCGAGACAAACATCAACCAACTACACAAACACGCAACTGCATGCAACTGCACCCCGCTTCACAGAAAACAAGGATCCAGAAGCGATGTGAACCTGGACTGGGGACACGCCCACTTGCACACGCCCCTGCAAACACCCTCACAGAGTCGTAATCTTCTGAGGACTCCCCGCTCCGCCGCCATCCGTCTCTCCTCTTTAGGGGAGGTGGGCGTCGGACCGCTCCTGACTTGTCAGCGGTGATTTACCGCGCCATTATTGGACCCCAGCATAAAACACCGCGCCGATAACAAATGTACAGAATATCAAAAATGTGCCGTTGTTTGTCGTGGGGGTTCTGCGTGCGTCTCCAGGCCAAAAAAAAAACAGGGAGTACCCGGGATCATTTCTCTTCCTCTTTGACGACGCCACCAATCTTGTTCTCGCTCTACATCTCTCTCGACGCCATCTCTCCTTTACACCTCAATCTTTCACACTTTGGTTCTCCTCCGACGGCGTTGTTCACGGGATGATGAAGAGGAAGCGCTCGTCAGAAATAGAGCAGATATCACCCGGACGCCACCCAGATGAATACATTTGTCAGACGGGGGAACAATAAAGCACTTTTCATTTGAAATGTGGCGTATCCATGCAGTTCTGCTGGGGGTGGGAGGGGGTCAACGTCAACTCAGCACATTTAACTTTTTAAAGTGTGAAGTAAGAGTTTAAGTTATTGATAAAAAGGTCGATGCAGGTGACGACCAGGTCTTCACCTCATATAAAGTACACAGCAGTCTCACTTTTTTGTCCCTAGAGAAAAGTGTGAAAATGTTAATACCTGTCTGGGAAAAGTGCACAAAGTGTGTAGTAAGGGGTTCTACGTTCTTAAAACATCTATAATTATTGTAAAAGATAAAGCTGACTATTCGCAGATTTCGCCTTTTGCGGGTTATTTATCGAACGTATCTCCCGCAATTAACAAGGGACCACTGCATACTGTACATACATATTGTATCTCGGGGACGCACTGGGTATAGTTCCCCCATCTACCACCACCCTCACCGAGTAACACCGCTCCATATGAGCATCTCCACCACTCAACTCCTCCAGGTCGTTCTTACAATTATAAATTCAAAATTAATAACGACTTCCGAACAATTCATCTTACGAACAATTTCTTGGAACCAGGGAGTCAAGAAGAGAACGGACAAACGGGCAAAATCCAGGAAAACAAGTAGAAATTGTATGGTAATCCAAGAACGCTGGAGAGTAGCACGAGTCACTACAACCTTTGCAGATGACGCCATTCTCTGTGACTTCAGCTCAGCTGTCACTCCGGTCGTCTGTCAGGAAGACGGTGAAATACTTTTTCCGGGTCAAGGGGAGTTGCTCCTGCAAGCAAAGGGATTTCATTATCATGGGGTCTTGGTCATGAGTGATGAGAAAACGAGGCGTGAGATGGACGGGTGATTTGGTGAATCGACAGAGCTGCCGGCCTCGTCCGGAGAAGAGAGAGCGGAGACTGAAAGATAAACTAGATTATTCTACCTTTGTTCCAGTCCTTCCCCGTGACTAAGTGATCCAGGTAGTCCCTGAGAGAATCGAATCACGGATAGAAGAGCCCAAAAGTGAGCTGAGGTGAAGGATGGAGGGTGGAGGGTGGTACTAGGAGTTGAAATCTTTGCATTGTGCGACTTTAAAGTGGTTTTGAGTAAAAGCATCAAGTGGAAGTTGTTTCGCTATCAATCAACCTGCAGCAGAGACTGAACCTGCCCGACACTCATCGCTGCACCTGAACTCATCATGACTCGACACCGGCGCCAGCAGAGACCTGACACAAATCGAGTTCAAGCAATTAATCAGCACAACAGATCTGTTGGTTATTTTTAGCAGCACGATTCCAACCGGGACGTCGGGTGCGGAAAGAAATGATCATTTTTAATTTGCCTGTTTCTAATAGAATCCATGCATCAGAAAGTCAACTACAAATAACCCAGTCGCTCAAAGTCTGTCCCAGAACAGCTCCGTCTGCTTCCTGTTTGTTTCACAAGTCATAAAGCTGTAAATCAGAGTCTGAGCTGCAGAGAACAAGACACCGAGATCGAGAACCCAGAATGTCCCTGGGACCAGGTCCTTGTTGGATGTCCGCGAGGTCTATGGTGTTTTTGTAGGGGTTCTATGAATGATTGGTCCAGTTCTCCAGGACCTCCTGCAGCTCCAGAGTCCATCTGCTTCCAGACCAGAACCAAGAGAACCGAGTTAAACCTGCCGATATGTTCATGCAAAGGAAAGACTTCCTTCCTCCTGGTTTACTTCCTTCTACCCCCAGGAAAGACTTCCTTCCTCCTGGTTTACTTCCTTCTACCCCCAGGAAAGACTTCCTTCCTCCTGGTTTACTTCCTTCTACCCCCAGGAAAGACTTCCTTCCTCCTGGTTTACTTCCTTCTACCCCCAGGAAAGACTTCCTTCCTCCTGGTTTACTTCCTTCTACCCCCAGGAAAGACTTCCTTCCTCCTGGTTTACTTCTCGTTAGTGAACCGTCAGCTTGTTGTTCAGACGAACGCACCACTGGCACTGCGGGGAACCCTTCAAAGTTCTGAAACCCCTGCTTGATAGCAGAGGAGACCCTTCTGACAGCGTGGACTCACAAAGCTCCAGCCAATCACAGCGTTAGCAGTCTGGACCTCGCCCCTTCTGCTCCTTCACGCTCCTGTTTCCCTTCAAGCCTCATTTTCACTCGTTTTCCATTTCCGCAGACAAATTGCTTTTGATTCCGTTCCGACTGCCGCGATTCAAACAGCACGTCAACAAGTGGTTTGTTGGTCTCCATGTCATAGGAACCGCGTCTTCCTGGGCTTCAGTAATCAGATTACAAACGATAAGTTACACCTCCTCACCCAGGTTGTGCTGTCCCTCGGCAGAAACATAACCAGGAGGTTTATTTTAGAGCTAAACAGAAAATCATGAACACCTAGTAGAGGTCAGCAATGGTGACCATCACCTGCTAATCATTAGCTTGTTAACATTATTATGGGATGTCTTCTCGCTCCAGCTGACGGTTCAGTTCTGTTCTCCTATGGTTCTTGTTAAACCACTTCCTGTCAGAGAGGGTTCAACTCCTCTTCTTCAGTGAAACTTATTTCCATGGCGACGCGGAACAGCAGTCCCAGCAGAAGTTCTTCTCTTTGTTCTTCACAACATCACAAATAACATCAATGATATTTACGACCCAGCCCCGGTCTCCTGAATGCTAAATGCTATTTCAGGAGTGTTTCCTGTACGACGGCGGCGTGCTAATTCAGCTAATTCAGCATTCAGAGTGTCCGTCGTCATGAAAGACCGGAATCTGTGGTTCTTGTTTCCTGCTCCAAACAATCCAGTCGCTTCAGGGCAATGAGATCGACTTGATCTACTCTCTTTTAGCTTTGCTTTATCTGAACCGTAGTGCTTCACCACGTCTCCCCGAACCCACTGGACCCGGTGTGTGAACCGTTAAATAACGGCTTCACGGGTCCGTCTGCTTTTATCTGCCTGTAAAATAGAGATTCTCTGCTCTTCTGGCTCCAAGAGACGCAGCGAAAGTAAGTTGATAGATATGAATCTATTTGGAGCTGACAAACAATTAAATTCGATTTTTTAACATTTTTTTTTACAGAAAAAATGTCTCCGTCTCGTCTTCCTCATTGGGGGTCACGGGGGTTGCTTCAAGCCAATAATATTAGATGTTTTATTCTGATTTGTTGTACAGTATAATGATATTATGTGTTTTTAATGGTTTACTAGAGATTTAATGATCTCAGTATTTTTGACAGACAGACATAAAGTGGAGGAAAATGACGTAAACTTGATTTTTATTCTTCCATGTATTTTTGTTTTTTAAAAAACGACATTTAATCCAGAACAACGGAGCTCCAAAGTTCGAGTTTTACCTGCAGTCGGTTCCCCTCAACCTGAACCCACCTGAACACGACGCCAAACTAGTCCCAAAATTTGTTGGAAAATAAATATATTGCATCTAGCCTGTTTTATCCTAAGTGGACAACAAAAAGCATCGATCTGTTTCTTTTCTGCTGCCATCAGTTCAAAATCGCATTTATATGAAATTCTCATAAAACTGTCAAAATGAAAATCAATTCAAACATTCATTAAACTACACTCTGAGCGTCAGAAACTTTTATGTCGACTGAACAACCTGCACCATAAATGTTAAATGAGATGCTTCCCTCTGAACTCCTCTTTTAATGTACGCTCTTCATGTTTATTCATCAGTGGTTAAAGTTATTGCTAAATGCAGATTTGTGCAGTAATTAAAGTCAAACTCATCAACCTGTGAAACCCCAAAAGGCTCATCAGGAAATGTGGATCTCTTCACAATCACACTGAATCTTTCATGTTTGTTCAGTAAAACACTTTTTATTCCAGTGATCCAGATTTAACGATGGTCGTTTGCCTTCATCTCCTGTTTCTGCCTCGGAATTCATCTCCGTGTTTTTGGTCTTTCTTCTGATGCTCGAAAAACTTTAATGAAAATACACTAAATTATGAATCTGACAGACGTGGACACTTTGATTGTGTGGTGGTCGAATCCCAATAAAAGTAGAGTAGAACCTCGAGATACGAGCGATTTAAAATAAAGTTTTTTGAGATACGAGTCGTCGCTCTGTCCACATTTTGGTTCGACATACCAGCGAAACTTCGAGATACAAGTTGTGCTTCAGGACACCAGTGCTAGTTGGTGGATGGATACGACATCAGTGAGACCGGATCTCGTTCTTTACCACGTGTTGGCGGATGGATACGACATCAGTGAGACCGGATCTCGTTCTTTACCACGTGTTGGCGGATGGATACGACACCAGTGAGACCGGATCTCGTTCTTTACCACGTGTTGGCGGATGGATACGACACCAGTGAGACCGGATCTCGTTCTTTACCACGTGTTGGCGGATGGATACGACACCAGTGAGACCGGATCTCGTTCTTTACCACGTGTTGGCGGATGGATACGACACCAGTGAGACCGGATCTCGTTCTTTACCACGTGTTGGCGGATGGATACGACACCAGTGAGACCGGATCTCGTTCTTTACCACGTGTTGGCGGATGGATACGACACCAGTGAGACCGCATCTCGTTCTTTACCACGTGTTGGCGGATGGATACGACATCAGTGAGACCGCATCTCGTTCTTTACCACGTGTTGGCGGATGGATACGACATCAGTGAGACCGCATCTCGTTCTTTACCACGTGTTGGCGGATGGATACGACATCAGTGAGACCGCATCTCGTTCTTTACCACGTGTTGGCGGATGGATACGACATCAGTGAGACCGCATCTCGTTCTTTACCACGTGTTGGCGGATGGATACGACATCATTGAGACCGGATCTCGTTCTTTACCACGTGTTGGCGGATGGATACGACATCAGTGAGACCGCATCTCGTTCTTTACCACGTGTTGGCGGATGGATACGACATCAGTGAGACCGCATCTCGTTCTTTACCACGTGTTGGCGGATGGATACGACATCAGTGAGACCGGATCTCGTTCTTTACCACGTGTTGGCGGATGGATACGACATCATTGAGACCGGATCTCGTTCTTTACCACGTGTTGGCGGATGGATACGACATCAGTGAGACCGCATCTCGTTCTTTACCACGTGTTGGCGGATGGATACGACATCAGTGAGACCGGATCTCGTTCTTTACCACGTGTTGGCGGATGGATACGACATCAGTGAGACCGCATCTCGTTCTTTACCACGTGTTGGCGGATGGATACGACATCAGTGAGACCGCATCTCGTTCTTTACCACGTGTTGGCGGATGGATACGACATCATTGAGACCGGATCTCGTTCTTTACCACGTGTTGGCGGATGGATACGACATCAGTGAGACCGGATCTCGTTCTTTACCACGTGTTGGCGGATGGATACGACATCATTGAGACCGGATCTCGTTCTTTACCACGTGTTGGCGGATGGATACGACATCAGTGAGACCGCATCTCGTTCTTTACCACGTGTTGGCGGATGGATACGACATCAGTGAGACCGGATCTCGTTCTTTACCACGTGTTGGCGGATGGATATGACATCAGTGAGACCGCATCTCGTTCTTTACCACGTGTTGGCGGATGGATACGACATCAGTGAGACCGCATCTCGTTCTTTACCACGTGTTGGCGGATGGATACGACATCATTGAGACCGGATCTCGTTCTTTACCACGTGTTGGCGGATGGATACGACATCAGTGAGACCGCATCTCGTTCTTTACCACGTGTTGGCGGATGGATACGACATCAGTGAGACCGGATCTCGTTCTTTACCACGTGTTGGCGGATGGATACGACATCATTGAGACCGGATCTCGTTCTTTACCACGTGTTGGCGGATGGATACGACATCAGTGAGACCGCATCTCGTTCTTTACCACGTGTTGGCGGATGGATATGACATCAGTGAGACCGGATCTCGTTCTTTACCACGTGTTGGCGGATGGATATGACATCAGTGAGACCGCATCTCGTTCTTTACCACGTGTTGGCGGATGGATACGACATCAGTGAGACCGCATCTCGTTCTTTACCACGTGTTGGCGGATGGATACGACATCATTGAGACCGGATCTCGTTCTTTACCACGTGTTGGCGGATGGATACGACATCAGTGAGACCGCATCTCGTTCTTTACCACGTGTTGGCGGATGGATACGACATCAGTGAGACCGGATCTCGTTCTTTACCACGTGTTGGCGGATGGATACGACATCATTGAGACCGGATCTCGTTCTTTTCCACGTGTTGGCGGATGGATATGACATCAGTGAGACCCCATCTCGTTCTTTACCACGTGTTGGCGGATGGATACGACATCAGTGAGACCGGATCTCGTTCTTTACCACGTGTTGGCGGATGGATACGACATCAGTGAGACCGCATCTCGTTCTTTACCACGTGTTGGCGGATGGATACGACATCAGTGAGACCGCATCTCGTTCTTTACCACGTGTTGGCGGATGGATACGACATCATTGAGACCGGATCTCGTTCTTTACCACGTGTTGGCGGATGGATACGACATCAGTGAGACCGGATCTCGTTCTTTACCACGTGTTGGTGGATGGATACGACATCATTGAGACCGGATCTCGTTCTTTACCACGTGTTGGCGGATGGATACGACATCAGTGAGACCGGATCTCGTTCTTTACCACGTGTTGGCGGATGGATACGACATCAGTGAGACCGGATCTCGTTCTTTACCACGTGTTGGCGGATGGATACGACATCAGTGAGACCGCATCTCGTTCTTTACCACGTGTTGGCGGATGGATACGACATCAGTGAGCCCGCATCTCGTTCTTTACCACGTGTTGGCGGATGGATACGACATCAGTGAGACCGCATCTCGTTCTTTACCACGTGTTGGCGGATGGATACGACATCAGTGAGCCCGCATCTCGTTCTTTACCACGTGTTGGCGGATGGATACGACATCAGTGAGACAGGATCTCGTTCTTTACCACGTGTTGGCGGATGGATACGACATCATTGAGACCGGATCTTGTTCTTTTCCACGTGTTGGCGGATGGATATGACATCAGTGAGACCGCATCTCGTTCTTTACCACGTGTTGGCGGATGGATACGACATCAGTGAGACCGGATCTCGTTCTTTACCACGTGTTGGCGGATGGATACGACATCATTGAGACCGGATCTCGTTCTTTTCCACGTGTTGGCGGATGGATACGACATCAGTGAGACTGGATCTCGTTCTCATTGGTGGAGTAAAGACGTACCTCATGTGTTCTCATGACTTTTGTGTTTTTTTTCACTCTTTATAATTGTTTACGTAACTTATATATAATTAGTTATACACAGGTAAAGTCTGCGTTTCCATTGGTTGATAAAAACATTTTGTGTTTTTTATAATTTCGGGGTTTTTTCTGTCCTCCGAAGCATCACCTGAGACTTTCTCACCTGCTGTGGATAACCCTAGCGCTGCCAGTCAGCTGACCTCACTGGTGACATCAGGTCAGGGGGGCAGAGTCCCCTCACCCTCCAGGATTAACTCACCTTGACTCCTGGTGGACGTCCTCAGGACCGGACAGTGACGACGACTGAACGCACCTGTCCTGATCTCCCTCATTCCACCTTAAAGAAGTGTCTTCCTCCACATCCACCTTAACAGCCAGTCTTCTGGCTGCGGAGTGAAGACAGAACATTCTCAGTGACACGTTCTTACATAAGAGCAGCGTCTTGCGTCACAGAGCTGAATGAACTGCCCCCTCCCCTGAAGTGCCAGGTGAGGACGGTTCAGCGACAGACATCCTGGTCCGTCTGGCTTTGAAAAAAAGTTTCTCTCGTGGAGGAAGCAGACCGATGGCGCCGACAATCAGCAAATAAATACCCAACGCATCAGAGAAAGAGACAAAAAAGGCAAGAAAGGAGGGAGTTCTGCAGGCAGCCAGAGCAGCGGGGGGACCGCCAGGGGTATGGGTCTGAGAGATAAACCCCAACTGGATGTGGCGAGGACTTCCTCGCCTCCCCCCACCTCCCTCGTTTGCCTGCCCTAAGCCCCCGCAGCGATACACTTGCTAGCCGACCATCTGGGAGAAAGGGATTGTTCCTGCAGGCGGACCGGCGCTGCCAGCTTCCTGCAACCGACTGATCTGGAGCTCTGGAAGCCCCGGCTCCCCCAGCTTCAAACGCAACCAACACCACGCACAAATGTCTCCAAATGCTGTCGGAGATATTCCCTCACAGGAAATGGAGCAGGAGACACAATGTTGGGTGGTTGTTCGTCGTTTGCGTGGTCCGGCGATGCCCGTACGTCCGACAGGATGGGCTCCAGCAACCGCTGCGATCCGCAAAAGTGGAAAAGCGATACGGAAAATGAATGAATGAATGAATCGGAACAATAAAAGCAAATTTATCATTTATAATAACCGTCTTTGAGGCCATGCAATAAAAAAACTGAGATACAATAAGAGAATTAATGAGGAAAAACTATCGTACAATGACGTCGAGAGTAAATCAACTCAATAATAATCAGGAAAACGAGATGAAATGAGGATGAAACTAGACGGTCAAAACACACTGTTCCATCATAAAGGTCGTCGGAGTTCCTGATATACTAAAAAAGAAAACATGACTGACCACACCCCTTCTCTCTCAATAAGGCGCCTCATTGGTTGATATTTCCGATCATATTTTTTGGCCTATTTTGTAAATTCTTCAATTCCGATGTTTTTACCACGACCCTGTGGAAGCCAACCATGAAGCATTCTCGGGAAGCATTAAAGAGAAATCTAAAAGAAATGATGACGATGATGAGGAACGGTAGTCAGTGGGTGACGGACCGGTGGGATTACAACACCTCTGTGCGTCTTCATCCTGTTCTCGTCTCTAAGTAGCGTCGGTTTCACTATTTCGGGATCGTTATTGGGTTTTCAAACGATCTGTCTTGTTCAGAATTGATATGAATCATCCAGGATGTTTCGTGTTTCTAGATATCAACACGAGGCCACAGGGGAATAACAGCTGATTCCAGCTGGGCCTGATAAAGCCATAGGTGTCCTGTCTCTGCCTGATACCGGGCCGTTACACCTGGATCTCATTCTGGCGGGAGATTGTGCCTCGTGGGGATGAGCAAACATCATTTCTGGTGACGTGACCGAGGCGTCTCACTGCAGCATCCTCCCACGGATGGAGACAAGGTGGAATGGATGGAGTCAACCTGCCCTCTGGTGGATCCTGTTGGTAGCAACACAAGAATGTCAGCAGCTGCTAGCCGCTAAAAACAGAAGGCAATTCAGAGATCTGTTTTAAGTAAAGCCTCGTGTTAGTTATTCATCAAGGGATTAAATAAAAGCGTTGTCAGCAAAAATAAAAAAAGACTGTCTTTTTTTTAACACTTTTCTCTTAAAATCCACGATTATCTTTCCACCTGAACTCAGAGGTGACCCCATCAACCCACCCCAGTCTCATCATTCGCAGGATGAACAGGAAAGGAATGAAGATTAGCCAAAGTACAATGAATTATTTGTGCTTCAATGAGAGAAGCGGAGAGGAATTAGTGAAGGTGGAGGATTTTATTTACTGGAGGTCGACGGTCCAGAAGAACGGTGAGAAGAGAGGAGGTGAAGAAACGGATCCAACAAACTGGAAAGAGTCAAGAGAGTCTCTACTAAAGGCAAGGTAGACAGATTAGAGACAGAGTTGACGGATTAGAGACAGTATTGATGAATTAGAGACAGTGGTAAGGATTAGAGACAGTGGTGAGGAGCTTTTAAACAACCCTAAATCCTGGACTCTGGTCTTCCAGAAGTGGGCGACATTAATGGACCAATGGCCAGCTTCAATGTGGGCGACGCTTTGTCATTTCTGTCATTTTATTCCACATTTTTTCCATTTCAGGAAAGTTTCTGTGGTGAGAAGCTCAGGACGCATTTCTTGGCATCTGAAAAAGGTCCAAAAAGAAAATTGGCCGAGAATCTTTAGCAGCACCAAGAAGCCCAGCGGACTGTTATCCGTCAGGCTCACATGTCCAGAGGAGGGTTGATGTTCAAAGGCGGATTGTCGTTCCGCCAAGAAGAAGACTTTAGCTCAGCCACGCCACAGATAAGTCGCTTTCAGCATCGTCTGAAACTTGATAAAGCCCCGGGCAGAGGTGCTGATATCCTCACCATCTTTTCCATCGAGATGTCTTGGTGATACCAGATAAAGGTCCTAACAGGAACACCTTCAGAACGCATCGACCTTCTTTAGCAGATCTAAAATGAGTACAATTATTTGAAATGGTTTGTTAAAGGTGGAACCAGACGTCACCCTCCTGCTGACGACAACACATCCTCCCAGTTCCTTCATGAAGGGGATTGGATTGTCATGCTAGACTTCGTTAAAGAGCTTAGAGTCTCTCTTTAACTCTAGAACTACTTTTATTTACTACTTTTGTGGCTACAGTATATGAGTAAAACGAGGAAATTAGAGCACTGGAGTTTATACTTACATTATTTATTCTGGGCTCTATGGTGGCGAGAAGGTTCTGGGTTCGAGTCCTTTCTGTGTGGACTTTGGGTTCTCTTGGAATTCCCCGACTTCCTCCCACTTCCAGAAACTGTCTGAATTGTGTTTGTCTTTCCGGCGACGCGTCCAGAGTGCACCCCACCTCTCACCAGTATTCTGCTGGGATTGGCTCCAGCAACCCCCGTGACCCACGAAGATGAAAAAGCAGCTGTAGACGAGTAGATTACAGTCGTCTGGTCTGAAAGAAAACGGATGGATGGTTTGGGATTGATGTGAACTACAGTCTGAGGATGGATGAAGTTAATCTGCTGCGTTGCTAAGCAACGGGAAAAAGTCAGTAATGACTTTATATAAATATTGAATAGTCACTTTTTTATTTAAAGAAAGTTTAAATAGACATATTTTCAAGACACCAATTCTTGTTTTACTGACTTTCTGGTACAGTCAACCCTCGGTTTTTGAACGCTTCTGTTCTCGACCAATTCGGTTTTCGACCAGAAAATCCGAGAATTTTACGTCTCTGAACTCGACCAAAATTCGACTCTCGACCAAACCGAAAGAAGCCGAGCGTACCTGAACGCGACTCACTCGGGAGCCGAGCGAACTCGAATGCCCAGGATGCTTCCTCCATAGCGCATTCGTGTTCAAAGTTCGATAGGATATCTTTCATTAAAATAAAACATAGCGTCTATTTCTACCCTTTTTTATTCGTGGTAAACAGTATACAGTGCAGTTTATGGTGTAAAATAGTAAAAAAAAAACTTCGAAAAAGTTGTTTTTTAGACTTGGAACGGATTTAAATTATTTACATTAATTATAATGGGAACAATAGTAACAGGAACCCTTCATCTGAAGGCGCTGCTGGCCCTTTAAGATTCATCCGGTCGCCTTGGTTACAGACCGGAAGTTACGGAGCGGCTTCAGCTTGACAACATCCGGTATCTCCGGCTTCTCTCTCCTCTTGTCTTCCCAGCCTCACAAACAGCGAATCTTTTCCGACAAAGAAAAGTAAGTTCTGACCAGTGACGTCATTTCACACATCCTACGACTTCCGTTTCATAAATATTGTCAAGTCATCGTTAGCTAGTTCCCCGTTTCTGCACCGCTAGCTCCCGTGCTAAACACCGCGGTGCTAGCAAAGCAGCGACACAACCGGGTCAGAGCTTCCGGTTCCGCCTCGTCTGGTGTGAAATGTGTGATTGTGAACAGACGGGTTTAATTCAACACAATTAAAATAAAAAACTAAATCACTACAATCAGATCAAATACACCAGGAACCATTAAATAGACGGAACCGAGTTTAGAAGTGACACGTTAGCCCCACTAACAGAGATTTATTCTCTTACCCTGATTGGTTTGGATCGATCCGATCAACTCCGTCTGGTTTTACCCTGATTGGACAGTTTATTCCAGAAAAGTAGGACCTCCAGATCAGAGCTGTGCTTTAATACACCACCGCTAATCGGTGGATGGATACGACATCACCTGAGACTGGATCTCGTTCTTTACCACGTGTTGGTGGATCGATACATCATCAGTGAGACCGGATCTCGTTCTTTACCACGTGTCGGCGGATGGATACGACATCACCTGAGACTGGATCTCGTTCTTTACCACGTGTCGGTGGATGGATACAACATCAGTGAGACCGGATCTCGTTCTTTACCACGTGTTGGTGGATGGATACGACATCAGTGAGACCGGATCTCGTTCTTTACCACGTGTTGGCGGATGGATACGACATCAGTGAGACCGGATCTCGTTCTTTACCACGTGTTGGTGGATGGATACTACATCACCTGAGACCGGATCTCGTTCTTTACCACGTGTTGGTGGATGGATACGACATCAGTGAGACCGCATCTCGTTCTTTACCACGTGTTGGCGGATGGATACGACATCAGTGAGACCGGATCTCGTTCTTTACCACGTGTTGGCGGATGGATACAACATCAGTGAGACCGCATCTCGTTCTTTACCACGTGTTGGCGGATGGATACGACATCAGTGAGACCGCATCTCGTTCTTTACCACGTGTTGGCGGATGGATACGACATCAGTGAGACCGCATCTCGTTCTTTACCACGTGTTGGCGGATGGATACGACATCAGTGAGACCGCATCTCGTTCTTTACCACGTGTTGGCGGATGGATACGACATCAGTGAGACCGCATCTCGTTCTTTACCACGTGTTGGCGGATGGATACGACATCAGTGAGACCGCATCTCGTTCTTTACCACGTGTTGGCGGATGGATATGACATCAGTGAGACCGGATCTCGTTCTCGTTGGTGGAGTGAAGACGTAGCTCGTGTGTTCTCATGACTTTTGCTATTTTTCATTCTTTATCATTGTTTACGTAACTTTAATATCATTAATTAAACACAGGTAACGTCTGCATTTCCATTGGTTGATTTTTTTTATTTATTTATTTTTTTTCATAATTTAGGGGCTTTTTTACTGGCTGAAACGAAGATGAGCGGCGGCGCCGGTGGCGTCAGGCCCGTCTCCTGCACCGTCAAACCTCCGGTGTTCCTGCGTATCGGAGATGACCAAGCGGACCCTGCTCGGTCGGGGGTCTGCGTCGTCGATGTGACCCTCCCCTTTGGAAAGACCGTCAACGTAGGTTTGAATCTGGTTGGAACAAACCCCATGGTCCCTCTGGTGCCTCCTGCTGGCGTTAAGGAGAATGACGGCGCGTTTGATTTCAATGCCTGAGCAGGAGGGGGTAAAGTCGTGTTTGTCTCCCGTGTCCCCACCCGTCCAGATCGAGGCCATCTCCTTTAAGAACTACTACACGGCCTCCGTCAGCCTCCGCCTGTTGAGGCGGAGCCCCGGGAAGGAGGCCCCCGCCAGGTGGAGCACCGCCCTGAGAGACCTGCCCCTCATGGACAACCCCCACACAGAGGGGGGCTCCCAGGACTACTACTCCATCCACAGGAAGCAGGTGGGTGGAGCCGCAGCGGTGAGGGTGGGCGGGGTCCTGTTTGTGGTCTTGACTCTTTGCCTGTTTTGCATAGATGTGGGTGGAGCCGGATCAGGTGGCGGCGGTGAGGCTGGTCCTGAAGCAGCCGTCCTCCGCCTGGATCAGCTTCAGCCTGGAGGACATCAGCATCCTCCCCCAGGGGACGCCGGTGGGTCTGCGGGGTCATTCAGACACGACTAATCAAACGCAGAAAGAGCTCCTCGGGGGTCCAGGCGGACGAGGGTCCTGGAGTCGCGTTGTTCCAGATTCGAACACCAGATGGCGCCGGAGTAACTTCAGCGCCGGGATGGAGCTAGCATCAGAGCTAACGCAACATTTACTCCTTTCAGGGCCCAGAGAAGGAAGTTTCTGATTGGCTGTCAGACCTGACCCTGGTGGACCATCATCCGGACCTGGAGGTGCGTGGAGATCTGATCCCAGCCCAGGGTTCGGACTGGGATTACTGGGATTACCGGGATTACTGGGATTCGTGAAGCTTGAAACGGGATTGGTTTTGCTCTGAACGGAGGGGTGTTGGTTTGCGTCCCAGGGCCTCCCAGACCCCCGGGCGGTCTCCTCCAGCATCCAGCAGATGTGGGCCCTGACTGAGGTGATGCAGACCAACCAGACCACGTCCTCCATCGGACGCTTCGACGTGAGTCTGACACACACACACACACACACACACACACACACACACACCAAGCCGCCGCCTTGTCGCGTGTTCTCATATCTGATCAATACCCGAGTGATCGTTCGGACCGTCGATAAGAAACTGGGGTGAAGCGTTCAGTTAGCTTGTTGTGTGCTGCTGCAGGTGGACGGATGCTACGACATCAAGCTGCTATCGCTAACGTAGCCGCGGGTGGGGGAAGACGACGCGGCAAGAGGAAACGATGAAGAACATCAAAACGAGTTAAAAAGAAGAATTACTGGTGTGTGTGTGTGTGTGTGTGTGTGTGTGTGAGTGTGTGATTGGTTGCTGCCGAGTTCACGCACACGCATGAATCAGTACTTCCTGGAACACGTCCCACACACGTCCCTTCCTGTTTGTTTCCTCTGCACTTCCTTCAAAAACACGGCATGAATTTCCCGGCAGGTGGAACCCATAGAAGTTTGCATGGACACTAAAGGGTTAATGGTTTAAGGTGCACGCGACGCCTTGAAAACAGATCAAGTATCGAATTCTCCATCAATATTTGGAGATCCAGATAAAATCATGTTTTTTGGTTCTGAACTGGAAGAAATTTGCTGCCATGAAGAATTTAATGTGGTCCAAACAGTGTTAACGTTGTTATTTAGCATCAGAGCAGCTTAATGAAGGTTCTATTTAATCCTGATGATGGATCCAGTATTCCATGTATATAAAGTCTTTATGGTGTGACTTGTTTGTGTGACTCAATCATAATTTCAATTTCAGCACAAATTCTCACATTTAATTCAAAATTTTGAGGACGGAACATTTCCTGTCTTCCTGTGTGATTCTGGTGATTTCTAGTCAACCATCAACCAGTGAGTGGAGATCCAAACCCTCCTGGACTCCAGGATGCTTCTACCTGTAAACCACGACTCATCAAACCACGATAACAAAAACTAACATTTACAAAATTCAAATGTTAAAAGTTCACTTTATTTTTCAGCATAAACCCTTACAGCCCTGACCTACTTTGGCTGTTTTTTGGTACTTTTGATGTTTGTCTCCATATACCACACTAAAAATGATTTAACATACCCAGCTATATGAAGAGATAGTTTTTATTTCCCTATAACTTATTGTATTGACATATTGGGGCAAAATAGACACAAAGTCAAATTTGGAAATGGAAAAATTTTATTTTATTTCACATAAAAACCAAAAACATGGTCATCAATTTGATTTTGTACTCTAAAAAGGTTTGCCATAGGCTTCTAACAAAAATTTGTGTTTACAGTTTGTGTCACTTGTGCCAATCTAAGTTTTTCAAAATAAGACTAAAATGGAATCGTGACGCACGTTTGCGTCACATGACAAAATGCACCAATCACTATACATGTTTGCATCACGTGACAAAATGAACGAATCGTGAGACATGTTCAAATCATGTGAATACATGCGTCACCGCTTGTACGATGGCGACTACACGGACAGAAACTCCTGCTTCTGACAGCATCGCTCGCGTTTCCATGACGGCAAGATCTCCACATCTGTGGACAACAAACAAACAAACACATACAGGAAGTTCAACACGAGTCAGACGTCAGAAACCAAACTGATGAAGTTCTGTTGGGTTTCCATCAGATGTTAATGTCACTAGTTATCACCATCACCTTCCTCAGAAGGTTCTGGGTTCAACCTGGTCGTCTCCTGGGCGACTGGATCAGGTCCGCTGGTCCACAAACACAGCCACCGCCCTATGAGGAACGAGAACCAATAAATGTCCAATCAGAAGGTGGGAACTAACGGTTCACACGTATCAATGTGACACGGAGTCGAACTGACCTCTGATATATCTGTATCTGATGCATACACAAACCAACACAAGACCAACAATCAACAAGGCAAAGAACTTGATCACTGTGTGTTTTCCAGCGATGGACGAGTCCTCCAATGGTGGACCTGAAACACGTCACACACACTTCAGGTCGTCATGGAAACAAAATTTTAATCCAGCCAATAGACAGCAGACTTTACCTGTATATATTTAATTATATATAAGGTACATAAACAATGATAAAGAATGAAAAGAAACGTGAAAGTCATGAGAAGATACGAGCTACGTCTTTACTCCACCAACGAGAACGAGATCCGGTCTCACTGATGTTGATCCCGAAACCAGAACGAGGACGGACATAAATGGACATTCAGGAAGTCCATTCAGTAGAGACAACAGGTCTGGTGAGGTTCAAGTATCGTCTCCGTGTGGAAACACGCTGATGTCAAATGTCTGATTTTATTGCAAACATTTAAATAAATGGAACAAATTAAAAGTAACATTAAAAAGCCTTATTTGATCATTACCTGGGATTTCTGTTGATTGGTCCTTCAGTGACGGCTCTGAAAGACAAAGGAGGGCATGAACTTCCATAAAGTTCATGGGCGACAATTTAAAAAGGCAAACAGGGTTCAGTAATGGATCAGGCAGCACTGAAGACGGTGGTAGTGATGGTGGTAGTGATGGTGGTAGTGATGGTGCTAGTGATGGTGCTAGTGATGGTGGTAGTGATGGTGGTAGTGATGGTGGTAGTGATGGTGCTAGTGATGGTGCTAGTGATGGTGGTAGTGATGGTGGTAGTGATGGTGGTAGTGATGGTGGTAGTGATGGTGGTAGTGATGGTGGTAGTGATGGTGGTAGTGATGGTGCTAGTGATGGTGGTAGTGATGGTGGTAGTGATGGTGCTAGTGATGGTGCTAGTGATGGTGGTAGTGATGGTGGTAGTGATGGTGGTAGTGATGGTGGTAGTGATGGTGGCTAGTGATGGTGGTAGTGATGGTGGTAGTGATGGTGGTAGTGATGGTGGTAGTGATGGTGGTAGTGATGGTGGTAGTGATGGTGGTAGTGATGGTGGTAGTGATGGTGGTAGTGATGGTGCTAGTGATGGTGGTAGTGATGGTGGTAGTGATGGTGGTAGTGATGGTGGTAGTGATGGTGGTAGTGATGGTGGTAGTGATGGTGCTAGTGATGGTGGTAGTGATGGTGGTAGTGATGGTGCTAGTGATGGTGCTAGTGATGGTGGTAGTGATGGTGGTAGTGATGGTGGTAGTGATGGTGGTAGTGATGGTGCTAGTGATGGTGGTAGTGATGGTGCTAGTGATGGTGGTAGTGATGGTGCTAGTGATGGTGGTAGTGATGGTGGTAGTGATGGTGGTAGTGATGGTGGTAGTGATGGTGCTAGTGATGGTGGTAGTGATGGTGGTAGTGATGGTGCTAGTGATGGTGCTAGTGATGGTGGTAGTGATGGTGGTAGTGATGGTGGTAGTGATGGTGGTAGTGATGGTGGTAGTGATGGTGGTAGTGATGGAGGTAGTGATGGTGGTAGTGATGGTGCTAGTGATGGTGGTAGTGATGGTGGTAGTGATGGTGCTAGTGATGGTGCTAGTGATGGTGGTAGTGATGGTGGTAGTGATGGTGGTAGTGATGGTGGTAGTGATGGTGCTAGTGATGGTGGTAGTGATGGTGGTAGTGATGGTGGTAGTGATGGTGGTAGTGATGGTGGTAGTGATGGTGGTAGTGATGGTGCTAGTGATGGTGGTAGTGATGGTGGTAGTGATGGTGCTAGTGATGGTGGTAGTGATGGTGGTAGTGATGGTGGTAGTGATGGTGGTAGTGATGGTGGTAGTGATGGTGGTAGTGATGGTGCTAGTGATGGTGGTAGTGATGGTGGTAGTGATGGTGCTAGTGATGGTGCTAGTGATGGTGGTAGTGATGGTGGTAGTGATGGTGGTAGTGATGGTGGTAGTGATGGTGCTAGTGATGGTGGTAGTGATGGTGCTAGTGATGGTGGTAGTGATGGTGCTAGTGATGGTGGTAGTGATGGTGGTAGTGTTGGTGGTAGTGATGGTGGTAGTGATGGTGCTAGTGATGGTGGTAGTGATGGTGCTAGTGATGGTGGTAGTGATGGTGGTAGTGATGGTGGTAGTGATGGTGGTAGTGATGGTGGTAGTGATGGTGCTAGTGATGGTGGTAGTGATGGTGGTAGTGATGGTGCTAGTGATGGTGGTAGTGATGGTGGTAGTGATGGTGGTAGTGATGGTGGTAGTGATGGTGCTAGTGATGGTGGTAGTGATGGTGCTAGTGATGGTGCTAGTGATGGTGGTAGTGATGGTGGTAGTGATGGTGGTAGTGATGGTGGTAGTGATGGTGGTAGTGATGGTGCTAGTGATGGTGGTAGTGATGGTGCTAGTGATGGTGGTAGTGATGGTGCTAGTGATGGTGGTAGTGATGGTGGTAGTGATGGTGGTAGTGATGGTGGTAGAGATGGTGCTAGTGATGGTGGTAGTGATGGTGCTAGTGATGGTGGTAGTGATGGTGGTAGTGATGGTGCTAGTGATGGTGCTAGTGATGGTGCTAGTGATGGTGCTAGTGATGGTGGTAGTGATGGTGCTAGTGATGGTGCTAGTGATGGTGGTAGTGATGGTGCTAGTGATGGTGCTAGTGATGGTGCTAGTGATGGTGCTAGTGATGGTGGTAGTGATGGTGGTAGTGATGGTGCTAGTGATGGTGCTAGTGTTGGTGGTAGTGATGGTGGTAGTGATGGTGCTAGTGATGGTGGTAGTGATGGTGCTAGTGATGGTGGTAGTGATGGTGGTAGTGATGGTGCTAGTGATGGTGCTAGTGATGGTGCTAGTGATGGTGCTAGTGATGGTGCTAGTGATGGTGGTAGTGATGGTGCTAGTGATGGTGCTAGTGATGGTGGTAGTGATGGTGCTAGTGATGGTGGTAGTGATGGTGGTAGTGATGGTGGTAGTGATGGTGGTAGTGATGGTGCTAGTGATGGTGCTAGTGATGGTGGTAGTGATGGTGCTAGTGTTGGTGCTAGTGATGGTGGTAGTGATGGTGGTAGTGATGGTGGTAGTGATGGTGGTAGTGATGGTGCTAGTGATGGTGCTAGTGATGGTGCTAGTGATGGTGGTAGTGATGGTGGTAGTGATGGTGCTAGTGATTGTGCTAGTGATGGTGCTAGTGATGGTGCTAGTGATGGTGGTAGTGATGGTGGTAGTGATGGTGGTAGTGATGGTGCTAGTGATGGTGCTAGTGATGGTGCTAGTGATGGTGGTAGTGATGGTGGTAGTGATGGTGCTAGTGATGGTGCTAGTGATGGTGCTAGTGATGGTGCTAGTGATGGTGGTAGTGATGGTGCTAGTGATGGTGGTAGTGATGGTGCTAGTGATGGTGGTAGTGATGGTGCTAGTGATGGTGGTAGTGATGGTGCTAGTGATGGTGCTAGTGATGGTGGTAGTGATGGTGGTAGTGATGGTGCTAGTGATGGTGGTAGTGATGGTGGTAGTGATGGTGGTAGTGATGGTGGTAGTGATGGTGGTAGTGATGGTGCTAGTGATGGTGGTAGTGATGGTGGTAGTGATGGTGGTAGTGATGGTGCTAGTGATGGTGCTAGTGATGGTGCTAGTGATGGTGGTAGTGATGGTGCTAGTGATGGTGGTAGTGATGGTGCTCGTGATGGTGGTAGTGATGGTGGTAGTGATGGTGGTAGTGATGGTGCTAGTGATGGTGCTAGTGATGGTGGTAGTGATGGTGCTAGTGATGGTGCTAGTGATGGTGGTAGTGATGGTGGTAGTGATGGTGCTAGTGATGGTGGTAGTGATGGTGGTAGTGATGGTGCTAGTGATGGTGGTAGTGATGGTGCTAGTGATGGTGCTAGTGATGGTGCTAGTGATGGTGGTAGTGATGGTGCTAGTGATGGTGGTAGTGATGGTGGTAGTATTAGTGGTACTGGTGGTATCTTAATGATCCACTATTGCCTGACTTAACTGTATCGACACTCAGAAACAAAGTCCATGCATTCACTGCTGCTGTGGTCCAATCCCAGTTCTTTTACCCCAATCTAGTCGCCTAAATCATGTAGGAACCAATATTGTCGTCCTGTTGGAACTAAATCATGTAGGAACCAATGTTTTTGGGTCAGGTTTCTGCCTGGAAGCATTAACTGACGCTAACGCTGAACTCTGAATGTTTTCCTAGTTGATGTTAATAATGTGTGGAGTTAACTGAGAAACTTAATGAGTCATCAAACATAAAAGGGGCGCGTTACATTAAGTTACGTTATGGTACCACAGGATTTTATGATCGGATCAGGTGGAGGAAAGTGTCAGGTGTGATGTGTGATAGAAGAGTTTCAGCTAAAATGAAAGGAAAGGTGTACAAAACTGTGGTGAGACCAGCGATGTTGTTTGGTCTAGAGACAGTGTCACTGAGGAAAAGACAGGAGACAGAGCTGGAGGTAGCAGAGATGAAGATGCTGAGGTTCTCTCTGGGAGTGACCAGGAAGGATAGGATCAGGTATGAGTACATCAGAGGGACAGCACATGTTAGAGGTTTTGGAGATAAAGTCAGAGAGGCCAGACTGAGATGGTTTGGACATGTCCAGAGGAGAGATAGTGAATATATTGGTAGAAGGATGCTGAGTTTTGAACTGCCAGGCAGGAGGCCTAGAGGAAGACCAAAGAGGAGGTTTATGGATGTAGTGAAAGAGGACATGAAGGTAGTTGGTGTGAGAGAAGAGGATGCAGAAGACAGGGTTAGATGGAGGACACTGATACTCACCCACCACCAGCCGGATGTGGTACGTCTGCGGTGGACTTAAGCGGGGGAACACACAGGTGTAGTTCCTGCCGTCGCCCGGCGTCACGTTCCTGATCACGATGGAGGCGTTGCCGTTCACCAGCTCGTCAGGGAAGTGCGACACGCGACCCAAGTACTGGTTGTTGTGAAACCCTTCGTTATACAGGAACACGATGTTCTTTTCTTTCATCCAGTCGAAGATCTTCCAGCTGAGGTCCTCCAGGGGGCTGATGGTGCAGGGCAGGATGGCGTCCTGACCTTCTGTCACCGTGACGACGACTGAAGGGCGTCGATGGTGAACAGAGAGGAACAAGGTTGTTAGAGAACGTCAGGAATACGACGGGAACGCACAACAGGAAGAAGAAGAAAGATGGAGAAGATTCCGATGTTTCTCTACTTCAGTGCTTTTCAAATATTTTCTGTTACAACCCCCCCAACAAGAAGAAACCCCCCACCCACTCTCCACTGCAACTTTTAAAATATAATTTGTCTATAAATTGTTATAAGTACACCTCTGTATAACATTGTGTCCTTAACATTAAAGAAAACAAAAAAGAAAAAAAGATATATAGTTCAACTCTTAATTTCCCTTCGGGGATTATAACAGTATATCAAATTAAATTTTAAAAAATTATAACAAAGAATAATTTATTAACATTGTTTCTTAATCAGTAGCAGAAAAGATTTGAAATTAATCAACTTGCCTGAGATTAAAAATTAGATAAAGTGGTACCTCTACTTACCACCTCTTAGCCAATGAGGAGGTCCCTCATTGGCTAAGGACGCTGCATAGGTGTCTATATAGCGTCCTCGTCATTCGGCCCTCGACCCATGAGGTGTTCTGATAGTTTAACGTAAATATATTAACTTCTAGAGTATTCACTATGGACCCCAAGAAAGTGACGAAGAAAAGAGGAAAAGAAAAGATGAAGAAAAGAGTTTTTTTGTCCGTACAAACAAAACAAGAGATGATAGAAAAGCATGAAAAAGGGATGCGTTTGGTTGATCTCTCCAAAGAATATGGCCATAATGCATCTACAATCACCACGTTATTAAAACTAAAGGAAGTTTAAGGAGTTTAAGGCATGGCGTGGGTGGTTGGAGAAGTTCAGAAGGAGGACTGGAATTCACTCTGTTGTTCATGGTGAGGCAGGAGCGCATGAACCAAAGAGGGCAAAAAACAATGTAATAATCTAATCGTAACATGTATTCTTTACATGTTTTGATGCATTTTTATGCTTGCTGAATTTTGGGGGGGCTTGGAACGGATTAGGGAATTTGCATGGAAAACGTGTCTCTACTTACGAAAATTTTCTTCTGACGAAATTTCTTCCAGAACCAATTAATTTCGTAAGTAGAGGTACCGCTGAAATATATACAGTGGTCTTACGACTGTATAAATTTCTGTATAAATGAAATATATACAGTGGTACCTCTATTTACGAAATTAATTGGTTCTGGAAGAAATTTCGTAGGTAGAAAATTTTCATAACTAGAGGCAATATTTTACTGCTGAGAAATTTCGTAAGTAGAAAATTTCGTAAGTAGAGACATTCGTAAGTAGAGGTGCCACTGTATATTTACGTAAAACTATCAGAACACCTCATGGGTCAGGGCCGAATGACGAGGACGCTGCATAGACACCTATCTAGCTCCACACAGAGGTCCCTCTGAGCCAATGGATGCTAGGTAATAGCCAATGGCAGAGCAGCTATGAGAATGTTGTGTTCAGGAACCAAAAGCTATTTAAGTCAATCCACTGGACGTTAAGAAAGTTCTAGAACTTTCCTAACGTTAAGAAAGTTCTAGAACTTACGAAAAATTTCTACTTACGAAATTTCTTCCAGAACCGATTAATTTCATAAGTAGAGGTACCACTGTATATATTTCATTTATACAGAAATTCTCCAACTTTCAGAAGTTCTAGAACTTTCTTAACATTATGAAAGTTCTAGAACTTTAAGAAAGTTTAAGAAAGAAAGTTTAAGAAAGAAAGTTTAAGAAAGAAAGTTTAAGAAAGAAAGTTTAAGAAAGCGTGTAACGTTAAGGAAGTTCTAGAACTTTCTTAATGTCCAGTGGACTGACTTAAACAGCTTTTGGATAACCATGACCTGGATAACTGGGAACCTGCGAGTAGCAGCCCACACCCTCGACCCGAGCCCAAGGGTGTTAAAGCCCAACCCGACCCGATCAGAACCTAATTCCAGTCAACCCTCGGTTTTCAAACGCTTCTGTTCTTGACCAATTCAGTTTTCGACCAGAAAATCCGAGAATTTTACGTCTCTGAACTCGACCAAAATTCGACTCTTGACCAAACCGGAAGAAGCTGAGCGCACCTGAAAGCGACTCACTCGAGAACTGCTCAGGATGCTTCCTTAGTAACGCATTCGTGTTCAAAGTTCGATGGAATATCTTTTATTAAATTAAAATAAAACACAGTGTCTCCTTCTACCCTTTTTTATTCATGGTAAACAGTATACGGTGCAGTTTATGGTGTAAACCGAAAGAAGCCGGGGGCCAATCAGACATCACCCACTCTCCGTCCGTGAACACTCACCGCATGCGGTCACTCCGACCGCAGCCACCAGACAGACGAACCGGGACAGACGCGTCCTCCCCGCGGACCCCATGGAGGTGTGTTGTCACTGCCGACACTCCGTCCACGAGGTGCCGGAACTTTTTGAAAACGCCGAGTCCGTTGTTGTGGTGCTGAGGGGACGGGGGGAATGTCTTTGGTGACGTCATGTGTCCCGGATATATCTGTACGAGTTCGAACCAGCTATTTTCAGATGTCTAACAGCATGACGAACATGCTGACAGTTGGATATTTGTTCGTCTGTTTATTTATGTGTCATAACGTTCATTCATTCATTCATTCATTCATTCATTCATTCCTTCATTCATTCATTCCTTCATTCATTCATTCATTCATTCATTCATTCATTCATTCATCAGAATCAGAATCACTTTTATTTGCCATCATCTGTTGGAGAACAGACAAGGAATTTGTTTCCGGCAGGTGGTGTCTCACTGTACATTCATACATTAATTTAACTATCTAAAATACTTTAACTACTATAAATAACTAAAACAACACAAGATGCAGAACGCGGTGGGGGGGGGGGCAGTGTACAAGTGCTGAGTGCTTGTGTAAACGGTAGCAAGGATTGGGAACAAATAATTAACAGTTGCCATTCAAGTGTCTTATGGCTTGGGGGAAGAAACTGTTCTTTAGTCTGGTGGTTTTTGACAGGAGGGCTCTGTGGCGCCTCCCAGAGGGAGTCCAGTCGGTGTCCAGGGTGAGTTGGGTCTGAGATGATCTTCCCTGCCCGACTCCTGACTCTTGAGGAGTATACCTTTTGGAGGGAGGGCAGGGAGGTCCCAGTGATCTTCTCAGCAGACCTGATTGTCCTTTACAGTCTTGTCCTGTCCCTTTGGGTGGCAGCACCGAACCAGACTGTGATGGAGGAGCACAGGACCGATTCAATGACTGCCGTGTAGAACAGGACCAACAGCTCCTGGGGCAGAGGAACAGCTTTGAGGATGCAGCTGATGTGGAGAGTCCATTTCAGGTCCCGGGAAACAGTAGTCCCCAGGAACTTGAAGCTCTCCACAGAGTCCACAGGGCTGTCTGCGATGGTGAGGGGGAGCAGAGGGGAGGGTAACTTCCTAAAGTCCACAGTCATCTCCACAGTCTTGAGCGTGTTTAGCTCCAGGTTGTTACGACTACACCAGTCCACCAGCTGCCTCACCTCCTGTCGGTATGCAGACTCATCACCGTCCTGGATGAGTTCATTCATTCATTCATTCATTCATTCACGAAACACAAAGAACATGTAAAATACCTGAGTGACTGTAATTCCCCTGCGGGGATTGATAAAGTGTACTTCTTCTTCTTCTTCCTCGCCAAAGACGCTGACACCAGTTCTGGTTCCGGTCCGGGACCAGTGCTGCGTGAGGTGGGAAACAGTTCCCACCCTTGTTTCGGTGCTCACGTTCACACACCAGACCCGGGAGGTGTTTCGAAGCCTGCTGTGAGAAACTCCTTCATTGCTCAGGGTCTTCATTCCACACTGGTCTCCGTTCACCAGGTGAACCGGTTCAGTGGTTCGGATCAATGGGCAGGGAGAGTGGGATCTGTTGGACCGGATGAAACCTGGTGCGCTTGTGACACCATGAATGTGTGGTCACATTATGGGATTAAGTTTTATGTGTTTGTTGTGAGAGGGGAACCCCTTTGATTGAACTAATGTATGATTGTATTGATTAAACACCTGATCCTCCTGTGTGACTCACACACACACACATGAATATATTTATACTACATAGACATGCATGAACATGTAATCGATATAGTTATGGCATTTGTTTTACATAGAAGTTTTATATAGAAGTCATGTTTCACTGAAGCTCAGGTTCCTCCATTTATTCACGCTGACTTGTGATGAAAACATGTTCGGTTTCTGTCTCAGTAAAATACTTTCATTTAGAAGTTCAGGTCATTCATTGTAGGATCAGCGCTCTAGTCAAACAACAGTTTTCCTCACCCTGAGGTTTCATCGGGGTCCTCGTCCTGATCTGATCGATCCGATAAATAGAACTGTTCAATACTGTGTCAATAACCCATTAGGAAAGTCCTGATGTTCTCAGGTCAATAAGAATTCAAAGTGAAAGAACCGGTAGAGGACCGTGAACGTCTTCGGCTCAGGAGATCAGGTTCAATTACCAGTCGTCATGGTAACTGAGCTCAAACTACACTAAAGGTACTTCATGGACCCAAATAAAGTGAAACCAGAGTAACGCTAACTTGACGGACTTGTGTGAACATCTGTCTTTCGTCTTGCTGAAGGGTCACGTCCCATTCCGTTTTTTGATCACCGTCTAGTTTGTTGAGTTTCAAACTGATTGATCGCTGATTTGGCTTCATGAAGCCCGAACTCACCTGAACGGGTCTGAAGCTGGAAGACGACACAAAAACCACCACCAACGTGCAGAACAAACGTTTATGAACTGAATGTTTCAGTGTGGACCTCGTTTAGTCACAAAACACAATTAAATACATATTTATGTAAAGAATAAAAATTATTCACTAACTCCTAAAGCCAGAACGTTTTACACGTGGCTTCAAACCAGCTTCATTGTTATGAAGCTGTGATTTCAACACGTTCCAAATCAGAACAATTATTTCAGTCATCATGAAAGAAGAAATTCCAACAATTTCAGTGGTCCAGACAGTGCATCAAGCCAATCAGCAGATAGATCAATACAGCTATAGCTATATATATATATACACATAAATGCTGGATTAGTACGATTCAAAGACGGTTAAATTTGCATTTTAATTTGAAGGTAAATACGCGTTGTGTGTCGAGCTGAGGCAGCAGGAAGTGACTGAACCACCGACCGACAGGAACCTGCTCTCCCGTCAATCGGTAATTATATATTCATGATTATAACTATATTTAATAGTCAGGCCGCGGTGTGGGACACGCCCACACGAGTGGTGTGGGACACGCCCACGCCGGCGGCGTGACGTTATGAATATTAAGGCAGGATTCGCTGCGACACCGACGGCGTCCACTTGTCCACCAATGTGAACCCGTCGGTGTGTCGCTGCTTCATATCCAGTTGAGCCGCTGTGCGTTGTGCGTAAAAGACACAGACGGCTGGTTCACACTTCTGCTGATGTCGTGGATGTTTTCCTCACTCGTGACGGATTACCTGTTAGATCTTCTGTGGTGGCGGCGTGTGAAGCTCTATTTAGCATCTTCTGATTATTTTGTGGTTTACTCTACAGGTTTGTATGTGTTTCTTAGTGACCGGGGCTGCGAGGGTTCACGCCCAGCTCCCTGTCAAGCTATCAGACAGATGGATACGAGTTCATCATACCTGCAGAAAACAAACACGTGACGTCAAGACCAAATCCAGCTGGAACCATCACTAGTCATCACCACCACCAGAAGGTCGTGGGTTCACATCACCTGGGTTCATATTGACCATCTCTGGATTATGTAGGTTCATTTGCCGGGACTTCGGGTTGTAGGACTTCTCAGACAGGCAGCAGTACGGCCACCGCCCTACGGAGCAGAAGGACGAGTCAATACGGTCCTGATCAGAGTGACTGATCACTAATGGTGTGACTCAGCGTTCCAGCAGAGAACCCAACGCAGACCGACCTCCGCTCCATATGACGGGGACGCGCTTCAAACACACCAGACCGACGATCAACAACAGCATGAGGATTCCAGCGACGAACACTCCAGCCATCAGGAACACGTTGCCACCCGTCCAATCTGAAAACACGTCACACACACTCTGTGTCGTCATGGAAACGCACGAGAACCGACCACCTGCAGATGACGACGGCGGTCCAGAAAGACGCCTCACCTTTAATGAACACGAAGATCGTGGCCGTGACCTGGTGGTTGATCTCTTCCTGCGTGACGACGCAGCTGAAGAGGTCGGTGGTTGTCACGGTAACCGCCAGGGTGATGTGTTCGAGTCCCTCCGACGGCGGGCTCTCTTTAGCGGGGAGGACGTTTCCTGCGCCGTCGCGCCACTCCACCCTCGGCCTCGGAGACGCGTTTTGGACCCGACACTGCAGCCCCACCCCTTCCCCCTTTGACGACAACGCCCTGATGGACGGCTGTGGACACACCCCTGCGGACATAATGCTGACTCAGCTTAAAACTGAAAAATAAGGTGGGGGCGGGGTCATTACTGATGGCGTCACGACTCACCTGCTCGTTGACAGGATCGGTCCTTCAGGGGAACATCTGGAAGACAAATGGGGACGTTAACAACCACGGAGCGGCCGACACTGTCGTGAGCTCCATTACAGAGGAGTTTAGAAAAGGCTGGTGTACCACAGGGGGAGATGAGTTTCACGGCTCTGTAGCAGCAGTGGGGAACCGTTCCACCTTAAAACGCCACCGGTTCTCCTCCGTCCCCAAACGCCGGTTATAAAACGGGTGGAACGCGGGCCTTGATTTTTGATTTCTTCACTTACAGGCTTTAAAGTATTTGTACAAACACTGTGTTCTGTTTTTATTGGATCTCACACGGAATTCCAACGTTCCTAGATCGGGACTTTTAATTTGAAACGCTCAACCCGCTTCCTGTGGACTGAAGGGAACACTCAACAACCCAGTGGAATCCTGATGTGCTCGTACTCACCCACCACCAGCCGGATGTGGTACGTCTGCGGTGGACTGAAGCGGGGGAACACACAGGTGTAGCTCCCGCCGTCGCCCGGCGTCACGCTCCTGATCACGATGGAGGCGTTGCCGTTCACCAGTTCGTCAGGGAAATGCGACACGCGACCTTTGAACCGGAGATCCTGACCTGGGTAATTGTCGTTGTAATGAAACCCTTCGTTATACAGGAACACTTCCTCCTTCTCGTCTTTCTTCCAGTCGAAGATCTTCCAGCTGAGGTCCTCCAGGGGGCTGATGGTGCAGGGCAGGAAGGCGTCCTGACCTTCTGTCACCGTGACGACGACTGAAGGGCATCAATGGTGAACAGAGAGGAACAAGGGTGTTAGAGAACGTCAGGAATACCTTAACCCCCCCAACAAGAAGAAACCCCCCACCCACTCTCCGCCGCAACTTTTAATAATATAATTTGTCTATAAATTGTTATAAGTACACCTCTGTATAACATTGTGTCCTTAACATTAAAGAAGACAAAAAAGAAAAAAAGATATATAGTTCAACTCTTAATTTCCCTTCGTGGATTATAACAGTATATCAATTTTTTTTTTTTTAATTATACCAAAGAATAATTTTATTAACATTATTTCTTAATCTATATCAGAAAATATTTAATTTACTTATTTATTTATTTATTTATGAATAAATAACTAAGTTCAATCTGCAATTGACAAGAAAAAAACATTTTTTTTTTAGCTCATAAAGTGGCGCTAAAGCAGCTCTGTGGGGTTCAGAGGTCACGTGACGGGATGAGGCTCGGGCCTACCCTGCTGCCCCCTACAGGCAGGAGCTCACATCACACCCCACCGCCTGGAGACGTGAAAAGTAGAAAATAAGTTCCTTACACATTCCTGACTGGCGGATTGATTCAACTACGGCGTGACGTCACGCGTGATGCATCTTCCGGTAACATTCTGGGATGGAATTTGTCTTTAAGTCTTTATTTCAGCTCGCGTGAGCTGCGCAGTGCTCGGCTAGTTAAGATGGCTGCTGTTGTGGCGTTAGCATGCTAAGCTAGCGCTAGCCGAGGTGAACTCACCGCCCTCTCTTCCGTCTGTCCGTCCGACCGCAGCCAACAGACAGACGAACCAGGCCAGACGCGTCCTCTCGGCGGACTCCATGCTGGTGTAGCGGGGCTGAGGGACGCTCTGCTTAGACCCGCTGGAACTGAAGCAGAGAGGAGTTCGGGATGGGTTCCGGTTCTCGGTTCTGTGCAGAAGATCGTTTCTCCTCTCAAATCGAAACTTCATCTGATCTTCCGTGGAAAACAAACCGTAAAGGGAGGGGGAGGGGGTGACTCCGCCCCTGCACGCGACGCCGTGACGGTTCCCTCCCCATGCAGGTTCCCTCCCCATGAAGGTTCCCTCCCCATGAAGGTTCCCTCCCCATGAAGGTTCCCTCCCCATAATTCAGATCTGACTGAATCTGAACTCAAATGATCCAACAGAAGTGATGAGACTGAAAACACATTTAAATAGTAAACACGCCAGTGTCTTATTGTTCCGGTCCCAAGCCCAGATAAATACAGAGGGTTGTGTCAGGAAGGGAATCCATCATAAAACTTTTGCCAATCAAACATGCGAATCAAATCTATGACTTCCATACCGGATCGGTCGAGGCCCGGGTTAACAAGGACCGCCATCGGTGCTGTTGACCTACATGGTGTTGGTTGGAATTGGACTGCTGTTGGTGGTTATTGTTATTGTCATTGTAATTATTATTGTGTTGTTAATCTGTACATGTGTTATCTATTGTTTCGTCTGTCCACTCCTGGAAGAGGGGTCCCTCTGCAGTCTTCCTGAGGTTTCTCCCATCCATTTTTTCCCCTGTTAACAGGGTTTTGGGGGGAGTTGTTCCTTATCCAATGTGAGGGTCGTACTGCTGGCAGTGCACAAAGGTCAGAGGGATATCGTCCATGTGCAGATTGTAAAGCCCTTTGAGACATTGTTTGTGAATCTGGGCTGTATAAGAATAAATAAACTTGAAACTTGAGAGGAGGAAAGTGTGTTCGTAGGACTATGATGTTTGCAGATGACATTGTGATCTGCAGTGAGAGTAGGGAACAGGTGGAGGAGAAGCTAGAGAGGTGGAGGTTTGTCCTGGAAAGGAGAGGGATGAAGGTTAGCCGCAGTAAGACAGAGTACATGTGTGTGAATGAGAGGGACCCAAGTGGAAGAGTGAGGTTACAGGGAGAAGAGATCAAGAAGGTGGAGGATTTGAAGTACTTAGGGTCAACAGTCCAGAGCAATGGAGAGTGGGGAAAAGAGGTGAAGAAGCATGTCCAGGCAGGATGGAATGGGTGGAGAAAAGTGTCAGGTGTGATGTGTGATAGAAGAGTTTCAGCTAAAATGAAAGGAAAGGTGTACAAAACTGTGGTGAGACCAGCGATGTTGTTTGGTCTAGAGACAGTGTCACTGAGGAAAAGACAGGAGGCAGAGCTGGAGGTAGCAGAGATGAAGATGCTGAGGTTCTCTCTGGGAGTGACCAGGAAGGATAGGATCAGGAATGAGTACATCAGAGGGACAGCACATGTTAGAGGTTTTGGAGATAAAGTCAGAGAGGCCAGACTGAGATGGTTTGGACATGTCCAGAGGAGAGATAGTGAATATATTGGTAGAAGGATGCTGAGTTTTGAACTGCCAGGCAGGAGGCCTAGAGGAAGACCAAAGAGGAGGTTTATGGATGTAGTGAAAGAGGACATGAAGGTAGTTGGTGTGACAGAAGAGGATGCAAAGGACAGGGTTAGATGGAGGACACTGATTGGCTGTGGAGACCCCTGAAGGGAAAAGCCCAAAGGAGAAGAAGAGAAGAAGACTAGTACTCGGTTCCCCATTCATTGTGAACGTGGGCGCCCTCTTTGGCAGGTTGGCTGTACTGCAGCCACACAATGATCGATAACCCTTGAAAACAGCGCTTTGACGTTTCCTGTACAACCGAATGTACAGTAATTTAAAGGTCCCATATTATGTATTTTTAACTTAATGTCATTCAGCTGCCAGATTTCCAACTAGACTGTATTCCAAATATTTTGACCTAAAGTGATCTGTGGTCCTAAATATCAGCTTTTCAAAATCGCTCATCTGAGCTCCTCACAAAACGCTTCGTTTCAGGCCTCCGGCTGTAGTATGCTAATGAGCTCCGCTGGTCCACGCCTCCTTCACCTGGGTCACGCCTCCTTCACCTGGGTCACGCCCCTCTGAAGGTGAGCGTTAGGCTAACGGGACACTGACCGGCATTACATTTGTTATCATGGCGTTCGGAGGAGCCATCGTGTCGCCGTACATTTATGACCCTGAGTCGGACCCAGAAGTGGGGGCTCCTGAAGAAACACCGACTGTGCAGCTGCAGCAGGACGTTTCCTGATGGTTAGACCGTGTGAACTTTACTTAGTTGTTCTGTGTTGTTTTGTAACCTACGTCATCACAGGACGTTAGCATCGACCAGTAGCTACTTTTTTTTTCTACTTCCATCTCTCATCGCACAGTAATAATGTCATATGTCTTATTATGTATGTTGTATGTTGTATATATACGGACGTTCAAGGCTAAAATGTTGCTGCATTTCTATCAGTGACAGTAAAGTCTGATGGTGGTTCTGATAGTTATTACCATGTGGCTAATGCTAGTTATTTTTGTAACATTGATTTAACCCGTTACTAAACTGCTAAATATTTGAGGCAGTCCTGTGTGACAAGACACACGGAGCTAACACTTACCACCATCACACCAGGTTAAAGGTGAAATGATGTAACCACATTGCAGTGATGCCTTTATCTACTTTATTTTGAGATGTCTTCACCTTCTGGTTATTGTACAGGTGTTCCTGTGGACACTGAACGGATGCCAACAGAAGCAGAAAACATCTGTTTGGAGATACCACAGGTAGCAAGCTCACAGCTAAACCACAAAGTTATGTCTCTATTTGGTTACTTTTACAATTATAAATTCAAATAACCTTTACCATGTTTTTCACTGTAGGTCAGGAGCCGTCTGCAGGAGGTTGATGAGGTTCCGTGCATGACCCAACATCCTGGGTTCCAGCCTGGGACCCTAAACGTGTACACCCTACAAATGGTCACGTACTGAGGGTGAGTGTGGCCCTTCACGTCTGAGACCAATACATCGGTAAGTCGTTCTTTGAAAACTGTCAGAATAAAAACTACAGTTATGTCTTATTTTGCTTCATCAGGCAGTAACACATGACAAATATAGGTACAATAAAGTTTAATATACTGTATTTGCGACACCTTGATATTTCTTATTAATCGACATGTTGAACATTTTTTGGTACTCACAATCCATTTCTGTTGACATATACAAGCACTTATTTACATAAAACAATACATCCAATAATAATGAGAACACAGGGCCATCCTATCAGGAGATCAACAACAGTTGTAACACTCAGGATTGATAACATTGTGAAATAAATAGTTTTGTGTCCTTTTTCTGTAGACGGTGCAGACATCTGGTCTATCGCACCTTTGTTGGCTGGTGCTGGGGCTACTTAGGGTGCAGAATCCGGGTCGTCATCCCAGCCTGTGTGGTCCTTCACAGACGCCGAGAGTTTCCTGAAGACACAGACCACTACCCTGGATTTAGACCGAGTCTGGGTTGAACCTGGTCATGTAGCTGGTAATGACCTCCTCTTTATCTGGACACTCATACTGGGCAGACAGATTCTCGGGGAGAGGAATGGACAACATCTCATTGGTGTATGGCATGGGGTCCACCAAGACTTTGTCAAATACGAGGTCCAACATGTCAGCTACAAAACCTGTTCAATAAAACACAAAGATATATCTTTACTGTTGTTGACATTGTTTGATTCATTTCTTTGTTTAGAAAAATTTTGTTCAAAATACATCCTGGTACTTGCTACTAATTTATTTGTATGGTTATTTTTTACTGTATTTTGTTGTGTTGTGTTGTTGAATTTATGAACTCAATCAATGACATTGTGAAGAATGAGACTTGGTGCAATGTTAAAAACACACATACAGTAACTACACAAAGTCCCATCAAACAGGCTGAGCAGATAATCATAGTGACCACTAGGGGGCGTTAAAACCACTCATCCCAATTTCCAATAGAACAAGATGCTAAACATTCCTCAGATCCAACTTGGGAAGAGTTTTAGAAATTTTTGTTGTTTTACAATAATAAAAATTTATCAAGGGCAGCTCTGACTGCCCTTGATAAATTTAGTTTTGATGCTTAAACAAATTGCAAAATAAAATGAAGTTCCAGTATTGGTGCGGACTTTGGATTCCTTTTGATGAGTTCTTCAATTTTTATTTCTCTTCAAATTTTTGGAAATTGATTCTTGGATGATTATTTTTGAATATTTAAAGTGAACGTGTGTATTTATATTTTTATAGAAAGAACAAAACAGATTAAGTCCGATTATTTTGTTTCGTTCTCACAAAATAATTTCGACCCAATGTTTTTAATTTCTCCAGAAGTAATTCAGTCGCACTTTTTTATCTCACTCCCAACCGAGAACTCGACTACAAATGCAGCATTTCATCCCTGGAAATGTCTTTCCATGTTCTTCTTTTTGTCTTCTCATTACAAGACAAACATGAGGGCAATCCTTCCGCTTTGACAAAGCAAATGATTCAGTCCTACAGAAACCATATTAAAACAAAAAAACAGATTTGCCCCAATCTTTTTCCATTTTCATACATTTATTAAAAAGCTGCAGGGAGCCACTAGGGCGGCACTAAAGAGCCACATGTGGCTCCAGAGCTGCGGGTTGCCAATCCCTGACATAGGTGATGAGCTTTGATGTTTTGATCAGGGGGCGACATCAAAGCCAGGTGTTTGATCTCCTTCCTCTATATATGTCGGTTTAGTCTCTTAAATCACTCTTTTGGTCTTTCAATGGATTCGTCACAGAGTGGAAGTTTGAGTGAGCTGAACAAGTCAATGGAGAAGATCATGATAAACACCGAGAGACAAACAGAACCAGTTCTAGACGTTGGACTAGACCGTACTAGCATACTAATTGAGACGTTCTACAGCCAGATAACAAGGGGACAGTGGACATTAGTGAGATTAGAGAAGCCTGATGGTGCCTTTAAAATCACCTTAGCAGAGTTGCTTTTGAACATAATCACAAATATGTCTTTTGCCTTGATCAGGGCGTCTAGGGGTAAATATAGAGTCTTGTCCAGGAAGCAGGTTGAGTTCTACGTAGGCGACAAAATCATCCAGAGCTTCCGTCAGACTTTCAGAATTCCAAAACAAGGACAAACTGTTTATTCTGAACGTGTGAAGGACCACATGACGACGGAGATTACGGAAATAGTCAACTCCGTCCTGTCGAACGAGTCAGAGTCGAACGAGCCTGCTTATTTCACCCCACCAAGGGTCATCGACAGCATGATTTATCACGCAAGTCAAATGTTGGAGAACTACTATATCATATCTCCACGTCAACCAGAACAGCAGAACAACACAAAAGAGAAACTACGTGGCTTGACGGGCAACGAAGATTTACCACAGATAGTCTGTCAAGACATACGAAGAGAAATCAGGGAGGATCTCATCGGTATGTTGCACACCTCCTTGAATAACCTCTGCCCAACATCGTTTGAAACGATTCCATCTGAAATCTCTCAGGAGGTTTTGTCTACCTCTAAGATGATCGTCACAGCATACGTTGCCATATTGAAAAGATCGTCGCTAAGAGAGTCCAGTGATGTGTCTTTTAAGTATATTCAGCTCAAGCTCCAGTATTTCTTTACAAAATGGTTAGTCAAAGTGTTAATTTATCATATGACGGATTATTTTAATAATACAAACGAGAGAAGCTGTTTGACACGCTCAGCCCTAAAATTGTTGGTATATTGGCAAGAGCCAGAAAAAGAAGAGGAACCTGAAATATTTATGGCCAGAATTCATCCTAGATATTCAAATCTAACACAAGCCATAAGAAAAGTCCTCAATGATCAGCGTACAGAGGCCAAGAATGACACCGTTAGCACCTCAGTGACTAGCTCGTCCTATCAGTACGCCGATGACGTCTCAGAAAAGGCATGGGTGTTCATGGTCCTGATGGTTTGGTGCTTGGAAAGTCAGGTTAGCCTTCACAGTCAAAGAACGGCCAACAATGTGATGAAAATTCTAGCCGCTGCCACGAACTGTGAAGATTTACAAAAGGCAGTAGCCTTCAGAAATTACGTCAGAACTCTCTGTCAACAGATAGTTAGGAAGCTGTGCCGACACGTGACAGAAATCCTACCGAACAAGGAGCGCGTCATGAATTTCTTATTTGACATTTCATGGGCTGATATCAAAGGACAAAACTATAAGATCACCCCAAAATTTGACAACCTACCTTATGTCATTTTGAAAGACATGAAGACAAAGTTTGGAAATTATAATTTGGTCCTTGATGCACTGAGTAGTTCTGACCTAAACACACAAAGTCTTCTTGTATCACTTGTGAAAAAACACCTGTTCGTGTAAGGAAACAGGTTATCCGTAAGA
This sequence comes from Antennarius maculatus, assembly GCA_013358685.1. NCBI lineage: Eukaryota > Metazoa > Chordata > Actinopteri > Lophiiformes > Antennariidae > Antennarius > Antennarius maculatus. Next base: position 26,617,656 of record CM023609.1, on the reverse strand, counting down.
AGGTTCCGGGTTAGAGTCCTGTCCTGTATGTTCTCCCCGCGATTACGTGGGTTTTCTCCGGGTCCTCTGGTTTCCTCCCACCTCCAGAAACATTCACATGACTTGAATTGGTCACTTTCAAATTGTCCATAGGTGTGAGTGTGTGTATCTGGGAAAAAAAACAAAACATCAAAGCCCCCACAATTCCAATTGGTAGTTTGTTGCTTGATCGGGATTTCTCTATTTAATGCTTGTAGTTTTAAGTTTTCTGGTTCTCATTTTTATTTTTATTGAAATGTGGGCAAATTTGTGGCCCAGTGGAGGTCGTCTCCCATACCTCCTCCACCCCCTGCCCATACGGCGCCCTCGCCAGTGTCCCTCCCTTGTCCAAAAACCTCCAGAGAGTAAGGCAAGTCTTGGGAAGTCAGCTAAATGGCAAGAACATCAACAAGTATGTACTGCCAGCAATCAGATACCCTGCTGGAGTCATAGAAACCACGGATATCAAGACTAGAAAGCTTCTCATCAGGCACATAGGGCTTCACCCTAAATCCAGCACCCTGAGGCTGTAGACTAAAGAGAAAGAGGGAGGACTAGTTAGCATCACTGTCCAGGATGAAACACCCAATATGCCAGAGTACATCAAGAAGATACCAATGATGAACTGCTCAGTGAAGGCCTCAGACAGCAGAAACCTGATGAGGGTGACAAGGAGGAAACAACATGGAGGGACAGGACTCTACACGGCATGAACCACCATTAGATATAGGAGGTGGCTGATATCAGGAAGACCTACCAACTCCTGGACAACGAACTGACGGACAGCACAAGAACAGGCCCTAAGTACAGGGGCAATAAAGGCTGAAATAGGAATTGGCTGAAGCCCCCCAGGTTTTTGCTTGCCTATTTCCAGTGGTAGGGCTCTCTTTCCTCCAATGCTTTCATTCAGAATTCAGAAAGAAACCCTTGTTAGATGCTGAAGTTTCTTCTTTGCCCTTTTTTTTTCTTTGCCTTATTTTATCCATAATAAGCACACATTTAGCCCAACATTATTGTTAAAGTAGTCATGAGATGCAGTTCAGCACCAAAAGTTCTTGCTTCATAATGTCAGTTTCATGGTTGTTTAGTTGTCGATGTTGATGGTAAATGGAGGCATCAGAATGTAAATGTAAAATGCCCATGATGTAAAGTTTGTGAAGACTGCATCTGAGTATCCCAGCCATGTGAGCGTTACCTGTACCTGAACCCGGAGCCCTGACGGAACAGCAAAGCTTCAAGGTGCATTATCTTCAGTTCCCTTGCCAGTCTGAAAAATGCTTCACACAGATCTCCTGGCCAAATGACGACATCGAGAACTCTAGAGAGACCCCGTCCAAAGGCTGGATATGTAGTGAACAACTCATGCAGCATGAACATATTGAAGGAATGGACTGACACGACCTCAGCATACATATGAATGGAGTTTGAAATTGTTATCCCAATATTGTTGTGCAGTTTGATCAGGAAATGTTTGCGCTTTTTTACCTGAATTTGTGTGTTTTTTTAAATGTAATTTCATTTGAATTACTTTCTTTTTGAATTTCATGAACGTTGAGCATAAAATAAAATAAAGGTTTGCATGTTCTCCCCATGTGCGTGTGTTCTCTCCGGGTTCTCCGGCTTCCTCCCACCTCCAGAAACATGCCTTACATTGATTGGCCAGTCCCAAATTGTCTGTAGGTGTGAGTGTGTGTGTGTGTGTGTGTGTGTGTGTGTGTGTGTGTGTGTGTGCGTGTGTGCGTGTGCGTGTGTGCGTGTGTGCGTGTGTGCGTGTGTGCGTGTGCGCGTGTGCGCGTGCGCGTGTGCGCGTGTGCGCGCGTGTGTGTGTGTGTGTGTGTGTGTGTGTGTGTGTGTGTGTGTGTGTGTGTGTGTGTGTGTGTGTGTGTTTGTCTTCATCTCTGTGTGACTCCACGTAGCCCTGGTGTCACCTGGAGTGTACCCTGCCCCCAGGGTACACTCCAGCACCCGAGCACCCGTCCCCCATGAACCCTGACCTCGTGCCTTCAGGTGGGGGCCCCATTCCAGGCAATGCCCCGGTCCTTGATTTTAATGTACTCATTGGACTTTTTGAACCGCTCTTAGTCTGGCCCATCACCCAAGACCTGTTTGCCATAGAAGACCCTACCAGGAAGCATGTAGCCCCCAACAAAATCATTCCAGCACTCTTTCCATTGTTGCCTATTGTGTACAAATCTCCTCAGCAACACTATCAACTTGTGGCCAGCATTAATATCAACTGACCCATAAAGATGGCTCACATAGACCGACGACATGTTACGGGACACTGTCCCGACACTCTGTTGAGCTTTTCTCTAAGGAGTTTACTTCCGGAGCAGAATGCCGTCATTTCCGGAGTTGAAACAGGAATCAATGACTTTTTAATCTCTCCTGGAAAAATCTTATCCTTTCTGTGAAACGTTCAATCTTCAAAAGTACATATTCCATTCTGAATGACACATTTCTTTGATTAGCAAAAGCTCATATTGTCTTTTTGACGCTGTTTCTGCTTCGTTTTTCTGATTCTATCTTGTCTTTGTGTCAAGTCTGATTACCTTAATCCCGTCAGAACATCTTAACTCCTCACGCAGCAGAGAATCAGGCGTTAACAGGTGGCCTCCTCCTCCTCCTGCTGCTCCTCCTGCCAGCTCAACTCCCTCCGGCCGTTATGAAACAGCGTCTGACGGGTTAACGCACCCCACAGCCCGGGCTGTCAGGCTGCCAGGTACAGGACGAGGAGGAGGAAGAGGCCCCAGAGGCTGCTGCTGGGAGGAAGACCACCACAACACCAGAAGAGGACTGGGGAAGAATGGGAGCCACCAATGGAAAGAAGGTGAGGCAGACTGGTTCAGGTGGTGGAGTTTATCTGATCGGACGAGTCACTGAAGGGTAATCGGTAATAATTTATTTCTTTAAGATTCACTGACTGTAGACAAGAAGATTTATGCAGCTGTAGTTGTGCTACTAGTATAATGTAGTACAATTGTTGTCTCTTGAATGCCAGCATGCTGATTTGTTTATCTGCTGTTAGCATGCTAGCATCAGCTAATTATCAGTAAGCATGCATGACTTGAATTAGGTTTAATTCAAATGTTATTGATTCTGATTCTTCTGGTAGAAGCCCAGGTGATCACATCGGGAGGTCTGAGGTTTGATCCTCAGATACTTGTGATACTGAACCCCAACTTGCCCCCAAAGGGCCGCCAACGGCCCCTCAAGGAAGGGTCAAAGAATAATGAATAAATTTAGCTCTATTGTAATATAAAGAACTGTATGTGATAAATAAGGGATCTTTCCTTGAGTTTAAATCCAATTTCAAATTTTCTTTCTTTATTCCAAAAAAATAAAAAGTGAAGATTTTAAATTTTATTCCTTTAAATTTTATTCCTTTAAATTTTATTTCTTTAAATATTAGCTGGACATATCCTGATATATTTATGAAATATTTACACAGGAAACATAATTTATGCGAGCTTTTATGAAAATAAATTAATTCTAATCTTCATTTCATGAACAGGAAAGTTATTTAAAGACTAGTTGACGTGCTAACAGATCAAGGAGGCACTACATGCTAACAGCACATGCTAGGATGTTTGGCGTGTGCTCTGCAGGCGTGTCGTTCCCCATAGAGGGTGAAGCACCAGAATCTTGGCTCCAGTACAGCGAATGACATTCCAGGGTCCGTTTCTGTTCATCTCATCGGAATGTCAAACACACGTGGGAACAAAGAAGGTTAAATATTTGAGCTCTGGACCTTGACACACCTGTGGGACTGGGGTGTGCCTGTTGTCATGGTGATTACCTGTTGATACTGGGGTGGCGGGCTGGTCGTTTTGATGTCACAACATCAAAGCCGTTATTCCCCGTTGCTACTGTTTGTACCATTTCCTGTTTGCCTGCTAGCGTTTAGCTGTTTTAGGGAGGGCTTTAGGAAGAGTTCCTGACCCCATCCAGTGATGTCACGACAGAATCCTGTCTGATTTTAATGCAGTTATTACATCCCGCTTCAAAGCGGTGATGTATTGTGATTGGCAGTGTTTGTGTGTTCGTCCGTTTGTTCGTTTGTCTGTTGGTCCACCAAACATCTTCACAACCGTTGCAGATAGAAAGATGAAACAAGAAGCACATGACTCAGGCAGCAACGGGGATGAAAATGAGATGATGACCTTGACCTTGAGAAAACTTGGTCAAGGTCAAATTTCAACTTTTGTACTCAGGAACCGGATAAGATAGACGAGGGAGAATGCCAGAGAGAGTAAGACAAAGCTAGTGCTTTGATCTATGACAGTAGGTCAGAGAACTAGCTTTGATCTTTGGCCTATGCAAGTAGGTCAGGGCAAAATTTTGAACTCAGGGGGTGACTGCATTGTTAACATTGCTATTTTCAGCTAAGATGGAGTTTTTATTTTCTTTTATTTTCAACTGTGACATGTCTCAGAAAATGAAGGGAAAAGTGTCATGGGGGACCGTAAAAGGTGTTCCAAAAAATTAAGAATTTGAGAGCAAAAAAATTTCCGGAAAAAAAAAGAATCATACTGGAAACTTGCTGTTTGGTCCACCCATTCCTGTGACATTCACGGCTTCCCTGGTGAAGAGACGGGAAAAAAACTTTTGGGTTGGAAAACAGCCACACCCTCAAAGACATCAAAGCCAGTCCTGAAGCTACCCCGAGACCCACGAGACTCATACAAACGTAACATCCTGACAATCATGCTAAAACTTTTGTTTGGGTGAAAAAACACCTGGCGATGATGTTCTATGGTTAAAAGTCAACACCCTGATATAGTTCACTTTATTTTGAAGGCCATACATGGATTTGTCATTTATAGTCATTTAATTATGACAAATCTGTTCAGAGGTCAATGATCGGAGGTGATTGATCAGAGATTAGCCTTTTGGCTACGCTAATCTAACAGCTGCCAGCTGAGAGGGAGGAAGAGAAGAGCTTCAGTGAACGTCTGAAATGTTCCTTTAATCTGCTGCCTGGGACCGACTGTTTACTCCAGATCAGCTGCAGGAAACATTCAAAGTGAGACGCGGAGAGGAATCTGTTCTCAGATCAGCAGCGGGGGGAAACAATACAGCTCTGTTGTTGTATTGAAACCTGATGATGGTATCCTAGCAACCAACACAACGTCCATTCAGGGGGGGACGGCATCCAACTGGTTTGAAGCTGAGGAGAAAACGTTCTTTATTCCACTCATGTTCTGATGGAACCCACTGGTTCTTTGTAGATGATCGTTGTCGTGTGTTTTAATTTTTAAAAAAATAAATTTGACAGTCACATCTGAAAGTTGTGTTAAACTGTAATCTGGACTGTGATTGGAAAAATACTTCATCATGTTCTTCCAAACGATTTGACTCTTAATTTGTGTGTAGGATGATGATGTCATAAGTCTCCATAGGAGCTGACTGATGATGTCATACGTCTCCATGACTCCATCTTTCCTTCTCTGCTTTCCAGAAGGCGTATAATATCGACCATGACCAGAAGCAGCACCGCGTGAAGAATGGAAGGCCAAACAACAAAGGTCAGTTTGTCCCTCTCGGGTTTCCGTCCGAGCTGTAGAACAATGGCGTGCTGTGAGAGGCTCTGAACCAGCAGCTGGTCTCTGACTGGTTTAACTGGTCAGCGGGTTGTTTACAGAGGCGGTAACGCGCCTGAAACACGTCGGATGTGGACAGTTAGCATATGGTTTACTTCAACCTCCACACCAGCAGGTGGCGCTGTGAGCATTACAAAGTTCACAGAAGAGCTAGACTTTACAGCAGAGTCCTGCTGGTTTGAACACTCTTCACCTTCATCATCACTCCATCATCAGACCTGCAGACGATGGGAAACACCAGGAGGAGGTTGGAAACCTCAGGGAGGAGTGGCAGGGGGGAGGAGCCAGAGGAGGGGCACTGGGAGGATCATGTGACCATTGTTTTACTCTGGTCACGCTTCAGTGGAGGAGCTCTGCTGCTAGAGATCATGAAGGCTCAGCAGAGACTGGACTGCAGGAGGAACAGCAGGGCTGGATCGGATTGATCGGATGGATCGGATGGATGGGATTGATCGGATTGATCGGATTGATCGGATGGAAGGGGGTGATTGGAGGAGGAGCCTCCAGCAGAGGATGGTCACCACCGGTAAGAAGACTTTATCTCAACCTGTCAAGTCATACCTACGTCTGTGTCTGCTTTACGAGCTGTTATAAGTGGTCGTGAAGGCGTGTAGGGATGAGTTCAGTGGTGGATGAAAGACTCGTGTTTCTCTGAAGTAAAAGTACTAAACTCAGATTAAAAGTACTAAACTCAAGTAAAAGTACTAAACTCAGATTAAAAGTACTAAACTCAAGTAAAAGTACTAAACTCAGATTAAAAGTACTAAACTCAAGTAAAAGTACTAAACTCAGATTAAAAGTACTAAACTCAAGTAAAAGTACTAAACTCAGATTAAAAGTACTAAACTCAAGTAAAAGTACTAAACTCAGATTAAAAGTACTAAACTCAAGTAAAAGTACTGAACTCAAGTATTCTCCAGTTTCTGAACTGGAGTATACAGAATTCATTCAGTCCGCCCTACAGACCAGACCGCCGTTACTATGGTAACTCCTCAGCACGGACAAACCCGTCTTTACTGGTCCAGGAAAAATTCAACCTAAACACCAAAGTGGGACACTTTCCACCCAGTCCACAGTACGAACTGATTGATCAGGATCTGATCGAGATAATCAACAAGAATTAAGAGGAGGTTATCAGATTATACATAATGCAACCAACAGTTCTAGGATGAAAGATAATTGATGTTGACTGGAATCCAGATAGTAACAATATACACCAGTTTTTTACGTAAGAGTACAGCAGAACCTACAGTAGAACCTGGAGGTACGAGTTTAATCCATTCTGTAACTGAGCTTGAAAGTCAGACATTCCCCATTTAAAATAACTAACATCATTTTATTCATTCCAGTCTTGTACAAAAGCCCCAAAAGCCCTAAATTATGAAAAACAACATAATTTAGAGGGTTAGATGGAGACATGCAGACTTTAACTGTGTATAATTAATTATATATAAGTTGCGTAAACAACGATAAAGAATGAAAAGAATCACAAAAGTCACGAGAACACACGAGCTACATCTTTACTCCACCAACGAGAACGAGATCCGGTCTCACTGATGTTGTATCCATCCACCAACACGTGGTAAAGAACGTAAAGAAGTTGGTTTGGTTAATTCAAAGAGATTTGATCCAATTTTTTTATATAGCACCAAATCACAACAGACGTTCTGTGAAGACGCTTTATGGTCTAGCGTGATTCTTTATTCCACAGAGACCCAACAAAGAGTTAAACACTGCTGAGATGGGAACTTATCTGGATCCAAGTCACGAGGGATTCTCGACAGAGAAGCCAAAACTACCCTCTCCACAGCAGGGGGGCATCTGAACCAAAAGCCTGAACTGCCCTGAGCTCCTCTAAGGGTGAGCCAAGAAAACCCTGCCAAGAAACCCGTTTCGACTTTCTAAGACCATTGCCTTGTAGCTCCGTTCCGTTTTCACATCGCCTCAGACGCTACCACAGTCTGTCAACCAATGTCCTGAATTCTTCCCTCATTCATGAAAACGACCCCGAGGTACTTGAGACCCCTCCACCCGGGGCAGCAACTCATACTTAAACTCTAGAAACCAATCTACTTTTTTGGACTGAACTGTGACCTCAGACAAGGAGGAGCTGATTCTCATTCACGCTCAGCAGCAAATGGTCTCTGACAGATGGTCAAGGCAAGATGAAGCAAACAGGACCATGAAAAGCAGGACACCTCGACACCTGGACACCTGGACACCATCTAGTCCAGACAGTTGCTCTAGGAGTTCCTTTAGCAAAGAGGGATATGTAAAGTGTTAGTTTTAATAGTGACTTCTTTATTGTTTGTTCCATCATTGCAGTTCTGAGGAGAATGTCTATCAAGAACCTCATCTACCTTTGAGAACCTCTAGTACCTTTGAGAACTTCTAGTACCTTTGAGAACTTCTAGTACCTTTGAGAACTTCTAGTACCTTTGAGAACTTCTAGTACCTTTGAGAACCTCTAGTACCTTTGAGAACTTCTAGTACCTTTGAGAACTTCTAGTACCTTTGAGAACCTCCTGTTTGCTGCTGCCACTACTACTGTTACTACTACTACATGTCTCATCTCATGAATCTGTTTCATATCTGCAGCTTCAGCCAACTTGCAGCAGTCTGACAACATCCACGGGAAAGCGCCCCCTACGTCCAGCCACATCACCCCACCAGACTACGTGGAGGGAGACGACAGTGACCTCATCAAACCCAAACAACTGCTGAATCCAGTCAAAGCGTCCAAAAGTCACCAGGAGCTTCACAGAGAGCTGATGAGCAGCTGCAGACGGTAAAACCGCCTCATGTGTTCTATCCGTGGAGGACAATGAATGGATGTGGAGACCACAAGAGTCAGTCATGTGACACAACCCTGTTGTATGTGTGTGTGTGTGTGTGTGTGTGTGTGTGTGTGTGTGTGTGTGTGTGTGTGTGTGTGTGTGTGTGTGTGTGGGTGTGTGTGTGTGTGTGTGTGTGTGTGTGTGTGTGTTGGTCAGGGGCGGGGCCGGCATGCAGACAAAGGCTGAGCTTCACAGAGTTCTGGAGACGAGGAAACGAGATCAGCTGATCAAACAGAAGAAACAGGAAGACGACGCGCACAAGAAGGTCACCCCTCTGGAGGCGGAGCTTATCAAGAGATACCAGAGGTTGGACGAGGTGACACCCAGTTCTACACATAGTACTATACAGTAATACACACACTACACACGGTAATACACAGTGAGGAGACAGACGCTCCTGATGTACCGATAAAGGCGATGATTGTTGTTGTGTTGTTCTGTTGTAACAAAAGCATAGGTTCATATTTCTCCATCTTTTTTGAGAGTGAATTATTTTTTTCACATAAGCAGTACTAGAAGTTTCTGATATGCAGGAATTAAAGGACACATCCTGACTAAATATGGAAACCCCTTGAGTCCCTACAGTGGAGCTGGAGGCCAGGGAATTCCATCCATGCAGCTCTATTATTAGGAGATGTTTAGGGCCGAGATGTGTAGTGCCAAAAACAATAACCGCAGTTAGTCAGAAGAATCAGACATTTGGATCTCATCAAGCTTTTTTAATGTGCTTAAGACATTCCACACCATTCTGCCTGGTCTCATTGAAATGTACAACTGTGTATCATCAGCATAATAGTGAAAATTTGTGGACTTTATCCTGATAATATTAGCTCGTGGGAGGATGTATGGGGTGAACAATATTGGTCCAAACACAGTACCTTGAGGAATTCCGTAACTGAATTTCTGTCTTTTAGAACTCTGACTTGTGCTATCCTTGTGCTACGATCCAACTAGTCCACACTGTGGTCAACCACATTTACTTTATTGTGTCTGGGACTGTTATCGGTGTCATGACAGTCTGTTCGATGTGTTTTTATAATAACGGGACAATAACAGCCAATGATGTAATAGTAGACAATAATGTAATCCAAGTCCTGGATGCAGAAGGATACAGAAGACAGGGTTAGATGGAGACAACTGATTCGCTGTGGCAAACCCTGAAGGGAGTGGCCCAAAGGAGGAGAAGAAGAAGAAGAATGTAATCAAAGTCCTGAACTGATAACGTAATAATTTTTGTCTGGTAACCTCATAATTTATTACCTCCCCTAACCCTAACCCTAACCCTAACCCTAACCCTAACTCTAACCTTGATCCTATCCCTAACCCTAAACCCTAACTGCATTATCAGTGAAGGACGTTTTTTTGCGTTATTGGTCATTTATTACGTTATTGGCCTATTACAATTTGAAAACAGACAAATTTATTACGTAATCGCTGTTAACAGGTTATTGGCTTCTTCATGTGTTGTGCATGTCATCTTGCTGTTGTCTTGAATGTGGTCATCATTCTCTTTCAGTTGGAAAGGCAGCAGCAGAAGGAGAAGGAGGACAGCCTGAAAGCTCCAGAGTTCATCAAGGTGAAGGAAAACCTGAGACGGACGTCTGTGACGATGAGAGATGAGAAGGAGGTGTAGATGGAGACAGCAGGTGAAGACAAAAGCCAGCAGGAGATCTGGATGGGTCATGTGCTGATAGGACAGTCTGAGGACACTGACACTGTGAGGATTCGTCCAGATGCTGCGAGCTGGACCAATCAGAGGCTCAGAGGAAAGAAACAAACATATCAGTAACATTAAAACCACTGTGACTGTGATAATACGGAACGATGATGACAGAAATCACATTTTTAAAAGATTTTGTTAGAATTACAATAGACACTTTATATTTTTTCTTTTAACTTGTTAAAGTCAAACCTTCAGTAAAGAGTTAAATAAAGGTATTTATTACTAGAGATGTACATATGATGCTATCATAGTTGCTAAATGTTATTTAGCAGCAATGGAAGGTTTGAAGATGTTTATTGATCAACGCAAGTTTTAGTGATTTTACATTATATGAAAACATCTTAGAATTATTAAGTCATCAATCTGAACTAATCTGAGATGTAATGCAATTTTTTTTATTTATAACCTTAATTATATTAAAGTCTAACTGAAGCTTGACATTGTCCAGGGTTTATCATTAATAATGAATGATACAATCATTGCATATTGCATATTATTGCATATAAAACCACTCCTCTCCAACATATATAAATAAAGGCATATTTGTGTATTTTATTTACTTGAATGACTTAATGAATTAAAAATGAACTAACACGGCCATTCAGATTTTTGTGTTATGACTAAATTTATTTGTAAATGTGTTCTAATTTTGGAGTGTTTTATGTTATTGACTCGATTAAACTCGTCAACTTTCCATGAAATTGTTTCGTTTTTGTAAATTCTCCAACACTTAAGCCTTTTGAACACCATGACGTCATCGCGTACAGATTTTATTTTGAAAATCTGACAGGAAGCTGTCATGACGTTGACGCCGGTCCGGAAGTGGCCCGTCGCGATCGGCGAGCTTCCGGTCGGGAACAGTATTGTTTACGGGAGGCGGTGACCTGAAAGTGTGGCTGTGAGGAGCACCGGAGACCGGGCCTGTAAAACTCCAAGAAGCCCCGGCCTGGAACGAACGGCAGACGGGGCGGATGTGCTATCTGTGCGGACGCGGCTTCTCCGGGCATCCGGGGAACGAGAGTCAGGTGAACCCCCGAGGCTAACAGCCATTAGCTCTCGTTGCTAATGTTGTTTAGCGGCGAAACCTTGAAGCTACTTCTGGCGGAGGGCGAGGTGTGTTCGGGGGTTAGATTTTAGCAGGATCCGACATCCCGGTAACGTTTTCCGGTAGATCTTCAGCAACATCAGCCTGAAGGGGGAAAGATATTAAAATAATAGACAAACAAACCTGGAGATCCAGGACAAATATGGAAAACTAATATTAATAAATTCATATCTGAATTTGCATGGTAAACACATTCTTCACGGTCCATAAAAATAAAAAACTATTCAACAAAATCTAATTTTTTTGATGAATTAAAGGTTTCAGGTCAGGTTTAGTCACCTATTTATCATAAATAAGTCTTTCGGATGTTCATTCACGTGTTTTATCTCTCATTTCAAAGTTCAGGTGGAGGAATGGGCGTTAGCCTTTCCTGTCAGCCTTTGGACCTCAGGAAGGAGTCAATAAAGTTCATAAACATTGTAATAATGTATTGAAAATGACAGCAAATAAACTATCCTGGATTGGGACGGTGGGACGAGAATAAAAAAAGTTCAACCAATCCTGTAATGTCGTAAAGTTAGTACTGAGAGGAAGCACATCCTCAGGCTACGACCTTAGAAACGTCCGTCTGATGTAGGTGTCGTCATGGAGACGATTCAATCTCCTGAATTCAATCCAGTTCACACAGTGAAACAGTCCAGGTTCACGCAGTGAAACGGTCCAGGTTCACACGGTGAAACAGTCCAGGTTCACGCAGTGAAACAGTCCAGGTTCACGCAGTGAAACGGTCCAGGTTCACACGGTGAAACAGTCCAGGTTCACGCAGTGAAACAGTCCAGGTTCACGCAGTGAAACGGTCCAGGTTCACACAGTGAAACAGTCCAGGTTCACGCAGTGAAACAGTCCAGGTTCACACAGTGAAACAGTCCAGGTTCACGCAGTGAAACAGTCCAGGTTCACAGTGAAACAGTCCAGGTTCACGCAGTGAAACAGTCCAGGTTCACGCAGTGAAACAGTCCAGGTTCACGCAGTGAAACAGTCCAGGTTCACGCAGTGAAACAGTTCAGGTTCACGCTGTGAAACAGTCCAGGTTCACGCGGTGAAACAGTCCAGGTTCACGCGGTGAAACAGTCCAGGTTCACGCGGTGAAACAGTCCAGGTTCACGCGGTGAAACAGTCCAGGTTCACGCGGTGAAACAGTCCAGGTTCACGCGGTGAAACAGTTCAGGTTCACACCTGAAACAGTCGGTGAAACAGTCCAGGTTCACGCGGTGAAACAGTCCAGGTTCACGCGGTGAAACAGTCCAGGTTCACGCGGTGAAACAGTCCAGGTTCACGCAGTGAAACAGTCCAGGTTCACGCAGTGAAACAGTCCAGGTTCACGCAATGAAACAGTCCAGGTTCACACAGTGAAACAGTCCAGGTTCACGCAGTGAAACAGTCCAGGTTCACGCAGTGAAACAGTCCAGGTTCACACGGTGAAACAGTTCAGGTTCACGCGGTGAAACAGTCCAGGTTCACACGGTGAAACAGTCCAGGTTCACACGGTGAAACAGTCCAGGTTCACGCGGTGAAACAGTCCAGGTTCACGCGGTGAAACAGTCCAGGTTCACGCGGTGAAACAGTCCAGGTTCACGCGGTGAAACAGTCCAGGTTCACGCGATGAAACAGTCCAGGTTCACGCAGTGAAACAGTCAAGGTTCACGCAGTGAAACAGTCCAGGTTCACGCGGTGAAACAGTCCAGGTTCACGCGGTGAAACAGTCCAGGTTCACGCGGTGAAACAGTCCAGGTTCACGCGGTGAAACAGTCCAGGTTCACACGGTGAAACAGTCCAGGTTCACGCAGTGAAACAGTTCAGGTTCACGCAGTGAAACAGTCCAGGTTCACACCTGAAACAGTCCAGGTTCACAGTGAAACAGTCCAGGTTCACGCAGTGAAACAGTCCAGGTTCACGCAGTGAAACAGTTCAGGTTCACGCGGTGAAACAGTCCAGGTTCACGCGGTGAAACAGTCCAGGTTCACGCGGTGAAACAGTCCAGGTTCACGCAGTAAAACAGTCCAGGGTCACACAGTGAAACAGTCCAGGTTCACACAGTGAAACAGTCCAGGTTCACACAGTGAAACAGTCCAGGTTCACACCTGAAACAGTCCAGGTTCACACAGTGAAACAGTCCAGGTTCACGCGGTGAAACAGTTCAGGTTCACGCGGTGTAACAGTTCAGGTTCACGCAGTGAAACAGTCCAGGTTCACGCGGTGAAACAGTCCAGGTTCACGCAGTGAAACAGTCCAGGTTCACGCGGTGAAACAGTCCAGGTTCACGCGGTGAAACAGTCCAGGTTCACGCGGTGAAACAGTCCAGGTTCACGCGGTGAAACAGTCCAGGTTCACGCGGTGAAACAGTCCAGGTTCACAGTGAAACAGTCCAGGTTCACGCAGTGAAACAGTCCAGGTTCACACCTGAAACAGTCCAGGTTCACAGTGAAACAGTCCAGGTTCAGGCGGTGGAACAGTCCAGGTTCACGCGGTGAAACAGTCCAGGTTCACGCGGTGAAACAGTCCAGGTTCACGCAGTGAAACAGTCCAGGTTCACGCAGTGAAACAGTCCAGGTTCACACCTGAAACAGTCCAGGTTCACAGTGAAACAGTCCAGGTTCACGCGGTGGAACAGTCCAGGTTCACGCAGTGAAACAGTCCAGGTTCACGCGGTGAAACAGTCCAGGTTCACACAGTGAAACAGTCCAGGTTCACGCGGTGAAACAGTCCAGGTTCACGCGGTGAAACAGTCCAGGTTCACACCTGAAACAGTCCAGGTTCACAGTGAAACAGTCCAGGTTCACGCGGTGGGACAGTCCAGGTTCACGCGGTGAAACAGTCCAGGTTCACGCGGTGAAACAGTCCAGGTTCACACGGTGAAACAGTCCAGGTTCACGCGGTGAAACAGTCCAGGTTCACGCGGTGAAACAGTCCAGGTTCACGCGGTGAAACAGTCCAGGTTCACGCAGTGAAACAGTCCAGGTTCACGCAGTGAAGTCCATCCTTTGCTGACGGTCTGTCCTCTCCGTCTCCAGCTCCATGTGACCTCGCTGGTTCTTCAATTCTGAGATCATCATGTCGGCGACTCAGACCCAGAAGGAGGGCGGTGAGGTGGGCTGGGGCTGCCTGGATTCTCTGGGTCTGACCCAGAAGGAGCTGGTCCTGGCTGAAGCCCTGCAGATGGAATACGACGCCCTCTCCAGACTCAAACACGACAAGACCGGCACCGGTTCCAGTCAGACCCCAGTTTCCAGAGATCAGAGACAAACCTACTTAAAGTCCCCAGATTCCGCCATTGAATGCCCCACACCCACTCCCAGCCAATCCTGTACAGGAGGAGGCCTCTCTGGGTCTGAACCCTCCCTGACCCAGCCTGGAAGCTCTCAGTCGCCACCCTCCCTAGGGGCCCGGTTGGCCCCCCCTCAAGCGGGGTTCTTCAAAGAGTACCAGAGCATCCTGGACAGTCCGAACACATTCAAGGACTGCTCGGGGTCCAGCCTTGGGGACTCACCGGGATCAGGGACGGGGCTGGTTCCAATCGGATTCTTCCCTCTTCTTGATGACATCCCTCCTGCCATCCCTCCAAGACAACCCATCCCCCTGTCATCGGGGTCAGAGTACCCCTTCCTGCCCCCTCGAGGGTCCACAACGCCCCACAATGTGAACCTGTTCACACCTGACGTGGACCAACCTAAAGTGACCTCAGAGGAGCTCAACTATGACAACATCAATGAGTCATTGTTACGACTCCAGGGGGGGCAACAGGGCCCCAGAGGTCGCAAGGATAATGGGGACCAATCGGGGAAGCCTGTCTCTCGGAGTAAGACCCTCCCCCCTCAGATTCCGCCCAGGACGTATGCAGCTGTTCCCAAGAGCAACAAGAACCAACGGAGGGTATCTGTTGACCCAGTGAGTCAGTAAAATACAGTAATGTTTATAATACAGTAGAACCCCGAGATACGAGTCATTAGAGATACGAGTCATTAGAGATACGAGTTGCTCTTCAGGACATCACCGATAGTTAGTGGATGGATACAACATCAGTGAGACCGGATCTCGTTCTTTCCCACATGTTGGTGGATGGATACAACATCAGTTTACAAGTTCAGTCACGGAATGGATTAAACTTGTATCTCGAGGTTCTGCTGTAGGTTCTACTGTAGGTTCTGCTGTAGGTTCTACTGTAGGTTCTACTGTAGGTTCTACTCTACTGTTTTATCTTGCTTACCCTGCTTTCTGGATACAGAACGTCCCACCTTCCTCTCCTCTGATTGGTTGTTGTGTTTGATTGACAGGTACCCCGGATGAACGGTTTTGGATATGAACTCTTCCAGGTGTCTGAGGAGAGAGACGAGGAGGTAGCAGCATTCTGCCACATGTTGGACGTGTGAGTAAGACCATATGACATAAGCGCCAACTCATCGTAGCCGACTCGTGGTTGCTGACTCCATATCTTCCTTCAGGTTACGTTCGGCGTTCCCCCACGACGACCGCCTGAAGAACACGGGTTTTGTTTGGTCGTCGTCGGTCGGTCAGGAGGAGCTCCATCAGGGTCTCGGGGTCAGCCTGAAGGTCGTCATCATCAGCGAGTTCTTCAGAGACCCGCTCACCTTCACCTGTGACGGTAGGACATGGGAGCGTAGCCCAAAGCAGCGCTTCAAAGTGAAGGTACTTAATCAGGGTGTCTCATGCTAACTGTTAGCCACGTCACGTTGCCGTTGCCGTTGCCGTTGGTGTGTGTGTGTGTGTGTGTGTGTGTGTGTGTGTGTGTGTGTGTGTGTGTGTGTGTGTGTGTGTGTGTGTGTGTGTTCAGGCTCATCGACGGTGGACCTCCTCATATACCAGACTCTGTGCTACGCTCAGGAGGACCTGGATCACCTTGATGTGGATCAGTACCTGCTGAAGGTCTTTGGCCTGGACGAGTTCCTGAACAAGTAAAACCTCAGCTACTACTCTTCATCATCATCATCGTCATCGTCATCATCGTCATAATGGTCATTTTTCTGCCTCTCCTTGTCAACCTTCACAAAACTTTACTGGCATGAGGAACATGTTCAAATTAGCAAAGCAAGTTCCAGTTATCATTAACAGTAATGACTGTTTAGAAAAGATAGTCGCGTTAGCAGTTTCTGACAGTCTACAAGACATTGACTCATCATCATCATCAGGAGTTAGGCTACAGACTGCTTTAGTGTTCACACGCGTTCATGAATGTACAAATGTTGAGGAAGGTCAGACTGTTTGTGGAGGTTGACTTCATGAGTCTCTCTGGGGTCTGGTTGTGTCTCTTTGGGGTCTGGTTGTGTCTCTTTGGGGTCTGACTGTGTCTCTTTGGGGTCTGATTGTGTCTCTTTGGGGTCTGATTGTGTCTCTGGGGTCTGACTGTGTCTTTTTGGGGTCTGGTTGTGTCTCTTTGGGGTCTGTTTGTGTCTCTTTGGGGTCTGATTGTGTCTCTGGGGTCTGACTGTGTCTTTTTGGGGTCTGATTGTGTCTCTTTGGGGTCTGATTGTGTCTCTGGGGTCTGACTGTGTCTTTTTGGGGTCTGACTGTGTCTCTTTGGGGTCTGATTGTGTCTCTTTGGGGTCTGATTGTGTCTCTGGGGTCTGACTGTGTCTTTTTGGGGTCTGGTTGTGTCTCTTTGGGGTCTGATTGTGTCTCTGGGGTCTGACTGTGTCTCTTTGGGGTCTGACTGTGTCTCTTTGGGGTCTGACTGTGTCTCTTTGGGGTCTGACTGTGTCTCTTTGGGGTCTGATTGTGTCTCTTTGGGGTCTGATTGTGTCTCTTTGGGGTCTGATTGTGTCTCTTTGGGGTCTGATTGTGTCTCTTTGGGGTCTGATTGTGTCTCTGGGGTCTGATTGTGTCTCTTTGGGGTCTGATTGTGTCTCTTTGGGGTCTGATTGTGTCTCTTTGGGGTCTGACTGTGTCTCTTTGGGGTCTGATTGTGTCTCTTTGGGGTCTGTTTGTGTCTCTTTGGGGTCTGATTGTGTCTCTTTGGGGTCTGACTGTGTCTCTTTGGGGTCTGACTGTGTCTCTTTGGGGTCTGATTGTGTCTCTTTGGGGTCTGATTGTGTCTCTTTGGGGTCTGACTGTGTCTCTTTGGGGTCTGATTGTGTCTCCTTGGGGTCTGACTGTGTCTCCGTCTCTCAGCTCTCAGTCTCTGGCTGGTCTGGAACTCGTTCAACAGTGTCTGAAGTTCGACTGGGACGTCCGACTTGTTCTCACCAAGAGATGTGACATCAACACGGAGCTGGCCCGAACGGTTAGAAACCACTCAGAACCGCTAGCTGATGCTAGCGGTTCTGACCGTAAGCTAGCAGCGTTGGCATGTGTCACCGACTGTGTTCACACTGTGGTAATCTGATTTGGATGTAAACATATCATATGACATCAGACAGGTAGCTCTGACTTACGGTAGCTAACATGCAAATGATGCTAACAGGAAACGCCAATAACACCATCACCGGGTTGGCGCGCAGCGGACAGCTTTAACCTTTCACCTTTACTGACAGGAGGAAGACGACAGGAAGCCGTCCACCATGAACCACGGCATCCTGCTCCAGGAGCGTCCAATCAAACAGACGGTCACCAGGTGAGGGGGCGGGATTTCCTTGTAGTCATAGCAACAGTCAGGAGTCATGGTTGACGCGTTGAAACCACTTCCTGTGTGTGATCAGGGAGGCGTTGACCCTGCTGCTGGACACCTTCCACACCGAAGCCGAGTCCTTCCTGCTGTCACAGGTAACACAGGTGGCTCCGCCCCCTTCTTCCTCTTCCCCCTCCTCCTTCCTGTCCTCATCTTCCCCTGTTTCCAGGCGGAGCTTCCTCACCACGTGGAGCGTCTCGTCCAATCGGTGAAGGCCCTGTGCAGCTCGCTGGCCGCCGTGGAGACCCCTGATGTGACCGCCGCCCTCAACCAGCTCCCAGCATGCCCCTGTCGCCTGCAGCCCAGAGTCCTGAAGGTGAGACATGAAGCTAACGGGGACGTCTTCGCCCGTCCTCTCCTTTCTCACCTTTCATGTCGCCGTCTGTCTTCCCAGGATGCATCAGTGCTGACGGTCAGAGAGAACAGAGGTAAGCGCGACCCAACAGTCGCCGCGTGTTGATCCGGGACTCGATCACGTGACATCCTGTCGTCGTCTCCCCGCAGAGAGGGTGGTGGAGAGGCTGACGGCGGCCATCTTGGATCTGGTGGAGCTGTACTGCAGCACCTTCAACGCCAACTTCCACCCGACGCCGCAGAGCCTCAACTGCACGGCGCCGGTCCAGGAGGCGGGCCTCGTCACCAACGTGCTGTCCTTCAACGTGTACGCCGCCCACCGCGTGCCCATCACCTGGGCAACCAGGTCCGCACACACACACACACACACACACACACACACACTCCAGCAGGTCAGTTTCACTCCGTTCCTGACGTGACGCTTCCGTCCTGCTCTCTGATTGGACAGTTACGAGGGGTTCTTCCTGTCCTGCTCTCTGACTCACGGGGGGGCGGAGCTTTGCGCGCCGCAGCACACCAGCAAACAGTCGGTCAGCAAGTACCTGTTCCACCTGGTGGTGTGGGATCAACGGTACGTAGCCCGACCCCGCCATGACCTTAGAGCCACACACACACACCTCACTGGTGTGTGTGTGTGTGTGTGTGTGTGTGTGTGTGTGTGTGTGTGTGTGTGTGTGTGTGTAGGGTGTGTTTTCCTGTCCAGATCAACCAGTTGCCCAGAGAGTCCCAGCTGATCGTCACGCTGTACGCCAGCTCGCTGCCGCCCCCCGGTGGAGCTGAGGAGAAGGGCAAACAGCGGCGCAGCATCAAGGCGCTGGGCTGGGTCACCATGCCGCTCTTCAACTTCCGGCAGTGAGTCACATGACCTCCTGAGATCAGAGCTCCGTAGCCGCTAGCTGACAGTTAGCACACAGACGTGAAGTGCAGGAAAATGGAACATGACATAAACTTGATTTTTATTTTTTTAAATAAACGTATAATCGAGAACGACGGAACGTGTGTGTGTGTGTGTGTGTGTGTGTGCGTGTGTGTGTGTGCGTGTGCGTGTGTGTGTGCAGTGTCCTGACTTGTGGCAGGAAGTTGCTCGGTTTGTGGCCTTCAGCTCCAGGAACAACAGGAAACATCAGGACCAGTTCGCCCAACTTCAACCAACCAGACAGCATCATCCTCCAGGTGAGAGACGAGGCTCCGCCCCACCCCAGGTGGTGCTGCACACCTGTGTCTCACACCCCTGTGTCTCACACTTGTCTCTCTCACCTGTGTCTCCCTCACCTGTTTCCCTCACCTGTGTCTCACACCTGTATCTCTCACCTATGTGTCACACTTGGGTCTCTCTCACCTGTGTCTCTCTCACTTTTGTGTCTCACACCTGTGTCTCATATCTGTCCCTCTCACCTGTGTCTCTTTCATATGTGTACCACACCTGTGTCTCACCTGTGTGACCTCTGTCAGGTGGACTTCCCCACCTCGTCCTTCGAGGTGCGGTTCACCACCCCTCCGCCGGCGGACTTCTGTCCCCAGTACGACTTCTCCAGGCTGGACGCCGCCAGCCGGGTGCAGCTGCAGGACGTCCTGCACAAGAAGGCCGTCTTCTGGTGGGACACACAAACAAACAAGTAAACAAGTAAACACAAACAGCGGCGCGTGACAAACAGACGTCCTCCTCTCAGGCTGACGGCGGAGGACAAGCGTCTCCTGTGGGAGAAGAAGTCCTTCTGTCAGGCGGAGCGTTCGGCTCTTCCTCTGGTCCTGGCCAGCGCCCCCTGCTGGCAGTGGACGTGTCTCCCTGACATCTACGCCCTGCTGAGACAGTGGGCGTGTCCCGGACACCTGGACGCGCTGGGGCTCCTCCACACCTCGTACGTCCGCGCTCGTCCGACCGTCGGTTGCGTCGACTGACGTCCTCTCCTGATGACATCATCGGGTTGTGTTTCAGGTTCCCGGACCAGGAAGTGAGGAGGACCGCCGTCCAGTGGATGGACTTCATGTCAGACCCGGAGCTGCTGGACTTCCTGCCGCAACTCGTCCAGGTACCAGTGGAGGGGTTCATTACAGGTCGTCCTCAACTTACGAACATCCATAGATACAAACAAACTTTAGTATTTAGAGTAGTAATGACATTACTTTAGTATATGAAATAGTAATGAGTATTACTTCAGTGTTTAGTATTTAGAGTAGTAATGACATTACTTTAGTATATGAAATAGTAATGAGTATTACTTCAGTGTTTAGTATTTAGAGTAGTAATGACATTACTTTAGTATATGAAATAGTAATGAGTATTACTTCAGTGTTTAGTATTTAGAGTAGTAATGACATTACTTTAGTATATGAAATAGTAATGAGTATTACTTCAGTGTTTAGTATTTAGAGTAGTAATGACATTACTTTAGTATATGAAATAGTAATGAGTATTACTTCAGTGTTTAGTATTTAGAGTAGTAATGACATTACTTTAGTATATGAAATAGTAATGAGTATTACTTCAGTGTTTAGTATTTAGAGTAGTAATGACATTACTTTAGTATATGAAATAGTAATGAGTATTACTTCAGTGTTTAGTATTTAGAGTAGTAATGACATTACTTTAGTATATGAAATAGTAATGAGTATTACTTCAGTGTTTAGTATTTAGAGTAGTAATGACATTACTTTAGTATATGAAATAGTAATGAGTATTACTTCAGTGTTTAGTATTTAGAGTAGTAATGACATTACTTTAGTATATGAAATAGTAATGAGTATTACTTCAGTGTTTAGTATTTAGAGTAGTAATGACATTACTTTAGTATATGAAATAGTAATGAGTATTACTTCAGTGTTTAGTATTTAGAGTAGTAATGACATTACTTTAGTATATGAAATAGTAATGAGTATTACTTCAGTGTTTAGTATTTAGAGTAGTAATGACATTACTTTAGTATTTACAGTAGTGTTGACCTTTAAATGACCTCAAATGGACATTATTGATTTAAATTTAATAAATAACGACTTACGAACAATTCAGCTTATGAACAACCTCTAGGTACCCGTTGTGTTTGTAAGCTGAGGACTAGCTGTATGTCATTGCGGTGTTGTACAAATTGATTATTGATTACTGATCGTGTTTCCTGCTGGTCTCAGGCGCTGAAGTACGAGTGTTACCTGGACAGCTCTCTGGTTCGGTTCCTCCTCCGGAGGGCAATGGGGGACGTCCGCATCGCGCACTACCTCTTCTGGTCAGCTGACGTCACTTCCCCTCGTCCTCACTCGTCGCGTCGATACGCGTACTGACCGTGTCTCTTTTCCCCTCCCGTGATTGGCCGTCAGGCTGCTGAAGGACAACCTCCAGGACGCTCAGTTCAGCGCTCGCTATCAGCACCTGCTGGCCGCCCTGCTGTGCTGCGCCGGGCGAGGCCTTCGGGAAGAGTTTGACCGTCAGTGTTGGCTCGTCTCCGTCCTCACCAAGGTTTCTCACAAAGTCCGGGACGCACCGCCCTCCGGTCGACAGGTGGGGGCGCAGTCGTCCAATCACAGACGCCTCCGTTCCCATTGTTTTATTGATCGGCGTCACTCCTGATGGTCGTAACGAGTTCTTTCTCCGTCCAATCGTTTTGCGTGGACAGACTGTCCTCAGATCGTCTCTGGAGTCTCTCCACCAGTTCTTCTCAGTGAACAGCAGCTGTCGACTCCCACTAAACCCCGCCCTCATTGTCAAAGGAGTCAACATCCAGGTAACGCACCTGTCCGTCAGGTAGAACCTCAGATAATAATGCAGTAGAACCTACAGTAGAACGAGATCCGGTCTCACTGATGTTGTGTCCTTCCGCCACCTAGTGGTGGTGTCCTGAAGCACAACTCGTATCTCAAAGAACTCGTATCTCGAGGTTCTACCTGTCCTTACACTGAACTCGTTAGCGCCCCCTTCTGGTGTCTTGTGACGTCACCCCGAGTCGTATCGTCTCATCTCTTCTCCTCACAGCTCTGTTCCTTCTTCAACTCCAACGCCGTTCCCCTCCAGCTGTCCTTCCAGAACCTGAACCCCGTCGGAGAAAACATCAACGTCATCTTCAAGGTGAAGCTTCTCCCTGTTCTCCCTGTCGTCTGGGGGGAGGGGGGGTGATGCTGAGCGCCTGTGTGACGTCTGTCCCCGATGTGTCTGTCCAGTCAGGAGACGACCTGCGGCAGGACATGCTGACCCTGCAGGTGATCCGCGTCATGAACAAGATCTGGATCCAGGAGGGTCTGGACATGAGGATGGTCATCTTCAAATGCTTCTCCACCGGCAGAGGACGAGGTAGGGGGAGGGGGCAGCCCAGGTGTGTTCTGGGTAGGACAGACTTCCTGTCACCTGTTCTCACCTTATTCTCACCTGTTCAGGTATGGTGGAGATGATTCCTCACGCCGACACCCTGAGGAAGATCCAGGTGGAACACGGCGTCACCGGTTCCTTCAAGGACCGGCCGCTGGCCGACTGGCTGCAGAAGCACAACCCCAGCGACGAGCAGTACGACAAGGTACCGGTTCACACCTGTTCACACCTGCACACAGGTGTGTGAGTCCTGACCCGGTCCTACCTGTGCAGGCAGTGGAGAACTTCATCTACTCGTGCGCCGGCTGCTGCGTGGCCACCTACATCCTGGGAATCTGCGACCGCCACAACGACAACATCATGCTGAAGACCAGCGGTCACATGTTCCACATCGACTTCGGGAAGTTCCTGGGACACGCGCAGATGTTCGGGAACATCAAGAGGTAAGCGGAGCTCATGCTGTTGCATTGTGGGTCGTTTTTAGAGGTTTCGGATGAGTCTAGAGCTAGGAGCTGCAGCGGGGCGGACTTCCTGTTTGGTTCTCATGTTTGTTCTGTGTTTACCTGTGTCTTCTGTGATTGGCTGACATCGGTCATGTGACGTGCAGAGACCGCGCCCCCTTCGTGTTCACTTCCGACATGGCGTACGTCATCAACGGGGGGGACAAACCGTCTAGCCGCTTCCACGACTTTGTGGATCTTTGCTGCGAGGCGTACAACCTGATCCGGAAGCACACGCACCTGTTCCTCAACCTGCTGGGGCTGGTGGGTAACCGACACCAACTGACACCAACCGACACGCACCTGTTCCTCAACCTGCTGGGGCTGGTGGGTAACCGACACCAACTGACACCAACCGACACGCACCTGTTCCTCAACCTGCTGGGGCTGGTGGGTAACCGACACCAACTGACACCAACCGACACGCACCTGTTCCTCAACCTGCTGGGGCTGGTGGGTAACCGACACCGACTGACACCAACCGACACGCACCTGTTCCTCAACCTGCTGGGGCTGGTGGGTAACCGACACAAACAACCGACGCCAACAACCGACATGCAACCGACAGGAAACAACCGATGTGACACACATCCGATCGGTCAGTCTATAATGAAGGTGAATCCAGTTTGAACCAACTTTATTAGCAGCGTCCTCGTGACGTCACACCGTTTGTTTCTGGTTGGTTCTGCTAGCTTGGGAGTTCCAGTTTGGTGCTAATGTATTCTGTGTTAGCGGCCGGAGCGGCCCCTTTAAGAAGGTAGTCATGTGACCGGGGCCGGAGCGGCCCCTTTAAGAAGGTAGTCATGTGACCGGGGCCGGAGCGGCCCCTTTCAGAAGGCGGTCATGTGACCGGGGCGGCCCCTTTCAGAAGGCGGTCATGTGACCGGGGCGGCCCCTTTCAGAAGGCGGTCATGTGACCGGGGCCGGAGCGGCCCCTTTCAGAAGGCGGTCATGTGACCGGGGCGGCCCCTTTCAGAAGGCGGTCATGTGACCGGGGCCGGAGCGGCCCCTTTCAGAAGGCGGTCATGTGACCGGGGCCGGAGCGGCCCCTTTCAGAAGGCGGTCATGTGACCGGGGCCGGAGCGGCCCCTTTCAGAAGGCGGTCATGTGACCGGGGCCGGAGCGGCCCCTTTCAGAAGGCGGTCATGTGACCGGGGCGGCCCCTTTCAGAAGGCGGTCATGTGACCGGGGCCGCCTCTGGTCTGTTCTAGATGTTGTCCTGTGGGATCCCTGAACTCTCCGACGTGGACGACCTGAAGTACGTCTACGACGCGCTGAGGCCCCACGAGTCCGAGGCCGACGCCACCATGTACTTCACCAGGTGGGCGGGGCTCCGACGCTAGCTAGCTAAGTCACCGGCAGTAGCGTTAGCCTGTTTAACGCTAACGCCGCCCTCCTGTGGCCCGAACAGGTTGATCGAGTCCAGTCTGGGCAGCGTCGCCACCAAACTGAACTTCTTCATCCACAACCTGGCCCAGATGAAGTTCTCGTCGTCGGACGAGCGCCCCGCCCTGTCCTTCGCCCCCCGCGTCCACACCATGAAGGGGGACGGCGCCATCGCCGCCCTCTACATCATCAGACACATCCGCAGCGGCGCCAGAGGACACGTGAGCCAACGTTTGAACACAACCTTTATTTAAAGAGACGTAACGAACTGTAAACACATTGTTTGTTTGTTTGTTTGTTTGTTTGTTTGTTTGTTTGTTTGTCTGTTGTGTCCAGGCGTACGTGGTGAAGGTGCAGCGTGACGGCCAGCAGGAGGCGCTGCTGGTCCAGAGGACGTTTGAGGAGTTCCATGAACTCCACAGCAAACTGAGGCTCCTGTTCCCCTCCACCAAACTACCCAGGTACCCCCACGACCCGGGTAACACACACACACACACACACACACATTTCCTCTGATTTCCTCTTTGCCCCGCCCCCCAGTTTCCCCAGCCGTTTTGTGATTGGTCGTTCCCGCGGCGAGGCGACAGCCGACAGGAGGAAAGATGAGCTGAATGGTTACGTGTGGCACCTGCTCCACGCTTCCCCCGAGGTCGCTCAGGTGAGTCAGGCTCCTCCCCCTTCTGCCGGAGGGGGCGGAGCTAAGGACATGTGGTTGACAGTGGTGTGTTAGCGCTTCCCAACATGACAAACGACTGGGAAACCATTCTCAGCTGTAGCCACAGCATTCTGTTGTTCCTGTCTCACACACACACACACACACACACACACACACACACACACACACACACACACACACACTTAACCTGTGTCGTGTCTCCAGTGTGACCTGGTCTACACGTTCTTCCACCCACTGCCTCGAGACGAGCGACCAGCGGCCGCCTCCAGCAAACCAGCAGGTAAACCCAGGATGTTCCGTGTTCACACGCGTGTTCCGTGTTCACACGCGTGTTCCGTGTTCACACGCGTGTTCCGTGTTCACAGAGATCTCCTGGTCTCCAGCTTCAGGCAAGGAGCTCGGCGAAGTCAAGCTGTCCATCTGCTACAAGAACGACAAGCTGTTCATCATGGTCATGCACATCAGAGGACTGGTCAGTGTGTGTGTGTGTGTGTGTGTGTGTGTGTGTGTGTGTGTGTGTGTGTGTGTGAGTGTATTTTCCGCACCTAAAAGTCTTTAATTTTCTCAAAAACCAACGCTGCGCCTTATAATCCAGTCAATCCTGTAATGGTGACACAGGACGGCATTTCTTTGCGCCCCCCCCCCCCCCCCCCCCCCCCGTGTGGTGTTCTCTGCAGCAGCCCCTCCAGGACGGATCGGACCCCGACCCCTACGTGAAGCTCTACCTCCTGCCGGACCCCCAGAAGACCAGCAAGAGGAAGACCAAGGCGGCGCGGCGCACCTGTAACCCCACCTACAACGAGATGGTACATCCCCCCCCCCCCCCAACGGCGCCAGATTCTCACGTTCTGATGCAGTCTAACACCCCCCACCCCACCCCTTTGCCCCGCCCCCAGCTGGTGTACGAGCGGATCCCTCGGGGGGACCTGGACCAGAGGGTGATCCACCTGCGGGTTCTCGGCGACGGCGCCTTCTGGGAGAACCCCCTGCTCCTGGGGGAGACCTTCATCGCCCTGAAGAGGCTGGTCCCGGGTCAGCACTGGGTGGACTGGCACCAGCTGGGCGGGGCCGGCTCAGACTCCGCCCACTGACGGAGGAAAAGAAACGCATGTCGAGGAGGAGAAAGCTGTGTGTGTGTGTGTGTGTGTGTGTGTGTGTGTGTGTGTGTGTGTGTGTGTGTGTGTGTGTGTGTGTGTGAGGGGATCAGCTCAGAATAGAGATAATTTATTTAAACAATAAGATTATGGTTTGTTGAGGGCGTGGCCTCATGTCACATGACATGCTGGCCAATCAGGATTCAAACACACATCAGAGGCTTCCTTTAGACGTGTGTGTGTGTGTGTGTGTGAACACACACTTCTCGTCACGTGGGGGGGGGGGGTTAGAGATGAGCAGCAGGAAGAGAAACGCCCGACCGACAGGAAACAGGAAGTCAACAGGATCCGAAGAGGATTTTCAGAATAAAATAACATTTGAAGGAGATTAGAAACGTTCTATTCTCCTCTGAATCCCACCCCCTGCCCCCCCCAGGAGGGTCAGATCTCATCAGCATGACTGGGGTGTGACCTCCCCGCCCCCACACCCTCTTGATGGGGGGGGGGACGTCTTTGAATGGGTTTCAGTGACTCTCATTATCATTTAATGACCTCATTGATTAAATCTGCCCCCCCCCAACCTCACCCCCCAGGTGTGATTGTGGGTGGGGTTAACGACACTACTTAAATTAATCTTGTTACTACTGAACAGGAAGTTGTTGTCGCCTCATCAGGTGTCATTTCCTCTTTATAGCACAAGAACTGACGACTCAACTAGTCTCCTGGTTAAGGAGTTCCACTAACCAGCTGCTGCTTTAACCAGCTGGATCCACTAACTAGTCTCACTCGGCAGTCCAGTTCTTTTCAAAGTAAAACGTGTGGTGCCTTTAATTTGAAGAGGTGGAAGTTTTTGTTTTCAGGCTTGGTTTATTATTGAAATCAAACGGTCACATGACGTCACAAGGGGTTGTGGTTGGACGTTCCTACTGGACCAGGAAGTGAAAGAAGAAACGCTGAAGTGGCAAAATTCAAATGAGTTCATGTTGTTGATTTTTAATGAGTTTTAATGCAAACAGAAACACGTTTTACTAAATTTTAACCCGGACTGAAAAAGTTTCTTTCAAAGGTTCCAGAAAAGCTGGTTTTCTTCTTCTTTGGTGGTTTTTCTTGGTGTTTTTGTACGTTCTCACCTGAATGTGGGCCTCGGGTTCCGCCGGACGTTTGTACGCTGTAGACGGAACAAAGTGAACCTGCAGAGTTTGATCCTTCACACGACGAAGACCACTCCTCATCCTCCTGACGGACGATGGGGTTCATTATTAATGTATTAACGTTCACTCTGGAATGTGAGGTTTTTTATTATTTGCACTACAAAATAAACTTGAACTAAAACAAACTTTGACTTTTCTTTTGTTTCTGTGTTTGTACATTTACATGCAGTAAATTTACAACTTAAAGGTTCTGTCATAGCTATTAATTGAAAATTGATCTTGTAATAAAAAAAAAAATCTGAAAACAGGAAGAAAACATTAAGAAATTTCCTTCAAATTGTTACAGAACCAGTGAAAAAATTAAAGGTATTCAAAGTAAATACATTGCTGCAGCTGCTTCTCTTGAACTACGTTTTATTTATTTTTAATATTTTCCATTGGGAATTAATCTGAACTTTTCAAACCCTGAAAGCAACTGAGTCTGAATTCATTGTCAAATGTAGACTTGGGTAAATAATCTACTCATAATTTATCTTTTTTTAAGAATATTTGATTTTTATGATTTTTTTTATGGTGTTTTAGAAACAGGATTGTTCATCCAGAAAAAAAGGAACAAAGACTTGATGTTCCTGAGATATTTCTAAAATATTCCTAAAGATAAGATACAGTATTCCTAATAAAGGAATATTTTATGTTAAAGTAACTGAACTGAGAGTTAAAAAATATTCAACAAGGGGTCAAATTATTATTGTATGAATTTCTCAATTAATGATTTTATTGTAAAATAAAATGCCCATGAGTTTAACCTCTGTAAAATGAACTCCTGTCTGTAAATTTATTCCTTTTTTGTCACATGAATTAATTAACATGTTTTGACCCGGGGGGGATAAAATGTACTATAAGAATGTAAAACATATTCCTGTTTATCGGGGTGTTACTTCTAATTCATTGATCCAGATGGATTGACTTGGCACCGACACAGAAAACCCTATTATCGATTATGTAACACTTTAACTCCGCGTTCTGCTCCGGTAACACCGCGACGGTCCCTAAGCGGCGGGTTCACGAAGAGTCGAGTAATTGTTGACGGTCCCTTGATTTTCTGATGAAATCTGTGACGTCACGACGGCCGGTGATTAAATCAACCAGAAACGAACTGAAACGACCCCCGTGGAGCGAAAACAGCCATAAAAGAACCAGCAGACGAATAGAAACGAGATTAGAACTAATCTGCTGTTAGATTAAGATTATTAGTGACGTTTGAGACGCTAAAATTTATATAACGTCACCGCTGTGTGCTTAAATAACAGCTGTTAGCTCTGAAGCTAAGCTAAGCTAGCAGAGATCCAGCCCCCCCTCCCCCGGACGGGACCGGCGCCGCCATGCCTCTCTTCTTTCTCCCGGATCATTCCCGGTATTTCAGCGCCTCCTGTCCGTCTCCCTCCTCCAGTTCCGGCTCCGTGTCGTCCAGCAGAAGGAAGTCTCCCCGCGGCAGCGAGCAGGGCGGCCAGGCCGCCGGACGGGCCCTCCACGCGGAAGAAATCACCCGGATTATTTCCGGCTGGGGTTCCCGGTGTGAATGAAGGCGATGTTTACCGGAACACGGGACGTTTTTATCCGAAATAACCGCAGGAAGTGAAGCTTCACAGCCGGTAAACACAGCTGCTGCTCGGGGTTAGCGGCTAGCTGTTAGCTGCTGGAAACACTTTAGATCACTACTGATCACTATCGATCACCATTGATCACTATCGATCACCATTGATCAGTATTTGTCGGCTTTACTAGTATAAAATGCTGAGAAGCGGCCGTGAGGGACCGTATTCCGACGGGCACACCCCGTCGCCTCTGGCCGTCCATGGCGTCTCTTCTCCCGGGCAGGCCTCTCAGGAAAGCTCGTGGATCGGCCTGTTGTCCACGGTCTCCAGGCCGGCCTGGTCTTTCCTGCAGAGATACCTCCCGGGGGGGGGCGCCCGGCCCTCGGCTCTGTGTGAGTCCCGCGTGGACTTCATCGGCGGGGGGGTGCGGAGCTTCGTGGATGGGGAGGGGGTCTTGTTACGGCAGTTGGACGGGCTGGTGGAGGCCGCTCCGTGGATCACCGCTGACTGTCTGGGGGAGCTGGGGGTCCACCCCCCCACAGAACCGACCCCGGACCCCCCCGGTCCGGCTTCCAGGACGCTCCTGAGTCACGTGTGGCTCAACTCGGTCTCATCTCAGAAGGTTCCCCCCCAAGGGCAGATGGGCTGGGAGGTGGGGGGTAAGAGCCGGTCGTGGTGGGGCAGCTTTTGGGGGGGTAAGGAGGCCTCAGAGAAGGACCTATTTTTGGGTTTGTCCCAGGTGGAGGAGGGGGTCCTGGGGAGTTGGGTGTGCCCCCCCCAGCTGAGGACAAAGGGTCCCGATAGTGAAAATGGTGTTTTGATCGTGCAGGGGGGGGGCAGCTTTGGGTGGACAGTGGGAGAAACCGCTGGACTGACGGATGGGGACAAAGAGGCCCCCCCACCTGACCGGCTGAGCAGCACCTGGAAGCCCCCCAGCGGGGCAGAAGTCACCACTGGGGGGGCCGACCCGGACGTGGGCTACTCCAGCCTGGAGGAGGGGCAGCAGCTGATGGCGTCGCAGGGCATCGGCTCAGAGGCGGAGGGGGGGCGGGGCTACGAGGAAGAGGAGAGCGCGACCCCCCCGGCGCTCGCCCCCCCTCAGTGCCGGAACAAGAGCATCGCCTTCATCATGGGCTGCCCCTGCAGCGACGACAGCCAATCGGACGAGTCGAGCGACGACGACGACGGATTCAACAGCGAGGGTTCGTCCGACCTGTCGGACGACGAATCCGATGACGACGAATCCGACGACGACGACGACGATGATGAAGAAGATGATGATGACATCACAGGCAGTGAGGCGGGGCCGGAGGCGGAGCGTCTCTGGACAACTTTGTGCCAAAGAGACGACCCCTACAACCCCCAGAACTTCACGGCCCCCCAGCACACCAGCAGCACCCCGCCCAGAGCCATGCCCCCGCCCTCTACACAGTCTATCCCCGCTTCCCCTCCCAGCACCCCACCCTCCACCCCCCCCTCCGACACGGACACGTGGGACGACTCGGCGTCCAGCGAGGCGGACGAGGCGGAGAGCGCCGCCCTGTGGAGCTCCTTCAGCTGCCCCCCCGACCCCTACAGCCTCTCCAACTTCCAGGCCTCCCTGAGGACTCAAGGGCCCCCCCGCGGGGCGGGGCCCAAGGTCAGGGACACGAACCCTTCCCACGCTTCCACCCGGGGCCCCTCGCCCCCACCGGAACAGGGGAGGGCGGCGGAGGAGCGGCTGGACAGCGGCTTCTCTGAACCGACGGCCCCCAGGAGCCCGACCTGTAGGTCCATCAAGAAGGTGAGTCTGACCTCTGACCTCTGAAATGCAGGAAACCAGGAGAGGTCAGAGAACTCAAACAACACTAAACTCGATCAATAAGATGATTCCACCTGATCTTAAAAACCAGTCGAACCAGTCACGTCTTCAACCCAACTTTATTGATAACTCCAGTCAGAAACAATCCTGAGAAATAACTCAATGCAGGATAAAGATCAATAAAACCTAAAGGCAGCCAATCAAACGGCGAGTTTAAGAAGAAAAGAACGAAACCATCAATTTAATCCTGACTTGAAACATTTAATCCTGACTTGAAACATTTAATCCTGACTTGAAACATTTAATCCTGACTTGAAACATTTAATCCTGACTTTAAACATTTAATCCTGATTTGAAACATTTAATCCTGACTTGAAACATTTAATCCTGACTTGAAACATTTAATCCTGACTTGAAACATTAAATCCTGACTTTAAACATTTAATCCTGATTTGAAACATTTAATCCTGACTTGAAACATTTAATCCTGACTTGAAACATTTAATCCTGACTTTAAACATTCACACTGAAACCATGGAAACCAGTTCATCTACTGACGCTTCATAACATGACTTTTATTTCATTTCCACACCTGTTTGTTTTTATCCGACCTTTTGAACTCTTAAAAAACATTCTATGAATAAATCTGAATAGTTTGACAGAACAAAAGATCTAATCTGAACTTTTTAGCTGAACTTCAAGAGTAAATATTTACAAACTGAAGTGAACAAAAGAAGTTAAGAAAAAAACATAGGAAGGAAATCAAATGATATGAAGACTTTAGTCTGGTAAAATAGAACCTACAGGAGAACCTACAGGAGAACCTACAGGAGAACCTACAGGAGAACCTACAGGAGAACCTACAGGAGAACCTGGAGTTTCGACTGAATCCGTTCTGTGACTGAACTCAAACGCTGATTCGGGGCCGACAGTGTTTCGGGTCGCTGCTCTGATCTATTATTCTAGTTGTTCACGTCTCGGCCACACGAGGGCGCTCACCCGTAGCTCCTCCACACTTGGCGATCTACCGGGATTTGACCCGACGCGTCTGTATGTCGATGACATCAAAGCCGGACGTCGTTCTGCTGACTCAGCGCCTCTCTTCCTCCTCCAGGTCCGCTTCCGGGACGAGGTGCAGGAGATCTTCATCAGCTGTGGCGAGGAAGACGAGGACAGGAGGGGCCCGTGGGAGGAGTTTGCTCGGGACCGCTGTCGGTTCGGGCGGCGCTGTCTGGAGGTGGAGCAGAGCATCGCCTACTGTCTACACCCCGACCACCGGCGCCAGGTGTTCAGCCGCCTCACCGTCCTCCAGGTCTACGACCAGTGATGGGTTGCCGTGGGCGACGGCGGACTGAGAGACAAACTGGTCCACCAGGACTGAGCAGTGATGTCATCACTGGTGGGCGGGGCATCCTGTTTAAATCAAGCTGCTGTTTGGGTTTCATTAGTCGGGACGGAGTCATCAATAGATTGATTGTTGATCACAGGTCCAGAGATGAACCACTCAAGCCCCCCCAACCAGGAAGTGAGTGATTGATTGATTGTTGGGTAATGATCGGATGTCCACAGTAGCCATTAGCTACTTTTGATTGGATCGTTCTGATTGGATCGTTCTGATTGGATGTGTAACGGCAGCCTGTTGGTGGACCAGTAACCACATGATTAACCAGTTAAACCGGTTTAAATAAGCCGGTTTAAACAAGTCAGTGTTTCTGCTGCTCGGTCCCACTTTAAAGCCAAAGATCGATCGATCAATTGAGTTATGTTTGATTGATCCCTTCAGTGAGTGATAATACACAACAGTATTGTTTCTAATCATTGATCAGTATCTGGTGTGGAGTATTGATTAATTCAGATGGAAGCAGACGTTGAGAATCAACGTCTGATTTATTGATTGATTTGAAGTATTGGCTGTTGTTCAGTTGGAGATGTTCAATGTTTACATCTTCTGGTGTGTTGATATTTAAACAGCCTGTTTTCAGCTAAATAAATTCTACTGATAACCGATAACAATGTTTTGTCATGGTGGGTCACGGGGGTTGCTACGGGCAAATAATATATTACAGTAATCCTTCACTTGTTCGCGCATCGAGAGAGGAGAGTATAACTTTATTGATCCCTTAGGGAGGTTCTCTCAGGGAAATTAACAAGATCCACGGCTTCACTCCATCGCAGATTTTTAGTAGTTAGTCACGTGATATCGTACACGCGTGCTATTGGCTGACAGCTTCGGTGTGCGCTGTGTTCTGAGATGGTTCCTCCTGCAACTTTTAATACAAAAGTGATTTAAACAGTCTATCAGGGTGTGGGAAAAGGCAACACGGATAAAAGGTGGTTTAATATCAGTATGGGGAGGGTTCATCGTTTAAATTACCGTAAATAATGAAATAGTTTATTGCTATATTGCGGAATTTCATTTTTTGCGGGTGGTCCTGGAACGCGTTAACCACGTGTAACGAGGGATTACTGTATGTTTTTACTCTGATTTATGTGGTTTTTAATGATTTACTAGTGATTTTATAATTCCAGTATTTGTGGCAGACAGAAGATGGAGGAAAATCTCGCAAACTTATTATTTTTCATGGTTTTTTTTGGAAAACCGACCTATAATCAAAAATGACGGAACTCAAAACACCGTAAGTCAGGGTTTACCTGAACATGGAATGCATATGAATGCATCAGGAAGCGCCAACAGAAACTGGACGCGACTTTTTTTTTGACTACTTTCAAGATCAAGACTGAACTTTTTTTTAACTGTTTATTCTGGTAAACTAATAGAAAGTCAAAGTCCATGGCTTTGATGTCGACTAATGAGAATCTACATTGGTAGTGTTCGTCGGATTGTCTCCAGGTGGACTATCTCCTTGTGGACCGTCTCATCTTCACTGTGGCTGGTTAGCGGCTAGTTGACCATGTCTTCGCTGTGAACTCCCTCTGACTGTCCCTCGGGGGACGACCCCCCATCGTCCTCCGGTCCAACCAGACCTTGCAGGTACTTGATGTACTTGATGGCGGCCCTCAGCGTGTCCACCTTGCTTAACCTCTTGTCGGCGCTCTGGCCCGGCAGGTGGTCCCTCAGCTTGGCGTAGCCCTGGTTGACGCACCGCACCCTCTGGCGCTCCCGCTCATTTCGCTTCTGGATGAACGCCGGCTCCAGCGGACACTCGTACAGGCCCAGGTGTCCATGGTGGTGGAAGGGAGGCAGGTAGGGCAGGAGCCCGGGGCCCCGCAGGTGGCCCTTGTAAGGGTCCATCCCCGAGGAATAGAGGAAATGACCAGTAGGGGGAGACAGACTGAAGTTCAGGTAGGATGGCTGAGAGAAGGTGGAGCTCATCATGTGACCTGTACCAACACCAGATGAGGAAGACCCCTGTGAAAGCAGCAGAGTCCAGGTATTCAGGTTACTCAAACAGACCCTGAACGTCTCACAAGCAGAAGATGGAACCGCACCAATATGAAGGAAGATGTATGGAGTTATAGTGAAAGAACCATAAGTGTTTTATATTTGTTTGGCTTTGATGTCAGCTTTGCAAACCCTCAACCTTCTCCCCCTGATCTTTATAAGGTCGTCACCTGAAATGGGTTCCACTCCATAGGGGAACCTTGTTCAGGTTCATTTGTAGATTGTCTTCTTAGTGAGGTTGAGTCCATCGGTTCTGTTTGGACTCATGTTGGTTACAGCTGGTGCCCTATTTGATAACTGTTAGAATCAATAGCATGACAAGAACCAATCAGGTCAATAAAGAAAAATGACCGTCCATCATTACTTTAAGAACAGAAGGCCTTAAACGGAAGATACGGTCTAGTCCCGCCTGGTCTAACTTAGTTTGGTCCGGTCTGGTCGGGTGTGGTCTGGTCTGGTCTGGTCCATCCTAATCTGGTCCAGTCTGGTATGGTCTGGTCTGGTATGGTCTGGTCTAGTGTAATTTAGTTTGGTCCGGTCTGGTCTATTCTGGTCTGGTCCATTCTGGTCTGGTGTGGTCCAGTCTGAAACCCACGTCCAGTCGTGAAAACCATCAAGCACTACGCAGAACTGGCTGACTGTGAGCCACCCCAGGAACAGAAGAGTAGGGGTCACCTCTGCTGCTGAAGAGAAGTTCATTGGTCTCACAAGCCTCAGGAATCACAAATCAACGTGTTAAACGGTGACGGCTTTGCTGGTGGCACTGAAGGCACAGCGTCCTGCAGCGACCTGCCATCCCATCATGTCTTTTCAATAGGGCATCAAACCCACACACAACACTCAAAACCTATGGAGCTCCTGTTGGGAACCGTTCCAGGTGACGACCTCGTGAAGTTCGAGAGAGGATCAAGAGTGAGCAAACTGACATCGAAGCAAAGAGAAGGGAATCTAGAAAACACGTCTGGAGTCGTTTCACTGGTAATACAGTAAACGTTTAAATTACCAGAAATAATAGGATATTTTGTCGCTATTTCGCAAAATTCATTATTTGCGTGTGGTTCCTGGAATGCGTAATCGCAAGTAGCAAGGGCGCACTGTATACAGAAACGTTTATAGATGTAAACATGCAGATGTACAATAGTGTAGATGCACACAAACACACACACATATATATAGATGTACAGCAGTATAGATGTATATTTGTATAGATACACACACACACACACGTGTTCTCCGTCTCACCTGCAGACGCCGTCGCTCCTGACTGAGGCTTCAGGATCAAGAACTGATGCTCTACTTGCTTTTACTTGCTGAAGCTCCGCCCCTCCAGGTGTGTGATGTGACATCAGGTGATGAGAGAGAAACAGGGGAAGGTTTGTGGATATGGATCCTCGGAGGTTATTGATTGATCATAATGTGAACAACAGTCCGATCAGTGCGTTCAGGTTGTTTAGTGATTGATTGGCTATCGGTTTTCTATCTATTCCAGTCGTCAAACATCAAACAGGAGCAACAGACACAAATGAGGGCTCACAGTTTCCTCTTTCTAAATCCCGTGTTTCCACATGAAAGGCTTGTGTGACACACACCCTTCCTCCCATCACACAACACACACTGATGACTGTTTACACACACCTGTAACCCGACACTTACCTGGACTCTGATTCTTCTTCTTCATGGGATTTGACAAGAAGTCAAAGACGCTACGACAAGCTACGACCATACATTTTGTTAGCAGTAGCGTTCAGGGAACAGGACTATCCTGTTGCCACGGTGACGAGTGTAAATTATCAGGTTGGATGATGGACGTAAAGAAACCTCACATCATGTGATGGGAATGTATTCAGGTTTATTTGTTTAGCACCAAATCATGACACAAATCCAATCAGGTGACCAGAGGAGTGAAGTCCCGCCTCCTAAGGTTCTGGTTCGTTGAGCTGGATGATGGTGATGGTGATGTCATCGCGGTATCTCCGGGCCAGTTCTGGTGGCAGGCTCAGCATCTTAGCCAGGCGGTTCAGCGCCACCGCCCCGTACCCGTCGTTCCCGAGGGTGTGGCGGAGCAGGTGGGTGGAGGCATTCTGGTCCTCCAGCACCGACAGGACCTGACCCTTTCTCTCCAGTAGGAGGCGCTGCAGGGTGCCCAGAGTCATGCCTGTCCCAGGAATGATGGGTCGCTGCTGCTGAAGGCCTGAACAGCAACAGACAGAGTCCACTGTTTAATCTGTCTGTACAACCAATCATCAGTTACTCTGGAACTACAAGTAGTCCTCAACATACAAACACAACTGGCTCCTGGAGGTTGTTCGTAAATTGAATTGTTTGTAAGTCTTTATTGATTAAATTTCAATCTATAATCTCCATTTAAAGGTAATTTAAATGTCATTACTACTCTAAATACTAAAGTTCTATTCCCTCAGACTGACCAGAAACAATCACAGGGCATTAAAACAACACAGAATAAATAAAATACAGGTTCTAGTCATTTAGAGTTCAGTCGTTCTTTATTATATGTCAGTTTGAAAAAAAAAAAAACCACGGAATAATATTTTATGTCTCTCCATCACAAATGCTGGACTCTAAAAATCACTAGAAAACCCATTAAAGCACATAATATCATGTTACTGTACAATAAATGAGAATGAAAACATTTAAACATATTAAAATACGTATGTATAGTTCCAGTATCTACCGTAATTGGAACATCAAACCAGACATCAAAGCCCTCATCATTCTGACCTCTGATTGGTCTTCAGACATTAAAGTCATCACCATTCTGACCTATGATTGGTCTCCATACATCAGAGCTCTCATCATTCTGACCTCTGAATGGTTTCTAGACATCAAAGCTCTTATCATTCTGACCTCTGATTGGTCTCTAGACATCAAAGCTCTTATCATTCTGACCTGTCAGTTGATCCCCGACCAGCTGGATGACGGTCTGCCGGTGCATCAGCTCCCACAAGCCGTCACTGGCCAGCACCAGGAACTTGTCTGAGGGTCGGATGACGTGGCGGGTGACCTCCGGCTCCGCTATCAGGTAGGGTGGGGTCAAGTAGTGAGGTGGGGGCATCCGGGACACCTCGCTGACCGCAGACAGGACATCCGCTCGTGTTTCGTAGAGCCGACTCAGCATCTCTGCGCTCCATTTGAACCGAAAGTCACCGAACGCCCTGAAGGGTAACAGCACCCCCAGCAGGCGGTCGTGGCGTACCACAGTCTTTTGCTCCGATTCTGGGTGTTCCCCCAGAATTCTTTGCAGCTCGTCCTGGTTCTGAGCGTTGTGGTCGTTGGTGAGGCTAACGGCTGACCAACGCCCATCAGACTCCTGCACGCCCAACACTGCCCGACTATCGCCCAAGTTAGCCACATGGAGGACGCCATTGGAGATGTGGGCAACGCACGCCGTGCAGCCCGACAGCGCCACCCGGAGGGGGGAGTACAGAGAGAATGCCTCAGCCGGGAGAGACCCCCACCTGTGGACAGAGAAAGGATGAACACGGCTTAATGTGGTTCATCACAACCTGAAGACTGATATCCAGAGAGCCGAGGACGATCTAGTCCAATGAGGGCAACCACCAAGAACAGAGGGGTCATCTGATTGGACATTGAATCAGCCAATCAGGATCAGCTGTGTGGAACTCCATCCGGACCTGAAAATACTGACTCATGAAACGGCCAGACAGGAAGTCTCCAAAGCAGCACCAGAGCAAGACAGCGTGGTCCAGAAGCTGTAGGTGGTCCTGGTCTTGAACCAGGCAGCCTGGTCTAGAACCTGTAGGTGGTCCTGGTCCAGAACCTGTAGATGGTACTGGTCCTGAATCTGTAGGTGGTGCCTGGTCCAGGACCGTCAGCAACCTCAGAAGCTGCTGATGGAGATCTAGAATCTGATTGGATGAAGTCAAACATGTGACCATTACAGCTGCTGTCTGCTTTCCTCCATCAGCTCTTAGTTGAAATGGAGCTGATGAGGTCAAAGGTCGGAGGTCTTGTTGCTCCTGCCTGCACAGGAAGTGTACGACTGTTAGCTTCTAGATTAGCATCGCTGGCACAGCACAGATTTGACTAGTTTTCATGTCAACATGATGGATTGACATGGAGGATAAACTGACGTGCAATTTAGTTTTGTGTTACTTGTGATTGAGACTAAACCTGTTCTAGAAGAAGAAGAAGAGATTCTCTTCGTCTGGTTTATTTAATGATGATCATGTGACCCGGCCATCAGAGGACGGCAACGGTAACGGAGTCAAACTGTGTAAGGACCTGGGTGTGGACATGGACAGGTAGACCTGGGCCTCCACAGAGAGATCGTTGTCAAGGCGACGGAAAGCACTGACCAGTGCTGATGTCACCTGGTCGTTGTCCTGCAGCCAATCAGAGAGGACACGGATAATGACCTCACATGGAACAACTTTCAGCTTTATTATGGAACATTTGCTGCTTTTTTCGTGTATCGAAGACGAAAATACCTTGACTGGAGCCCTCATCAGGTCCAGTCATGTTCCTAAAGATTCTGGTCCATTATGTAGACTAGTGAAGACTCTTTTTTTGTTACCTCCTCTTCGTCGTCCTCGTCTTCGTCCTCCAGACGCTCCTGCCAGTAGTTACGCAGGCTGTGGAAGGAGACGGCCCCCCCGTCGGGGTAGCTGTGGTCTTGAGGGTACTTATGCCACTCCAGCAGCGGTGGGACGGCCCGTTCCTCCTCCACCGCCTGTTCAAGCTCCGCCAGCATCCTCCGTGGCAGCGTTGCCACGGCGATGTAATAAAACAGCCTCTGGCTGACGGTGTGAGCGCAAGCAGGACCGGCGTGGCCATCAAAGACTCCAAACTGCACACTGCCGCCTCCTGGCAGGCAGGTGGCGCTGCTGCGACGGTCCTCCACAGGGTTGTTGGAAGGCAACATGTTGCTATGGAAACCCAGGACGCCGTGGGAGGCGGGACCTCGGGAGAGGGTGTGGCTGTATTCATTGGCCTGGCAACACAAGACAAACTGATCAGTGTGAGCATCTGGTCTGATCTGATCGATGGATTTTCTCACCCTCAGTATTTGATTGATCTGAGTGGAGGTTGTCTGTCCAGCCTCATGCCTCATCCGGTACTTCCTGTTCCCACTGGCTGCTGGGTAATGCTGTCTGGAGAACTCAGGGAGAGGGGGCGGTGAGCAGAAGTAGCGACACTGCTGCAAGTCAAACCAGCCAAATCCACCCAGCGATCCCGTTCTGGTCAGCATGACCAGCAGAGAACGTTTAGGAACCAACGGGAAAACCTGGAGGAGAACCAGGAGAACCAGCAGCGTGGAGAAGATGATGGAGAAATCAGAGTCGGCAGCCAGCCTATTTCCAAATCGGATACGTTTTCTGGTCAGTTTGTGCAGGAAAGTTAATAAATATGAAAAACTTTACAAGGGTACTAAAGTGGTTCGGCTCCTCGGTGTCGTATCGCTCTAGAACTTCCTGACTGAAAGTGAAACTCAACGTCTCCGTCGACCCGTCTGGGTTCTTGGCTCAGTTTCCGTTCATCGTCTGGTTCGTTTATCTCAAAGCACATTGGTTGTTCCCACAAAGGTCAAAGATCCTTTTTCTGTTAGTCGATATCTCTGGCTCAACTTTGACTCTGACGGTTTTTATATCCGCCCAGTAATTGGTAACCCATAAACTCTGTGAACTATGGAACCCCTTCACAAGTTTGCTTCCATGACAGTCACAACAAACACCGTGACACCGAGGTGACCAGAGGTCCACCGGACCGTCTTTGGGGTCATGGTGCTCCTCAGCATAGAAACAGGAAGTTCAAACTGGTCACCAGAGTCTGGACTGAACGGACTGAAGACTGAAGTCGGGTCTTAAAGGACCTGTGAGACTCTGGAGACAAAACACCGTCTTCGTGCCCCTGGTGGTCCAAACTGTTTGTTTCCTACGGCTCCAAGTTCTTTTAATGTCAGGAACTCTATCAACCAAAATCTTAAGTCACATGCCCCCCCCCATAACCGGATATTAAGTCATATATGAACCCCCCCATAACCAGATATTAAGTCATATATGAACCCCCCATAACCAGATATTAAGTCATATATGAACCCCCCATAACCAGATATTAAGTCATATATGAACCCCCCCCCCCCATAGCCAGATATTAAGTCATATATGAACCCCCCCCATAGCCAGATATGAAGTCATATGTACCCCACAATAACCAGACATTAAATCATATAAACCCCCCATTAACAAGATATTAAGTCATTTGTACCCCCCAATAATAATAATGGTTAACCGGCCAAACCGTAACTTTTACCGGGGGTTAAACGGAACTAACGGCGCTCCGCTGCTTCAGACACGTTAACGTAAATCAAAGCGGCGCCAAACAACCACCGTGTGTGTGTGTGTGTGTGTGTGTGTGTGTGTGTGTGTGTGTGTGTGTGCCCGCTCGCGCGCGCGCGCGCGCAAGCTGGAGGTGGCGGACGGGGGCGGGGGGAGGGGGAGGGGGAGCGGGTCACGTGGTGCCGTGTGCAGACCGTGTGCTGCAGTGGATTGAACACAAACAGTTTCGGGTCTGAGGTGAGTTCGAATCCCGCCGATCAATCCGTCGTTCCCCCCGCGCGGGGGGACCCCCCGCCGCCGCGCGCGGGGCCCGTCCGTCCCGGTGACTCACGCGCAGAGGAGGCGCGCGGCGCGGACGGGTTCCCGTTGTTAACTCGACTGTACAGCGGAGCTAACCTGCTAACATGCTAGTTGACAATATGAACGCGCGAGGCCTGCGTGCGGGACCGATGTCCGAGCCCCGCGGCGGGAGCCCCGCGGGGCCCAGGCCGGGGCGCGAGCCTCCTCCGCGGGGCTCGAGCCGCGGCCGGAGCCGGGGGAGATCCGCGGGGCGGCGGCGGGCCGCGGGCGGTGGGGCCGGGCTCCCGGTGGATGCTGCTCGGTAACGGGCTCCGTTAGCCCCCCCCCCAGTTATAACCGTGGTCCAACACAAGGCGCGTGTCTCTGTGGGGAGACGTCACGTGAAGCTGGAGGACAGGTGCTTCACAGGTGGGGGGGTAACGGGTCCTGACCGGGTCGTGGGACCCGGTAAAGTTCAGCCGGAGTTTCTGGCAGCAAATTCAAATTTTAAATCCAGGGGGTTGTAAGGTTAACTTCTGAATCATTGAAAAGTTCGGAGAACACCAAAATATTTCGGGGGGGGGGGGGGTCGTTAAGGTCTTCGTACTTGAGAATGGAGGCACTGATGCCGCAGTGCATGATGGGATATGACGGAGATGAAGTTCGTAGACCGGAACCAAACCTGTGACAAATATCTATCTTTTAAATTTGACTCTCCGCATTACCTCCTGTATGTGTATTTGTAAATCTCATAAGCCCCTCCCATTTGAAGCCCCTCCCCTTCCCGCCACATTGAGGGTGAGACGTTTCCTTTTCCTGAACGGGGAAATATTGGATGGTTTTGTTTGCGGACTCCTAGTATTGTGCATTTTGGCGCGTCTGGGATCGACTCCAGCTGTGAGGATGAAGATGAATGTCTGAGATCTGCTAGCTACTGCTAGCAATAGCTGTCAGTTAATTTTGTTGGGGGCGACAGGTCCGGGATCTCCCCATGAGATCGACTATGGTGCCACAGGGACACCAGGGGCAGCATAGATTGTCAAATATTCAGTTAGTCAGTAAAAACTGATTCTTTGGATGATTTTTATTTAGTCAGAAATCATGTTTCTGCACTACTTTAGCCTTTCCTTGTTAGCACTGTGGTCTTCCCACCAGAAGGTGGCGCTATGACGCCTGCAGGCTGTTATGACCCGCTGCTAACACAAGAAAACGCAATAAAATCGAGATAAGTTTTCTTTCTTTTAGTTTGAACGCAACATTTCACACCTGATGTCTTTCTCTGTGTGTGTGTGTGTGTGTGTGTGTGTTCAGTCGTCGTCGTGGTGATGAGCAGTAATGAGTGTTTCGGGTGTGGCCGCAGCGGCCACTGGATGAAGAACTGTCCCAGTAACCCTCGAGGACGAGGGAAGAGTCGCAGCCGAGTCAAAGGTGACACCGAGACACATTCAAACGCAGACATGTTTGGCTGTTGGCTGGTGCTTTTATTTTGAAGACAGGAAGTTACGCGTAAGCCAGCTGCTGATGAAGCATCATGTGACCTGAGCTGTCCATTAAACACGTGACCCACCTGTGTTCCAGATCTGTTCTGTTACCGCTGTGGAGAACCGGGACACGTGGCCAGAGACTGTGAGAGGACTGAGGACGGTGAGCACACACACGGGTTTAGGTTGGGTTTCAGTCGAGTTTAGGGTTAGTCCTGTTCAGATCGGGCTTAGGTTAGGTATAAGTCGGGTTGAGGGGTGGTCCCACGCAGATCAGGTTTGGATTGGGTTGAAGTTAGTTCTCCAAAGATTGGTGTTAAGGTTAGGTTGAAATCGGGTCTAGGCTGAGTTCCGTACAGATCTGGGTGTAGGTTAGGGTTAGTCCTGAACAGGTCTGGTTTAGGTTAGTTTTAGAATTAGTCCTTCACAAATCGGGTTTAGATTAGGTTTAGGGTTAGTCCCCACAGATGGGGTTGAGGGTTAGCCCTGCACAGATTGGGATTAAGGTTAGGTTTAGATTAGTCCTCCACAGATCAGCGTTTAGGTTGGGTTTAGGGTTAAGTTTAGGTAAGTCCCCATAGATTGGGGTTTAGGTTAGGTTCGATTAAAGGTCTAGATTGTACAATCCCCGGCACTATGCATGGCAGGGGTGTCCTCCACCCTGAGCCAAGCTTGCGCCTGACCGCATACCTGAGGTTAGTTTAGGTTAGGTTTAGGGTTAGTCCTGCACAGATCGGGGTTTAGGTTGAGTTTAGGTTAGGTTTAGGGTTAGTCCTTGGTGTCTTTCTAGCATGTCACCTCCTTCTGCATCAAATCCTACATTTTCCACAATGCAACCTGACCCATAAGTAGCTGTGTGGTACATTTGCTACTAGCAGCTAACATGGTGAAGCAGAGTGATGTCATACTGATTAT
Organism: Antennarius maculatus; assembly: GCA_013358685.1. NCBI lineage: Eukaryota > Metazoa > Chordata > Actinopteri > Lophiiformes > Antennariidae > Antennarius > Antennarius maculatus. The sequence continues at coordinate 26,574,508 of CM023609.1, read as the reverse complement.
TCGGGTGTAGCAGGATGCTGACTAGTGATTACGTTAAGGTTTACCAACCCAGATCTAAAAGTCACTGACCAGGACTAACTCTGAACTAATTCTGATTGTGATGCTGATAGTGAACCCCGCTGTGTAACAGTGTAAGCAGTGATGTCACCTGTGATGTCATCCTCCCAGCCTGTTATAACTGCGGCAGAGGAGGTCACATCTCCAGAGACTGTAAGGAACCCAAGAAGGAGCGGGAGCACCTGTGCTACACCTGTGGGAAGGCTGGTCACATGGCCCGCGACTGCGACCACGCCCATGAGCAGAAGTGCTACTCCTGCGGCGACTTTGGACATATCCAGAAATGCTGCGAGAAGGTCAAGTGCTATAGGTGAGCTAACGCTACGGGCGAGCTAACAGCTGGGGTAAACTAGCGTCGCTAGCTTTGGCTGATGGTGTGTTTTTGTGTTTTTCCCCACAGGTGTGGGGAGATCGGCCACGTTGCTGTCCACTGCGGCAAGACGGAGTCGAAGTGAGGAGGTGGGAAGTCAAGTCATCTGGCCAAGGAGCGTACCGCGGAGGCCACACCCATCCGCCCACCTCGCCCTCTTTTATCTCTCTGGCTACATTCACACGGCAGGACAAAGTGGAAAAAAAATCTGAAGTTTTTGTTTAAATGCGACTCAGATTTTTTGTTTCAGGGCAGCGTGAGCGGCGCGCATCACCCGGAATCCGATGTTTTCATTTGGACCCACGTTCACACGTGGTCGTGAATCAGATCGGATTCCTGCTGATGTGAAGCAGTGTGAACAGTCGCATCAGAATTCATTTGTTGTTGTTGGGATTTTTGTTTTTTTCTACCACTGAGCGTGCTCACTGTAACGTTTTGTAAGCAATGGTGGCAACGACAGCGACCAGGTTGGAAAATTTATATGTGAAGTTGCTGCGGTCGTTATCCGCGTGTAGTTTCTCTGTCGAACGCCGCCACCACTAACAAGCGCGTCAATGACGGACTGACATAACGGAAAATATCAAATCAGAGAAAAATTTCAACTTTCGCCTGGAATGTGAATGTAGCCTCTCTTCTTTCTCTTTATTCATGCCTGAAGTCCTCCTCTTCTCATTGGTCCAGAAGCCTTTCAGTCAGACGAAGGGGCGGGCGCTAAAAATCAAATTTCTTCTGCACTTCTAAAGGAAAAAACTTTTTTTGTTTTAAGGTTTGTGTTTTAGACATGATGTACAAAGCTTTATATAAGAATCCTTTCTGCCCAGATGATTGGCTGAATCGAGTTATGAAATGAAATTAATTTAGCCCCTCCCCAAAAAAGGGGCGGGGCTGTAACAGAAGGAAAACAGGTGGCAGAGGGTTCTTTACTCCAACATGGGGACGATGAGTTTTCTGCATGAAACAAAGTTGGTCAGAAGGAATCATGTTAATCTCCAGCAAACTGCCAATCACCTCATAGGGATGGTCACATGGAACAAACAAGCCAATCAGGGCAGGTCAACAAAAGGAATGTTAATGGTTATTATTTAAACGCGATGCGTTGCTGTTTGAGCCGGATGGAGCGACTCACCGATGAGACGATAACAATTAATGGAAAAAAAATACATTTAAAAAAATGACACTTTTATGTTTGCAGAGAAATGTTTTCACACAAAAACTCCAAATGTTATTTTTGTACAATAAATCACTTAGAGCTACTGTAAAAATGTCATTTGGCTATAAGTTTAACCTGACAATAAAAATAAGGAGGAGCTGAGACACACTCCTGACTCATTGATTTATTTCATTAGAAGAATCCAACGAGGTTGACGCATCGATCACCAGTGATCAATACGACTGATGGGTGTGTGTGGGCTGACGGGACGTGGACGCAAAGGTTATGTGTAAGACAGATGTATTCAGGTGGAATAGAACAGAATAAAACAGTAAAGCAGACTAGAGGATTAGAATAGGATAGTCTACAATTGATTACATTAGATTAAGGTGGAATGTAGCACTAGAATAATCATAAAACAGGATTGATTCACGTTTAAAAATACACGCTGAAACTTGACAAATATAATACATTTTTTGTTTTATAATTATTGTGTTTTGATTTAACAAGTCTCATAAAAAAATTATTTGCATTTAGATTTGAAACACATTCTGAAAGTATTTTTTCGTGTAGAAATTCAACTAGATTTGAATGACGTCAACCTGATGTCAGCAGTTTGTCGGGTCACTATAAAATATATATTTTTATATTTCATTTGAATAAATTTTAGTGTCATAATGTCATAAAGACACACATATGCATTAGTTAATTTAGTTTTTAATTCCACGGTGAATTACTATAAAGTCGTCATAACCGGAACCGGAAAAAAGAAATAGATGATGTACTTCCTGTCTGTTCCGGCTAGTCTTCCGGGCTAAAATATTTCAGAAGTTTACGTGAATTATTAATAAAATCTCACAGCCAACATGGTGAGCAGCGAACATTTACACTTCTAACATCAACACGTCGTTGTTTAAGGTTTAAATCCACAGTTAGTCGTTAGTTAGCAGCCGATAACTACGCTGATATTACCGCTGGTGCGTTTGTTCACGTGCTAACCTAGCATGCTGATATGCTAACCTGGCTGTTAAACTCGTTTGCTGCATTCAGGTTTTACATCTAAATAAAAATAACGTAACCAATTATATTTGGACAATATTTTCCTGGTTGGACTTTCACGTTGTATTTTCATTTTTTTTCTTACTGCAGAAATTTCGAAATGTTAAAATTAAAATTAAAATAAGTCTGAAGCCTTCCAGGAGTTATTAATTTTTTTTTTTTCTAAATGTCTAATTAGTCGTTCGGATTTAATACATTTTCTACATTTATGATTATAGAGTCACCTGAATGAAGGTGAACATCTACTGGGTAAAAGTTTGTGTTAAGAACTGGTTCATCTGAACGGAGGGATTTGATTGAATGAAGGCCTTCAAACATTAAAACCGTTAGAAATGCTTCATCCGGTTGGATTTGTTATTATTATTCTTATTATTATTGTTCACCTTGACCTGGACAAGATCCTACACACACCTGACACATCAACATGGACTTTAAATGGGCTGAAAGTCAGGCGGTTTGAGTTGGATCTTGGTTCTGGTGGTTCTGACCCAAACCAGAAGCGTCCTTGCTGCTGCTGGTTCCATTGGGTTCTTGTGTCTGGGATCAGGTTCTGGCTTTGTGTTCTCACTACATCTGTTTGTTTCCACAGGCGAGAAACGCAGAGAAGGCGATGTAAGTACCAGACCGGACCTCTGACGGGTCACAGAACGTGTGAACATGTGGTTCTGGTTCAGCTGCTGGACCAGAACGGTTCTGTCTCCTAAACGCTTCTCTTGTGTTTCTCAGGACGGCGCTGGCCCGGTTCAGACAGGCTCAGCTGGAGGAGGGCAAAGTCAAGGTCAGTCCGACTACGGTCCTGTCTGTCTGTCTGTCTGTCTGTGTTCTACTGACCGGTCCTGTCTGTCTGTCTGTCTGTCTGTGTTCTACTGACCGGTCCGTCTGTCTGTCTGTGTTCTACTGACCGGTCCCGTCTGTCTGTCTGTCTGTGTTCTACTGACCGGTCCGGTCTGTCTGTCTGTCTGTGTTCTACTGACCGGTCCGTCTGTCTGTCTGTGTTCTACTGACCGGTCCTGTCTGTCTGTCTGTCTGTGTTCTACTGACCGGTCCGTCTGTCTGTCTGTGTTCTACTGACCGGTCCTGTCTGTCTGTCTGTCTGTGTTCTACTGACCGGTCCCGTCTGTCTGTCTGTCTGTGTTCTACTGACCGGTCCCGTCTGTCTGTCTGTCTGTGTTCTACTGACCGGTCCGTCTGTCTGTCTGTGTTCTACTGACCGGTCCTGTCTGTCTGTCTGTCTGTGTTCTACTGACCGGTCCCGTCTGTCTGTCTGTCTGTCTGTGTTCTACTGACCGGTCCTGCCTGTCTGTCTGTCTGTGTTCTACTGACCGGTCCTGTCTGTCTGTCTGTCTGTGTTCTACTGACCGGTCCTGTCTGTCTGTCTGTCTGTGTTCTACTGACCGGTCCCGTCTGTCTGTCTGTCTGTCTGTGTTCTACTGACCGGTCCTGTCTGTCTGTCTGTCTGTGTTCTACTGACCGGTCCTGTCTGTCTGTCTGTCTGTGTTCTACTGACCGGTCCCGTCTGTCTGTCTGTCTGTGTTCTACTGACCGGTCCCGTCTGTCTGTCTGTCTGTCTGTGTTCTACTGACCGGTCCCGTCTGTCTGTCTGTCTGTCTGTCTGTGTTCTACTGACCGGTCCCGTCTGTCTGTCTGTCTGTGTTCTACTGACCGGTCCCGTCTGTCTGTCTGTCTGTCTGTGTTCTACTGACCGGTCCCGTCTGTCTGTCTGTGTTCTACTGACCGGTCCGTCTGTCTGTCTGTCTGTGTGTTCTACTGACCGGTCCCGTCTGTCTGTCTGTCTGTGTTCTACTGACCGGTCCTGTCTGTCTGTCTGTCTGTCTGTGTTCTACTGACCGGTCCCGTCTGTCTGTCTGTCTGTCTGTGTTCTACTGACCGGTCCCGTCTGTCTGTCTGTGTTCTACTGACCGGTCCGTCTGTCTGTCTGTCTGTGTGTTCTACTGACCGGTCCCGTCTGTCCGTCTGTCTGTGTTCTACTGACCGGTCCTGTCTGTCTGTCTGTCTGTCTGTGTTCTACTGACCGGTCCCGTCTGTCTGTCTGTCTGTCTGTGTTCTACTGACCGGTCCGTCTGTCTGTCTGTGTTCTACTGACCGGTCCCGTCTGTCTGTCTGTCTGTGTTCTACTGACCGGTCCGTCTGTCTGTCTGTCTGTGTGTTCTACTGACCGGTCCTGTCTGTCTGTCTGTCTGTGTTCTACTGACCGGTCCCGTCTGTCTGTCTGTCTGTCTGTCTGTGTTCTACTGACCGGTCCCGTCTGTCTGTCTGTCTGTGTTCTACTGACCGGTCCCGTCTGTCTGTCTGTCTGTGTTCTACTGACCGGTCCCGTCCGTCTGTCTGTCTGTGTTCTACTGACCGGTCCCGTCTGTCTGTCTGTCTGTGTTCTACTGACCGGTCCCGTCTGTCTGTCTGTCTGTCTCTCTGTGTTCTACTGACCGGTCCCGTCTGTCTGTCTGTCTGTCTGTCTGTGTTCTACTGACCGGTCCCGTCTGTCTGTCTGTCTGTCTGTGTTCTACTGACCGGTCCCGTCTGTCTGTCTGTCTGTCTGTGTTCTACTGACCGGTCCGTCTGTCTGTCTGTCTGTGTTCTACTGACCGGTCCTGTCTGTCTGTCTGTGTTCTACTGACCGGTCCTGTCTGTCTGTCTGTCTGTGTTCTACTGACCGGTCCCGTCTGTCTGTCTGTCTGTGTTCTACTGACCGGTCCCGTCTGTCTGTCTGTCTGTGTTCTACTGACCGGTCCGTCTGTCTGTCTGTCTGTGTTCTACTGACCGGTCCTGTCTGTCTGTCTGTCTGTGTTCTACTGACCGGTCCTGTCTGTCTGTCTGTCTGTGTTCTACTGACCGGTCCCGTCTGTCTGTCTGTCTGTGTTCTACTGACCGGTCCTGTCTGTCTGTCTGTCTGTGTTCTACTGACCGGTCCCGTCTGTCTGTGTTCTACTGACCGGTCCTGTCTGTCTGTCTGTGTTCTACTGACCGGTCCGTCTGTCTGTCTGTGTTCTACTGACCGGTCCCGTCTGTCTGTCTGTCTGTCTGTGTTCTACTGACCGGTCCCGTCTGTCTGTCTGTGTTCTACTGACCGGTCCTGTCTGTCTGTCTGTCTGTGTTCTACTGACCGGTCCCGTCTGTCTGTCTGTCTGTGTTCTACTGACCGGTCCTGTCTGTCTGTCTGTCTGTGTTCTACTGACCGGTCCCGTCTGTCTGTCTGTCTGTGTTCTACTGACCGGTCCCGTCTGTCTGTCTGTCTGTGTTCTACTGACCGGTCCTGTCTGTCTGTCTGTGTTCTACTGACCGGTCCTGTCTGTCTGTCTGTCTGTGTTCTACTGACCGGTCCCGTCTGTCTGTGTTCTACTGACCGGTCCGTCTGTCTGTCTGTGTTCTACTGACCGGTCCTGTCTGTCTGTCTGTCTGTCTGTGTTCTACTGACCGGTCCGTCTGTCTGTGTTCTACTGACCGGTCCGTCTGTCTGTCTGTGTTCTACTGACCGGTCCCGTCTGTCTGTCTGTCTGTGTTCTACTGACCGGTCCCGTCTGTCTGTCTGTGTTCTACTGATCGGTCCCGTCTGTCTGTCTGTCTGTGTTCTACTGACCGGTTCTGTCTGTCTGTCTGTGTTCTACTGACCGGTTCTGTCTGTCTGTCTGTGTTCTACTGACCGGTCCGTCTGTCTGTGTTCTACTGACCGGTCCGTCTGTCTGTCTGTCTGTGTTCTACTGACCGGTCCCGTCTGTCTGTCTGTCTGTCTGTCTGTGTTCTACTGACCGGTCCTGTCTGTCTGTCTGTCTGTCTGTGTTCTACTGACCGGTCCCGTCTGTCTGTCTGTGTTCTACTGACCGGTCCCGTCTGTCTGTCTGTCTGTCTGTGTTCTACTGACCGGTCCCGTCTGTCTGTCTGTCTGTCTGTGTTCTACTGACCGGTCCCGTCTGTCTGTCTGTCTGTCTGTGTTCTTCTGACCGGTCCCGTCTGTCTGTCTGTGTTCTACTGACCGGTCCCGTCTGTCTGTCTGTCTGTGTTCTACTGACCGGTCCCGTCTGTCTGTCTGTCTGTGTTCTACTGACCGGTCCCGTCTGTCTGTCTGTCTGTGTTCTACTGACCGGTCCGTCTGTCTGTCTGTGTTCTACTGACCGGTCCGTCTGTCTGTCTGTGTTCTACTGACCGGTCCCGTCTGTCTGTCTGTCTGTGTTCTACTGACCGGTCCCGTCTGTCTGTCTGTCTGTGTTCTACTGACCGGTCCCGTCCGTCTGTCTGTCTGTCTGTGTTCTACTGACCGGTCCGTCTGTCTGTCTGTCTGTGTTCTACTGACCGGTCCCGTCTGTCTGTCTGTCTGTGTTCTACTGACCGGTCCTGTCTGTCTGTCTGTCTGTGTTCTACTGACCGGTCCCGTCTGTCTGTCTGTGTTCTACTGACCGGTCCGTCTGTCTGTCTGTGTTCTACTGACCGGTCCCGTCTGTCTGTCTGTCTGTCTGTGTTCTACTGACCGGTCCCGTCTGTCTGTCTGTCTGTCTGTGTTCTACTGACCGGTCCCGTCTGTCTGTCTGTGTTCTACTGACCGGTCCCGTCTGTCTGTCTGTCTGTGTTCTACTGACCGGTCCCGTCTGTCTGTCTGTCTGTGTTCTACTGACCGGTCCCGTCTGTCTGTCTGTCTGTGTTCTACTGACCGGTCCGTCTGTCTGTCTGTGTTCTACTGACCGGTCCGTCTGTCTGTCTGTGTTCTACTGACCGGTCCCGTCTGTCTGTCTGTCTGTGTTCTACTGACCGGTCCCGTCTGTCTGTCTGTCTGTGTTCTACTGACCGGTCCCGTCCGTCTGTCTGTCTGTCTGTGTTCTACTGACCGGTCCGTCTGTCTGTCTGTCTGTGTTCTACTGACCGGTCCCGTCTGTCTGTCTGTCTGTGTTCTACTGACCGGTCCGGTCTGTCTGTCTGTCTGTGTTCTACTGACCGGTCCCGTCTGTCTGTCTGTGTTCTACTGACCGGTCCGTCTGTCTGTCTGTGTTCTACTGACCGGTCCCGTCTGTCTGTCTGTCTGTCTGTGTTCTACTGACCGGTCCCGTCTGTCTGTCTGTGTTCTACTGACCGGTCCCGTCTGTCTGTCTGTCTGTCTGTGTTCTACTGACCGGTCCTGTCTGTCTGTCTGTCTGTCTGTGTTCTACTGACCGGTCCCGTCTGTCTGTCTGTCTGTCTGTCTGTCTGTGTTCTACTGACCGGTCCCGTCTGTCTGTCTGTGTTCTACTGACCGGTCCCGTCTGTCTGTCTGTCTGTGTTCTACTGACCGGTCCCGTCTGTCTGTCTGTCTGTGTTCTACTGACCGGTCCCGTCTGTCTGTCTGTCTGTGTTCTACTGACCGGTCCCGTCTGTCTGTCTGTCTGTGTTCTACTGACCGGTCCCGTCTGTCTGTCTGTCTGTGTTCTACTGACCGGTCCCGTCCGTCTGTCTGTCTGTCTGTGTTCTACTGACCGGTCCGTCTGTCTGTCTGTCTGTGTTCTACTGACCGGTCCCGTCTGTCTGTCTGTCTGTGTTCTACTGACCGGTCCTGTCTGTCTGTCTGTCTGTGTTCTACTGACCGGTCCCGTCTGTCTGTCTGTGTTCTACTGACCGGTCCTGTCTGTCTGTCTGTCTGTGTTCTACTGACCGGTCCCGTCTGTCTGTCTGTGTTCTACTGACCGGTCCCGTCTGTCTGTCTGTCTGTGTTCTACTGACCGGTCCCGTCTGTCTGTCTGTCTGTGTTCTACTGACCGGTCCCGTCCGTCTGTCTGTCTGTCTGTGTTCTACTGACCGGTCCGTCTGTCTGTCTGTCTGTGTTCTACTGACCGGTCCCGTCTGTCTGTCTGTGTTCTACTGACCGGTCCTGTCTGTCTGTCTGTCTGTGTTCTACTGACCGGTCCCGTCTGTCTGTCTGTGTTCTACTGACCGGTCCCGTCTGTCTGTCTGTCTGTGTTCTACTGACCGGTCCTGTCTGTCTGTCTGTCTGTGTTCTACTGACCGGTCCCGTCTGTCTGTCTGTCTGTGTTCTACTGACCGGTCCCGTCTGTCTGTCTGTCTGTGTTCTACTGACCGGTCCTGTCTGTCTGTCTGTCTGTGTTCTACTGACCGGTCCCGTCTGTCTGTCTGTCTGTGTTCTACTGACCGGTCCTGTCTGTCTGTCTGTCTGTGTTCTACTGACCGGTCCCGTCTGTCTGTCTGTCTGTGTTCTACTGACCGGTCCTGTCTGTCTGTCTGTCTGTGTTCTACTGACCGGTCCCGTCTGTCTGTCTGTCTGTGTTCTACTGACCGGTCCCGTCTGTCTGTCTGTCTGTGTTCTACTGACCGGTCCTGTCTGTCTGTCTGTCTGTGTTCTACTGACCGGTCCCGTCTGTCTGTCTGTCTGTGTTCTACTGACCGGTCCTGTCTGTCTGTCTGTCTGTGTTCTACTGACCGGTCCCGTCTGTCTGTCTGTCTGTGTTCTACTGACCGGTCCCGTCTGTCTGTCTGCAGGAGAGGAGGCCCTTCCTGGCGTCGGAGTGCAATGAACTTCCCAAAGCAGAGAAGTGGAGGCGACAGGTAGGGGTGGAGGGTAAACTCAAGTTTGTCGTGTTAGCTCCGCCCCCTGCAGAAGCCACCAGCTGCTCTGTTTCCCATCATGCAGTCTGATTATTTAATACTACATTACCCACAAGGCTAAGCTGTTGCCCCCAAGGGGACAATGTCAGTGGATAAAGCTCTTGAGTTGGGTGTTGGTTATTGAAGTGTGTGTGTGTGTGTGTGTGTGTGTGTGTGTGTGTGTGTGTGTGTGTGTGTGTGTGTGTGTGTGTGTGTGTGTGTGTCTTTCAGATCATCAGTGAGATCTCAAAGAAAGTGGCTCAGATTCAGAACGGTAAAAACCACAAACCATGTGTCTGTCTCCAACCCGTCTGTCTCCAACCCGTCTGTCTCCAACCCGTCTGTCTCCAACCCGTCTGTCTCCGACCCGTCTGTCTCCGACCCGTCTGTCTCCGACCCGTCTGTCTCCGACCCGTCTGTCTCCGACCCGTCTGTCTCTCACCCGTCTGTCTCCCACCCGTCTGTCTCCCACCCGTCTGTGTCCCACCCGTCTGTCTCTCACCCGTCTGTCTCCCACCCGTCTGTGTCCCACCCGTCTGTGTCCCACCCGTCTGTCTCCGACCCGTCTGTCTCCGACCCGTCTGTCTCCAACCCGTCTGTCTCTCACCCGTCTGTCTCTCACCCGTCTGTCTCCAACCCGTCTGTCTCCAACCCGTCTGTCTCTCACCCGTCTGTCTCCAACCCGTCTGTCTCTCACCCGTCTGTCTCTCACCCGTCTGTCTCTCACCCGTCTGTCTCCAACCCGTCTGTCTCCAACCCGTCTGTCTCTCACCCGTCTGTCTCTCACCCGTCTGTCTCCAACCCGTCTGTCTGCAGCTGGTCTGGGTGAGTTCAGGATTCGGGATCTGAACGATGAGATCAACAAGCTGCTGAGAGAAAAACGTCACTGGGAGGTCCGGATCAAAGAGCTGGGAGGGTCCGACCACCGAGTGAGTACTAGTTTAACTAACGCTAACCCGACTAGTCAGGGAGTAATATTAGTTTAACTAACCATAACCCGACTAGTCAGGGAGTAATATTAGTTTAACTAACCATAACCCGACTAGTCAGGGAGTAGTACTAGTTTAACTAACGCTAACCCGACTCGTCAGGGAGTAATATTACTTTAACTAACCCGACTAGTCAGGGAGTAATATTACTTTAACTAACCCGACTAGTTAGGGAGTAGTACTAGTTTAACTAACCATAACCCGACTAGTCAGGGAGTAGTACTAGTTTAACGCTAACCTGACTAGTCAGTCAGTAGTACTAGTTTAACTAATCCTAACCCGACTCGTCAGTGAGTAGTACCAGTATAACTAATCCTAACCTGACTAATCAGTGAGTACTAGTTTAATTAACCTTAACCCAATGAGTCAGTGAGTACTACTGGTATAACTAACCCTAACCTGACCCAGTCGTTAGTACTAGTTTAACTAACCCAACTCAGTGAGTAGTACTAGTTTAACTAACTTTAACCTGACTCAGTGGTTAGTACTGGTATAACTAACCCTACCCTGACTCAGTGAGTAGTACTAATTTAACTAACCCTAACCCGACTAGTCAGTCAGTAGTACTAGTTTAACTAACCCTAACCCGACTCAGTGGTTAGTACTAGTCTAACTAACCAACCCGTTGCAGCGCTTCGGGCCCAGGATGTTGGACCACGAGGGGAAGGAGGTCCCAGGGAATCGTGGGTATAAATACTTCGGCGCTGCCAGAGACCTGCCCGGCGTCCGCGAGCTGTTTGAGACGGAGCGTACGTCCGCCTTCACTTCCTGTTTCACTCTGAGCCGTGTGACACTGAACCGCTCTCTGATTGGCCCTAACTGATCATGTGACCCCCCCAGCCGCCCCGGCGCAGAGGAAGACGAGGGGGGAGCTGATGAAGGACGTGGACGCCGAGTACTACGGCTACAGAGACGAGGACGACGGCGTGCTGCTCCCCCTGGAGGCCGAGTACGAGAAACAAGGTGGGTCAGCAGTCAGATCGACGCATCGATCGATCAGGACCGATCAGTTGATCGATCGGTCACGCGTGTGGCGTGTGTGCAGCCGTGTCGGAGGCGGTTCAGAGGTGGAGAACCGAGAAGGAGTCCCGCCTGGCAGGAGAGAAGCAGCAGGAGGAGGAAGAGGAGGAGAACATCTACACCGCCCAGGTCCAGGAGGTGAGCGGGCCCCAGGCCTTCCAGGAGATTCCAGGAGATTCCAGGAGATTCCAGGATGCATTGATTGATCAGAGATTGATTTCCGTTCACGTGTCGCCTTGTTTCTTTCAGCCTGAAGACGATCAGCAGGGCGAGGAAGAGGGAGACGAGGGCGGGAACACCTTCATCGCTCACGTCCCAGTGCCCTCACAGAAGGAGGTGAGACAGCTGCTGATGCCCCGTCTGTCTCTCACCCGTCTGTCTCTCACCCGTCTGTCTCTCACCCGTCTGTCTCTGACCCGTCTGTCTCTGACCCGTCTGTCTCTCACCCGTCTGTCTCTGACCCGTCTGTCTCTCACCCGTCTGTCTCTGACCCGTCTGTCTCTCACCCGTCTGTCTCTGACCCGTCTGTCTCTGACCCGTCTGTCTCTCACCCGTCTGTCTCTGACCCGTCTGTCTCTCACCCGTCTGTCTCTCACCCGTCTGTCTCTGACCCGTCTGTCTCTCACCCGTCTGTCTCTGACCCGTCTGTCTCTCACCCGTCTGTCTCTGACCCGTCTGTCTCTGACCCGTCTGTCTCTGACCCGTCTGTCTCTCACCCGTCTGTCTCTGACCCGTCTGTCTCTGACCCGTCTGTCTCTGACCCGTCTGTCTCTCACCCGTCTGTCTCTCACCCGTCTGTCTCTCACCCGTCTGTCTCTCACCCGTCTGTCTCTCACCCGTCTGTCTCTGACCTGTCTGTCTCTCCCGTCTGTCTCTCGCCCGTCTGTCTCTGACCCGTCTGTCTCTCACCCGTCTGTCTGACCCGTCTGTCTCTCACCCGTCTGTCTCTGACCTGTCTGTCTCTCTCCCGTCTGTCTCTGACCTGTCTGTCTCTGACCCGTCTGTCTCTGACCTGTCTGTCTCTCACCCGTCTGTCTCTGACCCGTCTGTCTCTGACCCGTCTGTCTCTGACCCGTCTGTCTCTGACCCGTCTGTCTCTCACCCGTCTGTCTCTCACCCGTCTGTCTCTCACCCGTCTGTCTCTGACCTGTCTGTCTCTCCCGTCTGTCTCTCGCCCGTCTGTCTCTCACCCGTCTGTCTCTCACCCGTCTGTCTCTCACCCGTCTGTCTCTGACCCGTCTGTCTCTTGCCCGTCTGTCTCTTGCCCGTCTGTCTCTCGCCCGTCTGTCTCTCACCCGTCTGTCTCTCACCCGTCTGTCTCTCACCCGTCTGTCTCTCACCCGTCTGTCTCTCCCGTCTGTCTCTCGCCCGTCTGTCTCTCACCCGTCTGTCTCTCACCCGTCTGTCTCTCACCCGTCTGTCTCTGACCTGTCTGTCTCTCTCCCGTCTGTCTCTGACCCGTCTGTCTCTGACCCGTCTGTCTCTGACCCGTCTGTCTCTGACCCGTCTGTCTCTCAGGTGGAGGAGGCTCTGGTCAGGAGGAAGAAGATGGAGCTACTCCAGCGTTACGCCAGCGAGGCGCTCCAGGCCCAGAGTCAAACGGCCAGAACGCTGCTGGGACTTTAACCTGTCTGTCTTCAACCCGTCTGTCTTCAACCCGTCTGTCTTCAACCCGTCTGTCTGACGGAGGCGCTGCTTCGTTTTTCTACTTCATCGCTTTTTCATTAAATGTTTTTCAGCTACATTTGTTGTTGTTTTTTATTAAATAAAGAGTCTGGGAGCGATTAAACTGGATGTCGTACTTATCCACCACCCCTTAAAGCACATGTGTCAAACTCAAGGCCCGGGGGCCAAATGTGGCCCACCACATCACTATATTATGTGGCCCCCGAGCACATGAAAAGTCAGAGTGTCTAAAAATAAATAGGTCAAAAGTGTGCTTTAAGTAATTAACCCAATTTTAACTTTGACAAAAACATGAACAAAGTTAACGTCCTAACTTGTGTCTGATGGTATTTTTCTTTATTGATTGATAGTTTGATCCTTGATTGATGGAGTTCTGTGGGTTTAATAACCTGACAAATGAAAAGGATTTATGTTAGAACAGAGAAACAAACAAACATGTTTTTTCTGTCTAACTGTAATGTTTGGAACTAGAATAAGTCAGAAATTCACTGATTTAACATTAAGGAGTAGTTACATTTAGTTACATTACATTGAGTTACATTTAGTTACATTTATTAGTTACATTAAGGAGTAGTTACATTTAGTTACATTACATTGAGTTACATTTAGTTACATTTATTAGTTACATTAAGGAGTAGTTACATTTAGTTACATTACATTGAGTTACATTGAGTTACATTTATTAGTTACATTAAGGAGTAGTTACATTTAGTTACATTACATTGAGTTACATTTAGTTACATTTATTAGTTACATTAAGGAGTAGTTACATTTAGTTACATTACATTGAGTTACATTTAGTTACATTTATTAGTTACATTAAGGAGTAGTTACATTTAGTTACATTACATTGAGTTACATTTAGTTACATTTATTAGTTACATTAAGGAGTAGTTACATTTAGTTACATTACATTGAGTTACATTTAGTTACATTTATTAGTTACATTAAGGAGTAGTTACATTTCGTTACATTACATTGAGTTACATTTAGTTACATTTATTAGTTACATTAAGGAGTAGTTACATTTAGTTACATTACATTGAGTTACATTTAGTTACATTTATTAGTTACATTAAGGAGTAGTTACATTTAGTTACATTGAGTTACATTTAGTTACAATTATTAGTTACATTAAGGAGTAGTTACATTTAGTTACATTACATTGAGTTACATTTAGTTACATTTATTAGTTACATTAAGGAGTAGTTACATTTAGTTACATTTATTAGTTACATTAAGGAGTAGTTACATTTAGTTACATTACATTGAGTTACATTTAGTTACATTTATTAGTTACATTAAGGAGTAGTTACATTTAGTTACATTACATTGAGTTACATTTAGTTACATTTATTAGTTACATTAAGGAGTAGTTACATTTAGTTACATTACATTGAGTTACATTTAGTTACATTTATTAGTTACATTAAGGAGTAGTTACATTTAGTTACATTACATTGAGTTACATTTAGTTACATTTATTAGTTACATTAAGGAGTAGTTACATTTAGTTACATTACATTGAGTTACATTTAGTTACATTTATTAGTTACATTAAGGAGTAGTTACATTTAGTTACATTACATTGAGTTACATTTAGTTACATTTATTAGTTACATTAAGGAGTAGTTACATTTAGTTACATTACATTGAGTTACATTTAGTTACATTTATTAGTTACATTAAGGAGTAGTTACATTTAGTTACATTACATTGAGTTACATTTAGTTACATTTATTAGTTACATTAAGGAGTAGTTACATTTAGTTACATTTATTAGTTACATTAAGGAGTAGTTACATTTAGTTACATTACATTGAGTTACAATTAGTTACATTTATTAGTTACATTAAGGAGTAGTTACATTTAGTTACATTACATTGAGTTACATTTAGTTACATTTATTAGTTACATTAAGGAGTAGTTACATTTAGTTACATTTATTAGTTACATTAAGGAGTAGTTACATTTAGTTACATTACATTGAGTTACATTTAGTTACATTTATTAGTTACATTAAGGAGTAGTTACATTTAGTTACATTACATTGAGTTACATTTAGTTACATTTATTAGTTACATTAAGGAGTAGTTACATTTAGTTACATTACATTGAGTTACATTTAGTTACATTTATTAGTTACATTAAGGAGTAGTTACATTTAGTTACATTACATTGAGTTACATTTAGTTACATTTATTAGTTACATTAAGGAGTAGTTACATTTAGTTACATTTATTAGTTACATTAAGGAGTAGTTACATTTAGTTACATTACATTGAGTTACATTTAGTTACATTTATTAGTTACATTAAGGAGTAGTTACATTTAGTTACATTTATTAGTTACATTAAGGAGTAGTTACATTTAGTTACATTACATTGAGTTACATTTAGTTACATTTATTAGTTACATTAAGGAGTAGTTACATTTAGTTACATTACATTGAGTTACATTTAGTTACATTTATTAGTTACATTAAGGAGTAGTTACATTTAGTTACATTACATTGAGTTACATTTAGTTACATTTATTAGTTACATTAAGGAGTAGTTACATTTAGTTACATTTATTAGTTACATTAAGGAGTAGTTACATTTAGTTACATTACATTGAGTTACATTTAGTTACATTTATTAGTTACATTAAGGAGTAGTTACATTTAGTTACATTACATTGAGTTACATTTAGTTACATTTATTAGTTACATTAAGGAGTAGTTACATTTAGTTACATTACATTGAGTTACATTTAGTTACATTTATTAGTTACATTAAGGAGTAGTTACATTTAGTTACATTACATTGAGTTACATTTAGTTACATTTATTAGTTACATTAAGGAGTAGTTACATTTAGTTACATTACATTGAGTTACATTTAGTTACATTTATTAGTTACATTAAGGAGTAGTTACATTTAGTTACATTTATTAGTTACATTAAGGAGTAGTTACATTTAGTTACATTACATTGAGTTACAATTAGTTACATTTATTAGTTACATTAAGGAGTAGTTACATTTAGTTACATTACATTGAGTTACATTTAGTTACATTTATTAGTTACATTAAGGAGTAGTTACATTTAGTTACATTTATTAGTTACATTATGGAGTAGTTACATTTAGTTACATTACATTGAGTTACATTTAGTTACATTTATTAGTTACATTAAGGAGTAGTTACATTTAGTTACATTACATTGAGTTACATTTAGTTACATTTATTAGTTACATTAAGGAGTAGTTACATTTAGTTACATTACATTGAGTTACATTTAGTTACATTTATTAGTTACATTAAGGAGTAGTTACATTTAGTTACATTTATTAGTTACATTAAGGAGTAGTTACATTTAGTTACATTACATTGAGTTACATTTAGTTACATTTATTAGTTACATTAAGGAGTAGTTACATTTAGTTACATTACATTGAGTTACATTTAGTTACATTTATTAGTTACATTAAGGAGTAGTTACATTTAGTTACATTACTTTGAGTTACATTTAGTTACATTTATTAGTTACATTAAGGAGTAGTTACATTTAGTTACATTACATTGAGTTACATTTAGTTACATTTATTAGTTACATTAAGGAGTAGTTACATTTAGTTACATTACATTGAGTTACATTTAGTTACATTTATTAGTTACATTAAGGAGTAGTTACATTTAGTTACATTTATTAGTTACATTAAGGAGTAGTTACATTTAGTTACATTACATTGAGTTACAATTAGTTACATTTATTAGTTACATTAAGGAGTAGTTACATTTAGTTACATTACATTGAGTTACATTTAGTTACATTTATTAGTTACATTAAGGAGTAGTTACATTTAGTTACATTTATTAGTTACATTAAGGAGTAGTTACATTTAGTTACATTACATTGAGTTACATTTAGTTACATTTATTAGTTACATTAAGGAGTAGTTACATTTAGTTACATTACATTGAGTTACATTTAGTTACATTTATTAGTTACATTAAGGAGTAGTTACATTTAGTTACATTACATTGAGTTACATTTAGTTACATTTATTAGTTACATTAAGGAGTAGTTACATTTAGTTACATTACATTGAGTTACATTTAGTTACATTTATTAGTTACATTAAGGAGTAGTTACATTTAGATACATTTATTAGTTACATTAAGGAGTAGTTACATTTAGTTACATTACATTGAGTTACATTTAGTTACATTTATTAGTTACATTAAGGAGTAGTTACATTTAGTTACATTTATTAGTTACATTAAGGAGTAGTTACATTTAGTTACATTACATTGAGTTACATTTAGTTACATTTATTAGTTACATTAAGGATTAGTTACATTTAGTTACATTACATTGAGTTACATTTAGTTACATTTATTAGTTACATTAAGGAGTAGTTACATTTAGTTACATTACATTGAGTTACATTTAGTTACATTTATTAGTTACATTAAGGAGTAGTTACATTTAGTTACATTTATTAGTTACATTAAGGAGTAGTTACATTTAGTTACATTACATTGAGTTACATTTAGTTACATTTATTAGTTACATTAAGGAGTAGTTACATTTTGTTACATTACATTGAGTTACATTTAGTTACATTTATTAGTTACATTAAGGAGTAGTTACATTTAGTTACATTACATTGAGTTACATTTAGTTACATTTATTAGTTACATTAAGGAGTAGTTACATTTCGTTACATTACATTGAGTTACATTTAGTTACATTTATTAGTTACATTAAGGAGTAGTTACATTTAGTTACATTACATTGAGTTACATTTAGTTACATTTATTAGTTACATTAAGGAGTAGTTACATTTAGTTACATTACATTGAGTTACATTGAGTTACATTTATTAGTTACATTAAGGAGTAGTTACATTTAGTTACATTACATTGAGTTACATTTAGTTACATTTATTAGTTACATTAAGGAGTAGTTACATTTAGTTACATTACATTGAGTTACATTTAGTTACATTTATTAGTTACATTAAGGAGTAGTTACATTTAGTTACATTACATTGAGTTACATTTAGTTACATTTATTAGTTACATTAAGGAGTAGTTACATTTAGTTACATTACATTGAGTTACATTTAGTTACATTTATTAGTTACATTAAGGAGTAGTTACATTTCGTTACATTACATTGAGTTACATTTAGTTACATTTATTAGTTACATTAAGGAGTAGTTACATTTAGTTACATTACATTGAGTTACATTTAGTTACATTTATTAGTTACATTAAGGAGTAGTTACATTTAGTTACATTGAGTTACATTTAGTTACAATTATTAGTTACATTAAGGAGTAGTTACATTTAGTTATATTACATTGAGTTACATTTAGTTACATTTATTAGTTACATTAAGGAGTAGTTACATTTAGTTACATTACATTGAGTTACATTTAGTTACATTTATTAGTTACATTAAGGAGTAGTTACATTTAGTTAAATTACATTGAGTTACATTTAGTTACATTTATTAGTTACATTAAGGAGTAGTTACATTTAGTTACATTACATTGAGTTACATTTAGTTACATTTATTAGTTACATTAAGGAGTAGTTTCATTTAGTTACATTACATTGAGTTACATTTAGTTACATTTATTAGTTACATTAAGGAGTAGTTACATTTAGTTACATTTATTAGTTACATTAAGGAGTAGTTACATTTAGTTACATTACATTGAGTTACAATTAGTTACATTTATTAGTTACATTAAGGAGTAGTTACATTTAGTTACATTACATTGAGTTACATTTAGTTACATTTATTAGTTACATTAAGGAGTAGTTACATTTAGTTACATTTATTAGTTACATTAAGGAGTAGTTACATTTAGTTACATTACATTGAGTTACATTTAGTTACATTTATTAGTTACATTAAGGAGTAGTTACATTTAGTTACATTACATTGAGTTACATTTAGTTACATTTATTAGTTACATTAAGGAGTAGTTACATTTAGTTACATTACATTGAGTTACATTTAGTTACATTTATTAGTTACATTAAGGAGTAGTTACATTTAGTTACATTACATTGAGTTACATTTAGTTACATTTATTAGTTTAATTAAGGAGTAGTTACATTTAGTTACATTTATTAGTTACATTAAGGAGTAGTTACATTTAGTTACATTACATTGAGTTACATTTAGTTACATTTATTAGTTACATTAAGGAGTAGTTACATTTAGTTACATTTATTAGTTACATTAAGGAGTAGTTACATTTAGTTACATTACATTGAGTTACATTTAGTTACATTTATTAGTTACATTAAGGAGTAGTTACATTTAGTTACATTACATTGAGTTACATTTAGTTACATTTATTAGTTACATTAAGGAGTAGTTACATTTAGTTACATTACATTGAGTTACATTTAGTTACATTTATTAGTTACATTAAGGAGTAGTTACATTTAGTTACATTAATTAGTTACATTAAGGAGTAGTTACATTTAGTTACATTACATTGAGTTACATTTAGTTACATTTATTAGTTACATTAAGGAGTAGTTACATTTAGTTACATTACATTGAGTTACATTTAGTTACATTTATTAGTTACATTAAGGAGTAGTTACATTTAGTTACATTACATTGAGTTACATTTAGTTACATTTATTAGTTACATTAAGGAGTAGTTACATTTAGTTACATTACATTGAGTTACATTTAGTTACATTTATTAGTTACATTAAGGAGTAGTTACATTTAGTTACATTACATTGAGTTACATTTAGTTACATTTATTAGTTACATTAAGGAGTAGTTACATTTAGTTACATTTATTAGTTACATTAAGGAGTAGTTACATTTAGTTACATTACATTGAGTTACAATTAGTTACATTTATTAGTTACATTAAGGAGTAGTTACATTTAGTTACATTACATTGAGTTACATTTAGTTACATTTATTAGTTACATTAAGGAGTAGTTACATTTAGTTACATTTATTAGTTACATTAAGGAGTAGTTACATTTAGTTACATTACATTGAGTTACATTTAGTTACATTTATTAGTTACATTAAGGAGTAGTTACATTTAGTTACATTACATTGAGTTACATTTAGTTACATTTATTAGTTACATTAAGGAGTAGTTAGATTTAGTTACATTACATTGAGTTACATTTAGTTACATTTATTAGTTACATTAAGGAGTAGTTACATTTAGTTACATTTATTAGTTACATTAAGGAGTAGTTACATTTAGTTACATTACATTGAGTTACATTTAGTTACATTTATTAGTTACATTAAGGAGTAGTTACATTTAGTTACATTACATTGAGTTACATTTAGTTACATTTATTAGTTACATTAAGGAGTAGTTACATTTAGTTACATTACATTGAGTTACATTTAGTTACATTTATTAGTTACATTAAGGAGTAGTTACATTTAGTTACATTACATTGAGTTACATTTAGTTACATTTATTAGTTACATTAAGGAGTAGTTACATTTAGTTACATTACATTGAGTTACATTTAGTTACATTTATTAGTTACATTAAGTAGTAGTTACATTTAGTTACATTTATTAGTTACATTAAGGAGTAGTTACATTTAGTTACATTACATTGAGTTACAATTAGTTACATTTATTAGTTACATTAAGGAGTAGTTACATTTAGTTACATTACATTGAGTTACATTTAGTTACATTTATTAGTTACATTAAGGAGTAGTTACATTTAGTTACATTTATTAGTTACATTAAGGAGTAGTTACATTTAGTTACATTACATTGAGTTACATTTAGTTACATTTATTAGTTACATTAAGGAGTAGTTACATTTAGTTACATTACATTGAGTTACATTTAGTTACATTTATTAGTTACATTAAGGAGTAGTTACATTTAGTTACATTACATTGAGTTACATTTAGTTACATTTATTAGTTACATTAAGGAGTAGTTACATTTAGTTACATTACATTGAGTTACATTTAGTTACATTTATTAGTTACATTAAGGAGTAGTTACATTTAGTTACATTTATTAGTTACATTAAGGAGTAGTTACATTTAGTTACATTACATTGAGTTACATTTAGTTACATTTATTAGTTACATTAAGGAGTAGTTACATTTAGTTACATTAATTAGTTACATTAAGGAGTAGTTACATTTAGTTACATTACATTGAGTTACATTTAGTTACATTTATTAGTTACATTAAGGAGTAGTTACATTTAGTTACATTACATTGAGTTACATTTAGTTACATTTATTAGTTACATTAAGGAGTAGTTACATTTAGTTACATTACATTGAGTTACATTTAGTTACATTTATTAGTTACATTAAGGAGTAGTTACATTTAGTTACATTTATTAGTTACATTAAGGAGTAGTTACATTTAGTTACATTACATTGAGTTACATTTAGTTACATTTATTAGTTACATTAAGGAGTAGTTACATTTAGTTACATTACATTGAGTTACATTTAGTTACATTTATTAGTTACATTAAGGAGTAGTTACATTTAGTTACATTACATTGAGTTACATTTAGTTACATTTATTAGTTACATTAAGGAGTAGTTACATTTAGTTACATTACATTGAGTTACATTTAGTTACATTTATTAGTTACATTAAGGAGTAGTTTCATTTAGTTACATTACATTGAGTTACATTTAGTTACATTTATTAGTTACATTAAGGAGTAGTTACATTTAGTTACATTTATTAGTTACATTAAGGAGTAGTTACATTTAGTTACATTACATTGAGTTACAATTAGTTACATTTATTAGTTACATTAAGGAGTAGTTACATTTAGTTACATTACATTGAGTTACATTTAGTTACATTTATTAGTTACATTAAGGAGTAGTTACATTTATTTACATTTATTAGTTACATTAAGGAGTAGTTACATTTAGTTACATTACATTGAGTTACATTTAGTTACATTTATTAGTTACATTAAGGAGTAGTTACATTTAGTTACATTTATTAGTTACATTAAGGAGTAGTTACATTTAGTTACATTACTTTGAGTTACATTTAGTTACATTTATTAGTTACATTAAGGAGTAGTTACATTTAGTTACATTACATTGAGTTACATTTAGTTACATTTATTAGTTACATTAAGGAGTAGTTACATTTAGTTACATTACATTGAGTTACATTTAGTTACATTTATTAGTTACATTAAGGAGTAGTTACATTTAGTTACATTTATTAGTTACATTAAGGAGTAGTTACATTTAGTTACATTACATTGAGTTACATTTAGTTACATTTATTAGTTAAATTAAGAAGTAGTTACATTTAGTTACATTTATTAGTTACATTAAGGAGTAGTTACATTTAGTTACATTACATTGAGTTACATTTAGTTACATTTATTAGTTACATTAAGGAGTAGTTACATTTAGTTACATTACATTGAGTTACATTTAGTTACATTTATTAGTTACATTAAGGAGTAGTTACATTTAGTTACATTACATTGAGTTACATTTAGTTACATTTATTAGTTACATTAAGGAGTAGTTACATTTAGTTACATTTATTAGTTACATTAAGGAGTAGTTACATTTAGTTACATTACATTGAGTTACATTTAGTTACATTTATTAGTTACATTAAGGAGTAGTTACATTTAGTTACATTACATTGAGTTACATTTAGTTACATTTTTTAGTTACATTAAGGAGTAGTTACATTTAGTTACATTACATTGAGTTACATTTAGTTACATTTATTAGTTACATTAAGGAGTAGTTACATTTAGTTACATTTATTAGTTACATTAAGGAGTAGTTACATTTAGTTACATTACATTGAGTTACAATTAGTTACATTTATTAGTTACATTAAGGAGTAGTTACATTTAGTTACATTACATTGAGTTACATTTAGTTACATTTATTAGTTACATTAAGGAGTAGTTACATTTAGTTACATTTATTAGTTACATTAAGGAGTAGTTACATTTAGTTACATTACATTGAGTTACATTTAGTTACATTTATTAGTTACATTAAGGAGTAGTTACATTTAGTTACATTACATTGAGTTACATTTAGTTACATTTATTAGTTACATTAAGGAGTAGTTACATTTAGTTACATTACATTGAGTTACATTTAGTTACATTTATTAGTTACATTAAGGAGTAGTTACATTTAGTTACATTACATTGAGTTACATTTAGTTACATTTATTAGTTAAATTAAGGAGTAGTTACATTTAGTTACATTTATTAGTTACATTAAGGAGTAGTTACATTTAGTTACATTACATTGAGTTACATTTAGTTACATTTATTAGTTACATTAAGGAGTAGTTACATTTAGTTACATTTATTAGTTACATTAAGGAGTAGTTACATTTAGTTACATTACATTGAGTTACATTTAGTTACATTTATTAGTTACATTAAGGAGTAGTTACATTTAGTTACATTAAATTGAGTTACATTTAGTTACATTTATTAGTTACATTAAGGAGTAGTTACATTTAGTTACATTACATTGAGTTACATTTAGTTACATTTATTAGTTACATTAAGGAGTAGTTACATTTAGTTACATTTATTAGTTACATTAAGGAGTAGTTACATTTAGTTACATTACATTGAGTTACATTTAGTTACATTTATTAGTTACATTAAGGAGTAGTTACATTTAGTTACATTACATTGAGTTACATTTAGTTACATTTATTAGTTACATTAAGGAGTAGTTACATTTAGTTACATTACATTGAGTTACATTTAGTTACATTTATTAGTTACATTAAGGAGTAGTTACATTTAGTTACATTACATTTATTAGTTACATCTGGCCCTTTGAGGACAGCCATGATGCTGATGTGAAAAAATTGTCTGACACTGAACCAGTTTGTGACAAAATACGTCGCAGACCGTCGTCAAACCGGCCTGACGGTTGAGTTTGGATTTGGGTCACAAAACAAAAAAACCTTTAAAAAAAAAGATTAAAAAAGGAACTTTAAGCTGAACTCTCCTCCCCTCGCTGTCTCTCTCTCTCTCTCTCTCTCTCTCTCTCTCTCTCTCTCTCTCTCTCTCTCTCTCTCTCTCTCTCTCTCTCTCTCTCTCTCTCTCTCTCTCTCTCTCCTCATGCGAGTTCAATCTTTCTCTTGATTGGTGGCAGCATTCCGCAGCATGTGATTGGCTAATTAATGGCTGACCAGAAGCTGCATGTGATGTCATGTGAGGAGGAAAAGTGCTGTCAGGAGCATTTCATCAGTCTGACGCCCCATGAGACACAAACACAACGAGCCCAGGACCATCTGCTGGAGGTGGACGTGAAGAAACGAGAATCTCGTAGCGTTGGTCAAAAAATAAATGATAATTAAATTGTAGGCTAACATGGAAGGAAAAAACATTTCAGTGCAATAAAATTTTACACTTTTTTCTTATGTTTGAGAATTAATCCTTGGTTAATCTTTTGTGAACACATTTACACAGACACAAAGTTATTAACAGTTATTATTAGTATTATTACATTTACTTTTTAAACTTCTGCTAATGAAAATTTTACTTTTTAGGCATCGGTATGTTAGAATGTAGCTCAAAATTCAGTTGTTCCACACTACTGCTAACTGTTAGCACGGCTACATGATTTATTTCCAGTAAATGCTTATAAATTATTTATTTGGCCAGTTTATTTTTTTTATGTAATTTAAAAAAAAAAATTAATTACATTTGTTAATTATAGTTGATAATTACATGCTAATATGCTAAACTGATACGACTCGGTAAAGAGCTAAACATAATCATATTAGCATGTCACTCAAATTATTAATCTCTACTGTTAGCATGCTAACAAACTGTGTCTAATATACAAAATAAATTAGAATTTATTTTGAACATTTTCAGTCATGTGATCATTAGATGCTAACTGCATTTATTTATGTGTTTCATTATTTTTAACAATCCTCTCATATTGAGACACCCGTCATAGAGTCATCTGGTTGTAGCTCCGCCCAGCGGGGGGCGTCCCGGCATAAGAAGCGGCTGATCGGGGCTGACAGACAGACAGGATGTGGTGTCCACGTTTGGTCCAGCACACGTTTAGACGTTTGTCCACCAGCAGACAGGTCAGTGATTTAAAGCCTATCAGGTTCTTCTAGAAAAATTAGAACAAATACATCCCATAATAATCAGCAGGAAAAAGTCATAGAAATAATATGAAAGAAATAATGTGATGCTGATGTCCAGCTGGTGAGTTTTATTCCTTTTTTCTGAGTTGTGTGGGTTTTTTTTTTTTTTAATTATTTGCAGATTTATTTCCAGATTTGAGGTATTATTTGTATTTTTATTTATTTATCCAACCTCTTTCCAAGCGGGTGAGTCGGTTGAGGACGTTCTCATCGTCCTGCTGCAGATGATTCCAGTCGTTTGCAGCAGGAAACTGAGAATAGAAGAGTTTTGAAGGAGTTTTGTTCTCGGGGTAACGTGAGACTGATGGAGCCGCCGGAGCGTCGCAGAATGCGACGGATTTTAACAATGACTGTAAAAAGAGCGGGTTTCCCCAGGAGGAGTTGGGAGACTTGAACAGAAACCAGTCAGTCTGTGACGGTGAAGTGAGGGTTGACCCTGAGATGACATCACCACCAACAAAAACTGGGATAACTGACACTTTGACCAAAAGTTGTTTTGCATAATGTGTAACAGAGGTTTTGGTGAACCTATAAAGTGAATTCAGAAGTTTCGCATCGTTGTGTGTCAAAAAAAATCACGTAAAATATTTACGACGCTACAAACAGGAGAAACTGAGTCCGTAAAGCTCAACACGTGTTCTCTTGTTCCTCTTCTTCAGGCGGGGGTCCTCTTCGACGTGGACGGGGTCCTGCTTCGTGGCGGTTCCGTGATTCCAGCGGCTCGACAAGCATTTCGGAAACTTTTGGATGAAAACAACAACTTCCTGTTTCCGGTGGTCTTTGTGACGAACGCAGGAAGCTGTCAGAGACGCGACAAAGCCCAGCAGCTGTCCCGCCTCTTCAACATCCAGGTCCGATGTCCACCTCGTCTTCTTCTTGTTTTTGTTCATCTTCTGTTTCTTCAGCTTCTTCTTTGAAAATAGAGAATATAGTCAAATCTGTGCTCAAGCTAGCAATGCTAATTTGAACGCTAACAGATACAAACTTCCTGCCCAGGGAGGAACAACAGGACCTCCATCCAGTGGCCTCATCAGTTTACAATTTGTGCCTGGGACGTTTCAGGCCCAACACACCTGAAGCTGATTGGCTGATTGAACCTCCAATCAGATTACTCCCCTGCTCTGATTGGTCTTCCTCTCTCCCTATCTCTCTAGATCTCCCCAGAGCAGGTCGTTCTTTCCCACAGTCCTTTGGGAATGCTGAAGAGCTTCCATGATAAGTGTGTCCTGGTATCTGGACAGGGACCGGTGGTGGACATCGCCAGCACGTATCCTTCACATCATCAGCTGAGGCTGATGGGTATTACACGATCTAGACTCACGTGTGTGTGATGCTAGTGATGCTAATGGCTTCTCCGCTCAGACATCTTTTTAGCCACACCCCCCGGTTCATGTAGTTTCCTCTATTAAATTGTCTCTGATTTTCCATGAGAAAAGTGTTATTTGAACATCCTGGTATTTAACAGCGAAACAAGGTGTTAGACATGTCATGTGACCACGCTGTCAACGCTCAGGTGTCGGACGCCTTAACTCTACGGTCAGTTTGGGTTTCCAGAAGGTCTTGACCATCGAGCAGCTGAGCGAACATCGCCCCCTGTTGGACATGGTCGACCACAAAAGGAGACCAAAACCATCTGTAGGTGCAGCAGAACACCCAGATCACGCTCCATCATTCATGTTTAAGGATTATAAACTTAATTTGAATGGACTTACGTACCACATTTCACCTGTGTGATCCCTACTAATCATGTCTGACTGTCTTTGGTCTGTTTTAGTCACATCCTCCACAGGCTCTTCCTAAAATAGAAGGTAAGACGTTACTTTTTTTACGGTTTAAAGTAGAACCTACAGTGGAACCTACAGCAAAACCTCAAGATACGAGTTTAATCCTTTCTGACTGAACTGTTAGTTAAAAATTTCCACCATTGAAAGTAACTAAAAACGTTTTAATCTGTTCCAGCCTTGAAAAAAAATCCCCAAACCCCTTTCTTTGCTGTTATTTACTTGAATTTTTCACTGACTTCCTGTTTTGCTGTAGGAATCATCTTGTTTGGGGAGCCAATCAGATGGGAGACCAACCTCCAGCTGTTGATTGACGTCTTGCTGACCAATGGGAGTCCTGGGCGTGTGTACGAACCTCAGCTGTCCGCCCAGCTGCCCGTTCTCGCCTGCAACATAGACCTGATGTGGATGGCGGAGGCCAAGTCTCCACGGTAACCACCAATATCTCACAGGAAATGGGAGTGAGACGTTTCATCCACTCTCAGGTGGAGGCCGGAGCTCTTTATTGATCCATCAGTAACTGATCAGTTACCATGTACCGTATTTTGCTTGTTCACGCTGGTCTGTTTTGCTGTCTTTCTGTAGATTTGGTCACGGGACGTTCCTCCTGTGTCTGGAGTCCATCTTCAAGAAGCTGACGGGTCGAGAGCTTCAGTACCAGGCGCTGCTGGGAAAACCCAATCTGCTAACGTATCAATACGCCGAGCATCAGTTGAGACTGCAGAACCAGAACTGCAAGCTAAGCACCATCTACGCCATTGGGTAACCCAAGCGTCCACAACGCCGTTGACGCTACCACGCCCTCTCCTGTCCAGGGTCACCAAACTGTCTCCTCCCTGTTTCCCTAGCGACAACCTGATGACAGATGTCTATGGTGCAAACCTGTACAACCGTTACCTGGCACAGCAGTCTGCTGCCATGACAACCAACGCCAAGCTTGTTGCCCAAGGACAGAGTCAGGTGACGGTGGTGACGGAGGAGTCTGCTGCTGCTCAGTGTCGCTCCATACTGGTGGGTGAAGATGAGACCAATCAATCATCAATCAATATTTCTGTCAGTAATAATATTGGTGACGTCACAGGTTTGCACCGGCGTCTACAACCCCTGCTCCCCGTTGCCTAGTAACCAAAGCAGTGCTGTTGAGGAAGCGCTGCTCCAGGGTCACCGGGACCTGGTCCTGGAGCCGGACCTGGTGGAACCACATCACGTCGTGGAGGATGTGGAAGAGGCTGTTAACCTGCTTCTGCAGCGGGAGAGCTCTGTGACCTGTGACCCCTGACCATAAACCATATTGTTTGATTGCTGGTAAATCCGGGGGACTAGTTGTGTTGGTGAAGTGAGTGGAAAGTCTGTGTACTGATGTTAAGTCCTGTCATAGGATTTATAAGAATTACTTTTCTATGAGTCTATTACCACATAATATAAAGTCAAATCCTCCACGATGGTTGCAATTTTCTCAGATGTCAGAAAAATTATAGTAAATAAAGTTTGAATAAATTAAAAACTGAATGAGAGAAAATAGTGGATCTATTTGTATTGGTCTTCCCAAAATCAACAGAAACTGTGTTTATGATAGGTTTAAAGAAGAGTTAGTAGGCCAAAATGTGTTTAATTTTCTTAGAAATGTTTCCTTTATTTTTAAAGATAATTTTTCGATATTTTGTGAGGATTTCCAGGTGGCAACACATTCCATCTATAGGCTATTAAACGCAGAAAAAGGGTTATGTGTATGTTTATTAATCTACATTAATATGGAGGCGCCTCCTAGTGGTTCATTTGCGGTACTGCCCATTCAAATATAAATGGAAGTGTTGGATTTTTTTCAAATATAGCAAATGTGTCTCTAAAATAATGTACAAACATTAGTTCAAGTTTTGCTAATATAAGATTAGCCCAGCCAGGCATCAGCTAGTGAACGTCCTGGAACTTCATACAGGTTGTGGTCGGTTTTCCCCCAAAACAAAACAAAATGTAAATGTGTATGTAAATGTATACACTTTATTAAAGTTTATTATTTTTACTTTATTTTTTATTACTTTATTTTTACTTTGTTATTTATACTTTATTAAAGTAAAAGCCCCCTTGGTTCAGATTCTTTTTTTTATTTTTTATTTAACCTTTATTTAACCAGGCAGGCAATTAAGAACAGGTTCTTATTTACAAATGCCGCCTGAGATTCCAGCTTCAAAGAGCATTAAATGAAAATTCAGAGTAAAAAATGTTTTTTGAATAAAATAAAATTCAAAATATTCCAATTCAAAAGCCGTTAGACAAGGAGAATCCAAACGTCTGATGTGTTTGACCTTCTCAATATGGCGGCCAATTCAGCTCATCTCAGAACAGGAAGTCTGGCCAGAGCGGCGCATGCGCAGTGGCTCTTCTCGCGTCCCCGTAAAGATGTCTGAGCAGGCGGGGAGGGAGCGGAGCGGAGGACCCGAAACAAACCGACAGGACCTGTGACTCTCCGCCGTTTAGCGACTGAAGGTAAGGGCGGACGCCCCGCTGGAGCCACTACGTCGGTTCTGACCCCCGGCGGAAGGTTCCGGGCTCCTAACGGACCGCACAGGCGCCTCTCGGGGCGGCCAAACCCGGAGTAAACGGCGGGAACAGAAGGAGCGGGTGCGCGGCTCGGCGGCAGGGGCGTGTCCGCCATCTTGTGTGAGAAGTGGCGCCTAAACGCAGCGCAGCCTCCGGCCGGAGACCGAGCGGGTCGCGAGCGGCGGCCGGTAATGGCGGCGGCGGCCGGCCGTCTGTGGGCCTGACGGTGTGTTTACACGGTTCGGCCCGGTAACGGTCGCTACCGGAGCCGCTGAGTCCGACAATCGAGCCCGGGCTCCGGACGAGCAGCCGCAGCTTTTGTTGTCCCCCCCCCCCCTCACTCTGCCCCCCCTCTCTCCTCCCCCCTCCCTCCCCCTCCGTGTTTATTCCGAAAGGCCGAGCTGCGCATGCGTGTAACTATAGCGCGCTTACCTCCGTAAGAAGAAAACGTCTAGCGCTGTTATTGATTGACGGGACGGGGTTAGCTGCTCATCATCGATCCTGGTGATCGATTGGAAACTGATACCGGTCGATCAGCCTCCAACGGGCCACAGACGGTACCGAACGGACCGGACCGGAGAGAACCGGACCGGAGCAGACACGATTTGAACGGAAAAGTGTTGTCATGATCGAGTCGGTTGGGTTAGATCAGAGTCGAGCTAAACACACACACACACACACACACACACACACACACACACACACACACACACACACACACACACACACCTGTGCGTGCAGCATCATCACTGTACACCCACTTAAGGTCAACATCCGGGTTCCCCCACGACCTCCCAGGTGACAGATGTGGTTTGGCGCGTTTTTTGGCCCCCTGAGATCATTCCGTCTGAGGGTGACGTCATCAAGCACCGCAACTAAACACGAAATATCAACTATACAAAAATGTAGTTTAAAATAATTGAATTTCCCCTCAAAATTTCAGAAACTCCTGACATTTTTTCCCCCATAAATGTGAAACAAAGCATAGCTGTCCTTGTTTATTTGTTTGTTTGCGTGTTTGTACAGGTAGTCCTTAACATAAGAACACAGTTCCATGAGGTTGTTTGTAAGTCGTTATTTATTAAAGTCAAATCTATAATCACCATTTGAAGTAATTTAAATGTCATATGTACTACTCTAAATACTCAATGTCATTACTACTCTTAAATACTGAAGTTCTTTTCGCTCAGACTCACCAGAAACAATTACAGGAGATTAAAACAACCCATAATAATAAAATCCTGTGGTACCGTAATATAACTTTAACATCTCTACCTCTGCTGGATTAATTTTCCCCTGGGGGGGGGGGTTGGTGGTGTAGAGGCTAAGCCCAGTTTTAATCCACTGAGGTGTTCCACCGCACTGACCTGAATGATGCACTGATGTCACTTCCTGCTCATCAAAAGTCAGACACGCCCCATTATGTTTGATGACTGTTTGATTTCATTAAGTCACTCAGTTAACTCCACCAAAAGTTATCATCAACTAGCAGAACTGACTTCAACGGTTAAAGCTTCCAGCAGAAACCCATTGAAAGCTCGTTCACTGGCTGATTTGTACGTCGTTCAGATGAAGGTGTTTGGTGATGTTAGTTGTTGGAAACAGGTTTCACACTGTGCTGATCTGGCGCTCTTTTAGGGAACATAAACCACAGTTGAGCGCTGCTTGATGCGATCCATGACGGAGCCCGGCTCGAGGTACCCATCCCACTCCCACGGAAGCTGCATGCCACTGCTACCCAAACTGAAACTTGGCTTGAGCGTGAGTGAAGCTTATGTAGGAACCAATCAGCAGGTTAGAGTTACGTTTTAAGGATTTCAGAGTTTTGGAACAGAACAGAACTTGGGCAGAACTCTGGTCGGATGTGACAGTTGGTGTTTCCCGCGTTCAATCAACAGTTTCTGTCTCTGAAGTTCCAGATCATTGATGTTTCACTGTCGTCACCTGACTCGAACATCCATGGTGCTCAGGATCGAACAAGAACCAAAACACAAATAACTCAATAATCTGTTCAATGAGTCCACCTATAATCCATCTGGTTCCCCCACCGATGTTCAAAACGTAAACACAGTATTAAACATTAACAAATCATTTCAAATGGTGATTTATGTGTTCAGTGTTTCCACTGCAGTCACATGAATGGCTAGCGGTTGCTAGCTAATAAACGTAATCAGATTACCCAGTAATACGTCTAACAACAGACTAGACTGGTCTTCTTCTGTAGCTGATGATGTCATGGTTCATAATTCTGCTGAGTCACCGTCACATGACGACAGTCGTCAAACTTGTTCGACTCTGTTTATATTCAAAACATTTGACCGGCGCTTTATTTTGAAAGTTGCGTGTCTTCCTGTCCAGGCTGGTTAATGTCATTCTGACGAGCGATTGAGATGTCCAGCGACAGTCAGCGATCTGTGAAGGGGGAGGCGACCATGATGCAGTCCCCTTCTGTCTCCGCCTCCTCTCAGGGACCGCCCCTTTCTCCATCCAGCACCTCCAAACCACCTGAGCTCCCAGGTACGCCTGTTTGTCTGTCCGTCTGTCTGCCCTTCTGTATACCATTTTGCATGCCCATCTGTCTGCCTGTTTGTCTGCCCGTCTAGCTGTTTGTTTGCCCATCTGCCTGTTTGTCTGCCCATCTGTTTGCCCGTCTGCCTGCCCGTTTGTCTGCCCGTCTGCTTTTCCGTCTGTCCGTCTGCTTTCCTGTTTGCCTGCCCGCTTGTCTGCCCATTTGGTTGGCTGTCTGCCCGTTTGCCTGACCGTATGTCTGCCCTTCTGTCTTCCTGTTTGCCTGGGCGTCTGCAAATCTGTCTGTCTACCCGATTGTCTGCCCGTTTGCCTTCCCGTCTGCCTGCCCTTCTGTCTTCCTTTAAGCCTGTGTTTCTCTGACGTGTCTGTCTCTCAGATGAACTGGTCCAGGCTGGATGGTCTAAGTGCTGGTCCCGGAGAGAGAACCGCCCGTATTATTTCAACCGGTTCACCAATCAGAGTTTGTGGGAGGTGCCAGTGCTCGGCCAGCATGACGTCATTGTGAGTGTCTTCAGGTTTGGTTCCACTATCGTTCGTCTCACTTCCTGTTGAACCAAAGAGTTCTCCGTCTCCTTCCTGTCTCCTCAGTCGGACCCTTTGGGTCTGAATGCGGCGCCGGCAGAGGGCGGAGACGGTAACCTGGGTAACGGTCAACGGAAGAGGAGGGGCTCCGAGGAGCAGGGGGTGGGGCCTAACAGTTTCAAACGAGCTAAGGTAAAAGCGTTTCACCTACCGAAGGTAACACGTCCGATCGTGTGATCACTAGTGGTGGCTGATGGGAAACTGAGTCCTCTGTTTGTTTGTTTGTTTGTTTGTTTGCTTCCAGGTGGAGCCCACCACACCCATCTCTCCCAGCACCCCTGGCGTCAAACCCTGGACCACCACCCCTGAGGATAAACAGGTCCAGTCGGCCACACCCACCACCCCCAGCCCTGCCCCCGCCCCCTACAGGCCTGCTGTGTGAGTGCTGACATCACATCCGTTTTGTTAGTGGCGTTAGCGTGAGCATTTGTAAACTCGCGCGCACCTGCTCCACAGCATCTACTGGGACCTGGACGTTCAGACCAACGCAGTGATCCGGGAGCACCCCCCCACCAACCACCTGCCCCCCCACCCCGAGATTGAGCTCCAGCGGGCGCAGCTGGTCACCAAGCTGAGGCAGCACTACCACGAGCTCTGCCACCAGAGAGAAGGTACCGTCACACCTGTGGTGGTGGTGGGGGGGGACAGGGGGCGGGGCTTCCCTCGGGTCCCGTCTAACTCCTACGCCGCCGTTCAGGTATCGACCCCCCGCGGGAGTCGTTCAACCGCTGGCTGCTGGAGAGGAAGGTGATCGACAAAGGTCACGACCCCCTGCTGCCCAGCGACTGCGAGCCCGTCATCTCACCGTCCATGTTCAGAGAGATCATGAACGACATTCCCATCAGGTAGCGCGCCGTCGGCATGGAAACGCTCCCGCCGACGCGCGATGGGGGTGTTAACGTGTGTGGGTGTGTCTCAGGTTGTCGCGCATCAAGTACAAGGAGGAGGCGCGGAAGCTGCTCTTTAAGTACGCCGAAGCCGCGAAGAAGATGATCGACTCAAGGTAGGTGGCAGCGGGCCAATCAGAGGGGGGAGAGCAGGTGGTGGGCGGGGCAACTGCGGTGGGGAATTTCACCTCTTTGTTTTCCGATCAGGAACGCGAGTCCGGAGAGCAGGAAGGTGGTGAAGTGGAACGCTGAGGACACGATGAGCTGGCTGCGCCGGGATCACTCCGCCAGCAAGGAGGACTACATGGTTTGTGCTGACCCATCTGTCCTCCTTACCCAGAATGCAGCAGGGCTACGTGCGTCTGTCGGTTTTAAAACGTAACTCATCATTTCCAAAAGTAAAGAAATGACCAGCAGGGGGCAGCGTTACACTGATAACCTCCCTGATATCATGCTAATAAAAATGTCAAGCTAACCAACTAGCGAATCAAATGCATGATGACGTCATGATATCGTTGACCTTTGACCCCTCTACCAACTCATTGGCCGCCAGCGTTTTGGAGCATTTTGACTGATCTAAAATCGGGGAAAAACAACCTTTTTGTGCATCGAGCGGCGAGTTTGACGCTAATATTTTAGCTTTAGTGACCCTCAAACATGTCAACAGTTGTTTACTTCTATAAAACGACAAAAACAACTGAAAATAAGGATTTTAATGGCAAAGTTATTTAAGAATATGTAATTCTACGTTTACATTTGACAACAACAAATAATTGTTTTTAGCTAATCTAGTGGCGCTGAATCAGCTCTCTGGGGTTCAGGGGTCACAGTGCCGTGTGTGTGTGTAGGACCGTCTGGAGCACCTGAGGCAGCAGTGTGGGCCTCACGTTGCTGCCGTGGCCAAAGACTCTGTGGAGGGAATCTGTTCGAAGATCTACCAGCTGTCTGCAGAGTACAGCCGGCGCCTGAGACACACACACCTGAGCCTGCTGCAGGACCCCCCCACAGGTATGCACACACACACACACACACACACACACACCTCTGAGTGGGCTGCAGGCGTTCTGATTGGCCGTGTCCGTGCAGAGTCGTGTCCGTCCCCCCCCCCAGTCCCGTCTGGTTTACTGCTACCCGGTGCGCCTGACGCTCCCCTCGCCCCCCCTCCCCCGGGTGGAGCTGCACTTCGAGAACGACATCGCCTGTCTGCGCTTCAAGGGGGAGATGGTCAAGGTCAACAGAGGTCATTTCAGCAAACTGGTCAGTGCTGGGGTTGCTAATGGTGAAGCCCATCTATCTGCCTGTTTGCCCATTTGTCTGCCCATCTGCTTTCCCGTTTGCCTGCCCATCTGTCTGCCTGCCCGTTTGCCTGCCCATCATTCTTCCCGTTTGCCCGCCCTCTTGTCTGCCCATTTGCTTGCCTGTCTGCTCGTTTTCCTGACCGTCTGTCTGCACAGAAATGGTGTTAGCTGTTAGGTAATGCCATTTCTGGTGCTCTGTTAGGGTGTTGCCTGAATAATTTGCAGTCAAACCTCGAGAGTAAAGATGTAGCTTGTGTGTTCTTGTGACTTTTGTGTTTCTTCTCATTCTTTATTGTTGTTTGCGTAATTTATATATAATTAATTATATACAAGTAACGTCTGTGTGTCTATTGGTCGATAGAAATGTGTTGTTTTTTTCATAATTTAGGGGCTTTCGAGCTTTTTTACAAGACTGGGATGGATTAAAATGATTTTACTTATTTTAAATGGGGAAATGCTTGACTTACGAGTTCAGTCACAGAATGGATTAAACTCGTTTCTCGAGGTTCTACTTTATTTTATTTATCTTACCTGAAATCAGGTACAAATCTTGTCCAATCATAAGCATGAAGATCACCTTTTGTTTTGTTGAGAAACTCGCAGTGATTGATGTCCACCAGCAGGGGGAGACGTTTGTAACTGTGTGTGTGTGTGTGTGTGTGTGTGTGTGTAGGAGTTGTTGTACCGGTACAGCTGTATAGACGACCCTCGGTTTGAGAAGTTCCTGTCTAGAGTTTGGTGCCTCCTCAAGAGATATCAGGTCAGATCTTAACCAATCAGAGCTCAGCTCACCTCACTGGCAGTTTTTTTTACCAAGACTGTGTGTGTTTGTGTGTGTGTTTGTGTGTGTAGGTGATGTTTGGCAGCGGGGCGAACGAGGGGGCGGGGCTCCAGGGAGCACTTCCTGTCTCCGTCTTCGAGTCTCTGAACCGACAGTTTGGCGTTTCCTTCGAGTGTTTCGCATCGCCGCTCAACTGCTACTTCAAACAGTTCAGCTCCGCCTTCCCCGACATCGACGGCTTCTTTGGCTCCAGAGGGTATGTGAGACCACACCCCCCCCCATGCTGGCAATGCCCCCGTGGGACTGCTGACAGACAGTCTCGTCTTCCCGTCTCCAGGCCCTTCCTGTCCTTCTCGCCCGTCAGCGGCTCGTTCGAAGCCCACCCGCCGTTCTGCGAAGAGCTGATGGACGCCATGGTGACGCACTGCGAGGAGCTGCTGGAGCGCTCGTCCGAGCCGCTGTCCTTCATCGTCTTCATCCCCGAGTGGCGCGACCCCGTAACCCCGGCGCTGACCCGCATGGAAGGGAGTCGCTTCCTGCGCCACCAGCTGAGCATCCCGGCGTACGAACACGAGTACCGCTCCGGGAGCCAGCACATCTGCAAGAGGTAAGCGCTGCCGTGTCCCCTCCCACCCTGCTGGCTCCGCCCCTTACTGTCTGGGTGTCCTCAGGGACGAGATGTACCACCGGGCGGTCCACAGCACCGCCGTGCTCTTCCTCCAGAACGACGCCGGTTTCCTCAAGTGGGCTCCGACCCCGGAGCGTCTCGCCGACCTGACGGCGGCGTACCGCCCGTCGTCCTCCCACCCGGCTTCCTTATCCTCCCCCGGCCCCGCCCATGTCGCCCCCGGAGACAGAGACTCCACCCCCAAGGCGGCTGATCGGCCGCAGGGCGCCGTGGCGTCGCCCGGTGGCCATGACAACAACAACAACAACGGTAGCAGCAGCAGTAGCGGCGGCAGCCCTCAAGACAAGATGGCCGCCGTGTAGAAGGGGGTGGGGCTTACAACGCAATCACGCCCCCCTCGCCTGTCGGACACGCCCTCCGCTTTTGATCGTCGTCTCGTCTGTCCGCCTCGTCTCTCACCAGCACCTCAGTGCCCCGCCCACCCTGTCACCTCAGCCAATCATGTCGCGTGGTGCTCTCCGCCTCCTTTCACATCGGGTCTCCTGATTGGTCAAAGCTCTGACATCACAGGCTCCTATTGCTTAGCAACAACAGCTAATAGATGTTGCGTTGACCTGTGATGTCACTGCTCCTACGGAGGCCTGTGATTGGCCCCTCCCCACGCAGGCAGGGCTTGACGATTGGTCGACAAGGCAGCTATTGTTTATATCGGACTTTTAGTTGTCAAGTCCTGGCTCCACCCCCTCAGGACGGCCTGACCAATCAGCGCTCGTCCTGTGGAGAATGCACCAGTGGATTGTGGGAAGTGGAATACTTGCCAGGGACCTTCATCGGAGTTCCTGTGACTGAACAGGAAGTGAGAGGCGGAGCCAGCTGGTGGAGCTGTCGCTACAGCCCCGCCTCCTCGCCCTGCATTCTGATTGGCTGGCAGCTACTGCCCATCTGGTGGTTTTCTTCTCGTCATCTGGCCGTTTATTAGAACCCAGCACCTCCTCACACCAGTAGCTGAATGTCTGTCCTCTGATTGGCTAACGAGTCGTCCTATCCGGCGTCTGTCTCCGTGTGACATCATCGTTCTGCCCCCACAGTGTGTAGATACTGTACATGAACCCGATATGAAGTCCGTTATTTTCCTCATCTTTTTGTCAAATCAATTAAAAAAAACAAACTTTTTTTTTATTTGACGTAATTTAACATTTTTTTAAAAAGATTATCTTTTTTCTGTATTATTATACGGCTTCCGATAGTTTGTTGTA
This sequence comes from Antennarius maculatus, assembly GCA_013358685.1. Lineage (NCBI taxonomy): Eukaryota > Metazoa > Chordata > Actinopteri > Lophiiformes > Antennariidae > Antennarius > Antennarius maculatus. The sequence goes on along the minus strand of CM023609.1, from coordinate 26,537,128 downwards.
AACTAAACCAAAGTGTTATCAAGAAAATCTTTATGTCAAAGTAGACGTGTGTATGCATCAGTAATGCTGAATCTAACCAGCAGGATACTCCATTATTTTTATAATTCTGTCCTGGATTATTTTTACGCGTTTCGTTGTGCATGAAATCTTTTGGACTGATGTTCCTGAATGTTGGAATTAGGCCGAGTTTCCGGTCGTCATAAAATGTTCATCAGTGTTTTCATGTCAATGTTTTAAAGATTTCTACACGAGCTGTCGACGTTGTGTTTACTGCTCTGCTAAAACTAACATCTAGGCTAACGCGTCACCGAGCGAAAGGCAAGCTGGACATGTTTAACATCAAAGGATGTTAATTAGAATGATGGAAGTCATGCTATCCCAGAAGTCTGACAGGTGTTTCCTCACAAACAAAAGAAATTCTTGAAATTCTTTGAGCTGTTGAAATGTTGAAATGATAAATATAAGAAAACTAAAATACCGCAGGAAACTGCATAAATTCATATTAGCACTGTCACATGATGTACAGATTATTTCATTTCAGTACTCAAATATATGAAATCGCTTAAAATTTGTTAAAAAAGATCCACCAGGGATTTTGTGACAAATATAAAAACTAATTATGAGGACCTTTTGAAGATTTGAATGTCAATTTCAGTAAAGTTTACGTGTATTTCTTTTCTGATTTGAAGCTTTAATCAATAACTTAAACTAGAGCCGAGGCAGTCAGAGACTGCAACATCCTGTGACACCCCTGAATTAAAAATTTTACCCTGACCTACTTTCTTAGATCAAAGCACTAGCTTTGATCAATGGTCTTACTCACACTGGCCTTCTCCCTCGTCTTTCTATCTTATCCGGTTCCTGAGTGTACAAAAGTTGAAATTTGACTATGACCTAGTTTTCTCAAAGTCAAGGTCATCATCTCATTTTCATCCCCTTTGCTGTCCGAGTAATCTGCTTTTTGTTTCATCTTTCTATCTGCAACAGTTTCAAAGAAATTTGGTGGGCTAACTAACGGACATATGGACAAACACACAAACACTGACAATTACAATACATCTCCTTCGCGGGATGTAACTAGCAGGGGGCTTGTGTAAATTATGAAGAAGAAGTAGTATACTTTATTTATCCCGCAAGGGAAATTACATAGTCACTCAGGTTAGTAATAGTATACAGGCCCCCTGAACACAGCACACCAAGGGGGCCTGTAAGCATGCAGTTGGTACATACCAAACTACACCAGTCGGTTGGGATGGGCTGCAGCACCCCGCAACCCACTGTGGCGGAAGAAACGAGTTTGAAGTTGAATGAATGAATAAAATCTTTTAAGTGCGCTTTATAGTACGGAAAAAACGATGCGTGAAAAGAGCTGAGCTTTGCTTCTTTGATTGGAGAGGCTGGGAGTCAAAGCCCAACTGACATTTCATCTCCTCTCCTTTGTTGTCATTTCCTTTGATCTTTTTATATATATGTACATAAAGTCACCTTAGTTTTAATGTCTGTTTTAAATGCAACACGCATCGAACAAGCCCATGACAACGACACACAAAGACAAACACTTAGACAAACACTTAGACAGACAGGTAGACAGACCGGTAGACAGAGGGGTAGACAGACAGGTAGACAGAGGGATAGACAGACAGGTAGACAGAGGGATAGACAGACAGGTTGACAGAGGGGTAGACAGACAGGTAGAAAAACAGGCAGACCCAGGTATAGAGTTTGGACTTGAGCATATTTGTACGCTCACTGAAAGCTTTTATAATCGAATAACAATGGAACAGTGGGAATTACTGAGGTCCGAGAAGGCTGACTCTGCCTTTAAAATCACATTAGTAGAGTTGCTTTTGGAAATAATCACAAAAATGGCCTTTGCAATATTAAGGGCATTTAAAGATAAATACAGAGCCTTGTCCAGGGAGCAGGTTGAGTTTTATCTTGGTGACAAAATCATCCAGGGCTTTTGTCAGACTTTCAGAATTCCCCAACAAAGACAAAACTTTTATTCTACAGTTCTAATGGATAACATGGCGACAGATATCATGGAAATAGTCAACTCTGTCCCCTCAACCGAGTCCATTGAGCCAACTTATTTTACTAGTCCAAGGGCCATTAACAACATGGTTCGTCATGCAGGTCAAATGTTGAAGGACTACTTTATCAAATCACCACGTCATCCACAACTTCAGCAGAGCAAGGTAAAAGAGAAATATAATGACGTTCCGCCCACAAACGAAGATTTCCCAGAGATTGTAAATTCAGATGTACAAAGAGAAATCAAGCAGGAACTTATGGGTGTGTTGCATACCATTTTGAATGACCATTCACAATCGACAGCTGAGATGCTTGAATGTAAAATCTCCCGGGATATTTTCTATGCGTCTACCAGGGCTGTCACAGAACATCTTGAGATATTGAGAGGGGAGCATCCAACGGAGACCAATGTGTCTGTAACGTATACTCAAGTCAAGATACAAGACCTTTTTACGGAATGCTTTGCCAAAGCATTAATTTATCACATGACAGATTTTTTTTGTATTAATGCGGATAGGAGAAATTGGTTGACAAACACAATCCTAAACTTGTTTGTACGTTTCCATGAGCAAGAAAAAGAAGACGATCCTGAAGTATTTCAGGCCAAAAGTCATTCTAGATATTTAAAAATCACACAAGCCCTCAGAAAAGTTCTCAGTGATCAACAACAACGTAGCGCTAGTGAACCACAAGCGAGAAAAGGGTTGGGAAAGAATGGTTGGGACACAGCAGATAGTGTTTCAGAAAAGGCATATACATTTATTGGCCTGATGAATTGGTGGTCGGAAAGTATTGTTGGCCCACACGTTGAGAAGACAGCAGCCCGTGTGTTGGACATTCTTATAGCCGCTGACTCAAAATATAAAAAGCATCAAAATACACTAATATTCAGAGAATATGTCACTATTCTCTGTCATCAGATAGTTTGGAATGTATGCTACAAATTGAGAAGATTCCCATCGAACCACAAGAGCATCGTGACTCGGCTGTTTGAGATTTCGTGGGCTGAAATCAAAGGACAAAAGGCTAACTTTTCCCCAAAATTTGACAAGCTCGCCAAGCTCATTTATAAAGACATGAAGAAGATGTTTGGAAATTATCATTTGGTCCTTGAAGCACTGAATAGTACTGACCTCAGCACCCAAAGTCTTCTTGTTTCAGTTATAAAAAAATTCCTGTTCAAGTAAGGAAACCCAGAGTTTACACCAGGTACTCCGTTTTGCCATTATACAAGGACGACAGCATCTGAAAGAGATAAAATAGACAAATGTATGTAGTGACATACCTTCAGGGCAGCACGGTGGCGCAAGTGGGTTGCGCTGTCATCTCACAGCAAGAAAGACCTGGGTTTTTCTGGGTGTGGATCTGGGTTTCCTTTCTGTGTGGACTTTGTATGTTCTCATGTCTGCATGGGTTTTCTCCGGGGTCTCCGGTTTCCTCCTACCTCCAAAAATATGCTCTTCAGGTGAATTTGTTGCTTCCATAATGTCCGTAGATTTGAGTATCTGTGATCAGTAGTTTGTCTTTTGTGTGGTGTCTAGAGTGTCTCCCCTCCTCACACCCGTAAGTCCGCTGGGATAAGCTCCAGCAACCCCTGTGACCCACAGAAGCGGAATAAGCAGTGCTGAAAAGGAGTGACTGAAATACGTTTAGCACGCTTCGCACAATGACATGTAACTCTCTCCAAATGTAAGGTTTACTCCGGGAGCTCCGGTTTGCCATTACACATGTATGAGATCATCTGAAAAATAAAAAATCAGCAACCACACCCCCCTCACGTCAAATATCCAAAAGTAAATCAAGAAGATGGTCCCCAATGATGAACTGCCCAGTACCTGATGAAAAGGACGAGGTTAAGGATTAGACAACATGAAGGGACGAGCCTCTCGTGAAATGTACCACCATCAGATTGAGGAAGTGGCTAATAAGACCTACCAATGGCCTGGGGGAAGAAACTCCTTTCAGCTTCAGTCTTCGCTTCAATGGAGCAAAGGCGTTTGCTAGAGGGCAAAGGATGGTGAGTCTCCGTGGTGATCCTACCCATCCTGATCCGGCAACATCGTGTAGATGTCCCCGGAGACGGGGCAATGGTGATGTTCAGCGCATTGGTTGACCCTGTGCAGTGCATTCTTACCCTGGGAGTTGCAGAGGTCGTACCTGGTGTTGATGTTCCCGGACAGCACAGACCCTACTGTGGAGACATAGAAGGATTCCAGCATCGTTGAGATCTTAAATTCTGCCCAGGCTCCTCAGGTGGAACAGACATTGATTTCCTAATCATCTTTATCAGGGTGGTAGAATGTGTGGACCAAATCAAGTCCTTAGAAATGTGAGCCCTGAGGTCCTCGTAGTTCCTGAGCCGTCTTTTCTGAATACTCCTGAAGTCGACCACCACCTCATTAGTCTTGGTAACATTCTGGTTACATCATGAAGACAGCAGCTTCACCTAATCTAGATAGGCCATCTCATTGTTGCTGGTGATCAAGCCTACCACCACTGTATCATCACTGAATCTCACAATGATGTTGGATCAGCGAGTTGCTGTGCAGTCATAAATAAGTGAATAAAATAAAATCTTTTAATAATCCCCGAAGGGAAATTGCTTCTTTTCCATCGTTGGGGCAGGAGTAGCTCAGTTCACTGGGCCAAAAAGATTTTGATTGTGAACTGGCAGTAGGAGGTGCCAGTTCACCTCCTTAGCACTCCTTTAGCAAGGCATCGTCCCCTCACAAGCTGCTGCTTAAATCCCCTGGGCTGGCTTGCCCGGGATTCACAACTGTGTTTAATCAGTCAACTGGTCAAAGGGTCTAGCAACATCCCCGTGCCCAAAATGACCAACCCAGCCAGTCTAAATGGCGTACGCCCTGTAGCTCTGACTTCCGTGGATATGAAGTGCTTTGAAAGACTCATCACAGACCAACGCTGTCGGACTCCATGTACCCCTTTCAGTTCCCTTGAAATACTGACGACACAACCATGTCCACCCTCTCGCGTCTGTACATAGTTTAGGGGAACAAGGTGCAACCTGTTTATCGACTACAGCTCAGCGTTCAATACCATATTTCCTCACAAAGTGATCACTAAGCTCAGGGACCTGGGGCTGAATTCCTCGCTCTGCTCCAGGGTTCAGAGCTTCCTCATCAATAGACCACAGGTGGTGAAGGTCGTAAGCCACACGTCCAGGACTTGAATTCTCAAAACTGGTGCCCCCCCAAGGTTGCGTACTGAACCTTCTTGCTCTATAAGCATGACGGGGTGGCAGGAGCTCAGTCCACTAAGACTTGAGCTGGGGACCGGCTCAAAACCCGTGTGACCAATACATTTGGAGTTAACTGGCAGTGGGAGGTGCCAGTTCACCTCCTGAGCTCTACCTCACCCTCACCTGCATGGTGAGGGTGAGGTAGAATGACGGGCAGCTCTCACATGGGCACACCATGAACACCATGTAAGTGGAAGGTGTCGTTCTCAAGCAGTGCTCAGGAGGTGAACTACCTGTATTACCCCCCACTGCCAGTTCACACTCCAGTTCACACTTCATATCCACGTAAATCAGAGCTACAAGGCGTACGCCATTTAGACCGGCTGGGTTGGTCATTTTGGGCACGGGGATGTAGGTAGACCTTTTCAGACAAGTGAGGATCACAGTTGACAAATTAAAGATGGTTGTGAATCACGGGGCTAACTGTGCCTGGCCCTCAGACCAGCTGCTCCCTGCTGGCTTTGGAGGCTCACAGTGGACCCCAGAATACTTTGCAGCTTCTATGGGTGAACCATGGAGAGTATCCAGACTGACTGCATCACATTCTGGTATCATCATGGGGCTCTACAGAGGGTGGAACTCTGCTCAGCACATCACCAGGACGGTAATCAATCCATTAAGCACTGACACAAACCCTGGTTTAAGTTTTCTTACTCTGCCGGCTTAGGAGCTTGAACAGAAAGTCACAGACTTCAGTGTTACAATACTGATAGTTTCTGATTTTATTTCAGGTAAATACATTTTATAAATAAATCATGTCCAGCCAAGTTCATAAACATTTAAGATGATAATTTCTTTATATTATTTGCACTTGTCCCTTCATAAGTAAGTAAGCTAGTTCATGCCTGTAATAAAAACCGCAGATCAAAGCACAAGGAGAGTGAACAAAAAAGTATGTACATCTTCTCCTTTTGGCTTTTCCCTTCAGTGGTCGCCACAGCCAATCAGTTGCCTCCATCTAACCCTGTCCTCTGCATCCTCTTCTCTCACACCAACTGTGTTATTATATAGAATGATCAAAGGAGAGTAGATCAAAGGTAGTACGGTCATCCAAACCAAGCAGCCATTACTGTTAGTCTGGTTTTGATCTACCAGTGTAATGTACACATGACCCTGCTAGTTATTATTTTAAATGGACTCTACATAACACAAACAAGATAAAATACAGTAACAAATTGTGCAAGCTAACATGCACAAAGATAAAACATTTATGAAGAATGCAAAAATTTTTTTTTTGAATTAATTACATCATTTAAATATATTAAAACGTCCAGTGGAAGATATTAATGTTTGTGGAAATTCGTTACAGATAAGAGGTTACACTTAACCCTCTTGGATGAGCTGCATTTACACAACATGTTCTTCTTCAGGTACTTCCTGAAGGTGTCATCTCGCACGCCGTAGATGATTGGACTGATGGATCGTGGCAGGATGTGCACAATAATGTAGGAAGCAAACATGGAGTCTAAGAAATTGACCAGGAAATGTCGCTGTATGACATCCAGTAAATGTGGCCCCACATATGTGGCCATACACAACAAGACCTGGAAACCATGGAGGATGATGGTGTTTCTGGCCTTCTTACTGTCTTTGCTAGCAGCTCTTGCAGTGAACAGAATTCTGAAGTACGTGTAAAAGATAGTGAACCAAACAATGATGAGAAACACAGAGTGAATGATGTACCTCTTCTTGACAAGGACAGGGTTTGGGAAAACGTTTCTTTTGTGGCAAACTTTCGTAGAATGAAAGGATTCCAGAGGCTGGGTTGCCAAGATGACGAACAGATCAGGAAGAACCACAGACATGCTCGTCACCCATATCAGACCAATCAGCATCAATGTTTTCTTGTTGGTACAGATTCTGCTGTGGTGAAGAGGTAAGCAGATGGCGATGTAGCACTCTATCGCCATGCACGCCACATTCAGAGGAGTGTTCTCCGTGGCACAGTCAGCAATTAGGACGAAGATGCAGCACATTGAGAGATTGATTTTGTAGATGGTGTAGCTGATGACAAAGAGGATAACGCTCAGCATCACTTGGATCATGTCATTAAGAACCAGGTGGATGAAGAGTATATATCGTGGATTCAGGTACAAGATCTGTGGATACAAAGCACAATGAGTCATATTCAAGTTAGTATTCTTTTGAATACAATTTCCACTTCCTAGCGTGCTGCCCTCTAGCATCATGTGGTGTTAAATCAGAAATCATGTCAAGTGAAGTCTGCCTCGGAGCACATGGAGCTAGCGTTAGCTAATGCCAGCAAAAAATATGGTCAAACATCACGAGTTAGCATGAGCTACTGTCATCTATCACCATTTTGTTTCAACATTCTGAGCTAATATCAGCTAGCACCATTTTGTGTCATTACTCTGAGCTAATATTAGCTAATATCAGTGAGCACTATTTTGTTTCAACACACTGAGCTGATGTTAGCTCATCATCCAGATGTTATTATTTATAGCAACACCACTAAAGACAAATCAGACCTGGTGTTTCCTGAAGGCATGAATGAAGCTAGCGTTGATGCAGGTGATTGAGACTCCAATAAGTAGAACCAGAAGATTCTTGGTCAAAGCTTTGGAAAAAGGTTCTGGAGACCGACCAGGAAATTTGGGAATGGTAGTGGTGTTCATGTCTGCAGCATAAAGCATAACATTATCTTTAATAACAGACTTGAATATCACAAAACAAAACAATATATTAAAGTCATTTAAAAAAAACTTTAGTGAGATGGGATTAAATAAATAATGAATTAAACCAGAGCTATAAATATCGTATTTTCTGGACTATAAGTCGCACCAGCCAAAAAATGCAAAATGAAGAACAAAGAAAACATGTTGCAATGGACTATAAGTTGCATTTTGGGGGTAAAATTTATTGTAAACACAATAACACCTGTAAGAAAACCCACTAGGACTGGATTTGTTGAGCTGTGAAAATTTGTTGAGCTGTTGATAGCCGGCTGACACGCTGTGGTCAACAAACCGGCTGGTGGAGCGTGGACGCCGTCGGGAGCAGGACCAGATGGACTTTATTGTTGCAGAGCTGCTGTGGTGGAAATTCCGTCAGAACCCTCGGTGGATGTATCGTCGGCATTGAAGGTGTTGTCCAGGTAGAGGTGGGGTGCTGCTGGTGCGGATCCAGTGCTCACTGGCAGGTGAACAGGCAGGAAAAACAGCCAGACACACAGGAACCAGATGTATGTCCTACCGGCCGACATTGTGGACAAGGATTCATAAGCGTTCCCTCATCAGCCGAACCGGAAGTGATAGTTATTCAGATTACTATAGCATAAACAACATAACAAGTGCACCAAACTCTTGATCTCAGTCCAAATCACTGAATCCATTGAATTCTTTATCCTTGGTGCCATTTCTGAGCAAAGCCACTAACTCCGGAGGTAGATGGTTTTTGGAATGTTGTTGTCCGTGCTCTGTAGAGACTTTGTTTCTGCTGCAGGATCATTGTTTTCAACTGCATATTTCACTCCTTTGCTTTGGAGAGTGTACAGGAATAATAGGAGTACAGGTACTGGCACACAAACGTGGAGCGCTGTCTGGCAGCTGTCAGTGTGAGAACAACAAATGTGAAATAACCGGATATATTTTAATGTATAAGTGGCAGGACCAGCCAGACCATGAAAAAAAGTGTGACTTATAGTCCGGAAAATAGGGTATATTTAATTGTATGTCCGTAAAGTTATTACAGTAATAACTATTGATTAATCATGCATATAGATATAGATGTGTTTATGAGAAACCCTTTGAAACAATGACCACCTCACCTTCACATCCAAAAGCTGATTGGCTGATTAAACTAGGAAGCGTTTCAGTGGTGAGAAAAGCAGGTAAACAGCAGTGGGACAGTAGGGGGCGACGATGAGTTCATGTGTCACCATGGAATGTCACAAAAACTTAAACTAGACAAAAACAGGATCATGTGACTGAATATATATATATATATAAATGACTTTTTTTTTCGTACTAAATAAACAATGATCATTTAAATAAAACAAAAATAATCCTTTTGAACATCAATACTAATCTTTTCCTCACAGGTAAAGAAGAACTCACCTCAGACAGACGATCAGAACACAGGTCTGAAAGGTAAAGGACACATTTCATTGGTGAACAGACACGTGAAACCGAACAGGAGATTAATGTGAAATAAGACTCTAATCCACCTTTAGCTTGAAGCACTTTGAACTCCAACAATGTAGAGACAGAGAACTGCATTCCTACATTTCAACAAAGGAACAGAAAACATTCTCCAGCTTAGAGACATCCAGCCATCGTTGGGACACAGGTGAGGAACACGTATGACAAACAGAAGCTCGTGTAGCGTGAAGTCTGTGCAGGTATGACAGGAGGCGGTACTCACCTGACTACAGTGTTCCACATCAGGGTGTGGGGACGTCTCTTAAAGCCCCTGTGCTGAGCACATCACCAATCAGAGGACAGTCTGTGTCCCCAGGAGTTCATCATCAGTCATTCAGTGACATCACTCCATGTGATTGTACCTTTCTAACTTAGTGAGAAGTAACAAAGTGACCTTTAGGACCTGACCTCTGTTTCAGACCTGCGACCCAAGGCTTTGTGTGACCCCCAGATGCAGACCAGGTAGTTCTAAAAGTACTTCCTGGTCTGCATCTTGTAAGGATCGTATTAATGGACTATGACTATGATGATATAACAGGCAAACAGCACATTGCAGTAGAATTTGTTTTAATGGGGGTTATGTGTGTCCATACACAACAGAACCTCAAAATCATGGACGACAACAGTGTTCCTGGCATTTTTAGCATATCTGCTAGCTGCTTTAGCAGTGAGCAGAATTTTGAAGTAAGTGTAAAAGTAATAAGAAACCAAACCAAACTTTTATCTGATAAATGATGTAGGTAATGTCTCTCTTTTCAATAAAATAAGTTTAGAAAGGGTTTGGGCTAGGGTTAGGGTTAGTTTTAGGGGTTAGGGTTACAATTAGGGTTAGTGGTTAGGGTTGAGGTTAGGTTTAGGGTTAGATGTTACAGTTAGGGTTAGAGGTTACGGTTAGGATTAGGATTGGGGTTAGGATTAGGGTTAGGATTTACGGTTAAAGTTAACTTAAATCATGATATGATGGCTTAATTAAAGGGTTTTGGGTTTAATTTTTAAACTTCATTTTGTGTCAACAATATCTAACAATTATTTGTCAAGAAGGTGGAGCAGTACCACTGGAGCTCACTGGGGGCAGCATTAACATACGTATTTCAAACACAACACCATAGAAAAGAAAAGAAAACTTTACAAGAGAGAATTGAATCCATGTCTGAGGTCCAACTTTCTGTTAACTTAGTTGTTGTACTTTCCAGAGGAAACTTCAGGGACCTCCTGACATCTCCAGTATTCCTCAGTGAGTTCACAACTCAGACTCAACATCAGTCTCATTGGACCCCATCAGTAAAGGTCAGGCCTCAGGGGCCGTTTGTTATGTATCTATCATCTGTCTGCAGAGAACAGTCTGTAATTAGATGGGTCGTCTGGAGGCGTGATATTTCATCTCATTATGTAGAGAAACAAACAAATGATCAGCTGGAGTTCAGCGTTGGGTTCCCTTTATCAAAGTTTTTGATTGAGTGAATCTCAGCACAACAACAAAATGAAACACCGTCAGCAGCACAAACTTCATAGAGTGAAAAAAAGAAAACAGAGCTTCACCTGCAGTCCTCCTACCAGCAGGGGGCGCCAGGCAGATGTTGAGAAAATGAAAAGCAGCACATGGAGTGAGCTTCCTGAGGAATGTCTGGTTGTGGAATGATTTCAGTGGAACAAGCACCAGTGGGGAAAAGGTGAGTTTTATTCTCTGGTCTGACTGTTATACAGGGTTACATCAGAAAGGTACAAAAGCTATAATAAAATACACAAAAACATACAGATAAGGAGATGGTGTACGTTTGTGTAACACACATACAGCAGCCAGGGAGGCCTCTGATTCGCTGCTGGTGATGTTGATAGACTGAGAACATCTCTAATCACTAATCAGGAGATCAATAGACAGATTTATCTTGTATGTACAGCGACACGAGTTAAAGGAACAGTTCACGTCCGTCCTGATGGAGGTGTGTGTGGTAGTGATCTCCTGAACACGTGAAGGAAAAGGAGAGTAGATCAAAACTTTTGTGAATCTTCATCGAGGGACCGGTGGGTATTATGGGATGGATCGTTCTGCTAAAGTTGGCGTCAAGTAGACGTGGACGTCTTCTTCAGGTGTTCATGTTGGAGGACTAACACACACACACACACACACACACACACACACACACCCAGGTGGATTTGGATTATTGAACCATCTAAAACTAAAAAAGCCCAATTTCAAGTCACACTTTAAATTCCCTTTAATTAAAAGCCTTCCTATTGGTCAGTCCAGTTACGACTTATGGAAACAAGCTGCTATAAATAACAAGTATAAACAGTACCAATGGGAACACACACACACACACACACACATATACACACAAATAAAAGCTGATTTGTTATAAAAGCTGATTTGTTGGGCGTAAAGCTCGGTTACTTCATTTACATAGATTACTGTGAAGCGTAATAACGAATGAAAGCCTTCTTTGTTTTTGTCCATTGGTCGGCAGGTTTCTTCCTCCTCTTCCTCATTAGTCTGTTCTTCCTCTTCCTGTTTACTTCCTGGACAGGAGCTGGTTCTCCAGCTGCTCCAGACGAGCCGTCATCCCGGCCAGTTTCCAGAGGGTTAAGGACCAATAATGATGTTTGTGGAAGAACAGCTCCTCCTCCTCCATCACTGTTCATGTGAGTGTCTCACCAACCAACCAACCAACCAACCAACCAAACAAACAAACACCAACCAACCAACCAACCAACCAACCAAACAAACAAACAAACACCAACCAACCAACCAACAAACAAACAATCCACCTGAAAGAACAACTGACAGCTCTGTGTGAAGTGACAGTTAGCATCTTGTAGCAGTTAGCAGCTCATAGCAATTAGCAGTTAGCAGCCACACATATCAACCAGTTTTAGTCCAACAATCAGATTTTTTTTAAACTCTACTTCCTTGCTTTTGCTCGGTGTTCAACACCGGAGATCTTTCCCTTTCAAGGAACCTTACGTTTCAGGACACAATGTAGATCAAGCATCTATTTGTTCCTGTTTGAACTCCCTCTGGCGTCACCTGAAAACATCATTTCTAGTGAACAGAACTACAGTTGTGTTTCTGAGGATATGTTTCTGGGTGAGCTGCTCCAGGCTGGTCATGGTGGCCTGCTGGAACTCCACCAGGTTCTCGCAGGCGCATGGATCCTTCAGCTCAATCTCACCCTGACTCTCCTCTGCAAAGAGAAGCAGTAGACATGATAATAAAGATCCACATGTTTACATCTCATTATGAGACTTTTGATTCTCATAATAAATCCAATGAAGAATGACTGCTGTGTTTCTGAAAGCCACCAGCAGAGGGAGCCAAAGAAGACATGATTTCAGTAAATCACATGGGAAAAAATGCTGTTTAAAATCGTCAATTTTTGAAAGAATTTTTGAATTTTTGAAATTCTAGAAACTGAAACAACAATAATAGTAAATAAATAGCTGAATACTTTTTCACAGATTTTGTTAAGTTGTACAAAAGTACCCCCATGATGACAACTAGTTGCCCCAGAGTGTTTGAGCCGGTCGTACCTGGGCAGACATTGAGTTTGAGGTTCTCGGCGATGGTGTTGATGGCGGTGAAGTCGGTGGTGTAGAAGAAATGTTTCTCCACCGGATCAGACGCAATCTCACGGAGTTCATCCTCCACAGCTTTTCCGACGCCAACCGCGTACATGGTGATACCTGATCATCACACAAAGTCCTCAACACCGGGAAAGACGCAGCTGTGGACTTAAAAATCAAGAGTCATGGATATTGAGTCAAAGCCTGGTCCAGTTAGGTCCAGTTGAGTCCAATTAGGTCCAGTTACGTCCAGTTTGGTCCATTTAGGTCCGATTAGGTCCAATTTGGACCAGTTCGGTCTGATTAGGTCCTGTTAGGTCCAAGCCCTCAGCTCAAGTCTCACCTGCTTCTTTGGTCCTCTTCGCGAACTCGGTGATGTCGTCCTGCGACCGTCCGTCCGTGAACACTAGTCCGACTCGGGGAATGTTGCGGTTGGCGGGACGAGCGCCCTCGGCCTCAGAGAAGCTGTTCTCCACCATGTGTTTGAGGGCCAGACCCGTCATGGTGCCTTTCTCCATGTACTGAACCTACAGGAGCAACACGCCAGTTCAGAACGCTGTGATGAACGTAGGTGGAGGAGAAACCACCGAGGTACCTTCATAACTGCAGCTTTGATCTCGTCAGCACTGTGGTACATGTTGAGGGGAAACTCCGTCCGGACCCGGCTGGAGTACTGGACCAGACCGACTCTGGTACCCTGAGGAGACACGTCCAGAGAGTCCACGACCTGGAGCAGAGCGGAATGTGAGTGTTATTCATCTGCTTCTCTGCTGGCCTGTTGTTGTTTTTAAATCACTTCCTGTACCCCCCCCAAAAAAACAAACAGTCTGAATGTCGTTGACAACTCCTTACTGGGAACCAGTCCCAATCAACTGTTAGCGGTGCTTTGACCATTTTTCCAGTTCGGCATTTTGCAGTGTTTCACTGGCATTACTGAAATGACATGTTTACTTGTTGTTATTGATCTGAATCTACTTCCTGTTTCCTGTACCACCACTACTGACCGCCTCCGCAGCTACCACACACTAAACAGATAGCCAGTGGACCTCCACAATGCTACTATAGCTTCATTGTTACTATGAGACAGACTCAAAATGTTCTCCAGAGAACGATCAGAATTTAAGTTGTACAGGTAACACTTTACTGGTCCAATCAACAATCAACATGCTCACCTGGTTAACAAACTTTTTGACCAGCTCAAAGTTTTGAGGACGGACGCTCTTGGAGCCGTCAATCAAAAGAACCAGATCGATGATTGAAGACCTGCAGGCTGAAAGAAAGACGAGAACAGATGAAAGTTTGATCTCGTGTAAATTAAAGGTCCGACCACGAATCCCTGAGGAACACCTTTGAGACTATTCCATCCATCCATCCATTGTCTCGTCGACGAGACGACCCTCATCGTCTCGTCGCCTTTGTGAGACTTTTATGTCAAAAGAAGAAATCCACCAGATGCTCTGTTGCTACATCAGAACTACATCTGTAAGCTAACGATAGCATGAAGGTTTGGTGGTTGATCAGGTGTTCCTCAGCTCACAGATGTGACCTCAGTTCAAGACCAGCTCTTCCTCTAGGCCTTCAGTACGAGGAGCAGATTTCTTCTAAATACGCAGAAAGAACTGGATCGACTTCCTGACATTTTGCTCCCAGCCTCTCTGGTGACGCTGACAGGAACAAAGGATGTCTTGTAGTTATGTGTCGGAGCAGCAGTCGGTAAATCATGACAGGATACATTAGACTTCTTGAATCTCCATCTGGAGCTGCTGTGTGAAAACGACTGGCAGACACTCCGAAGAGTCCGGCCAGCTGTTCCCAGACACAACTGAGCTGCTTTTACCATCAGCATCAGACTTTTATTTCACCTCCTGGCAACAACCCTCACTCTATTTCCAGTTGTAATCTCAGTTCCGAAGGTTCTGTTCCTCTGTCGTCAGGCTAATCTAATCTCAGTGTCGCAGATCTTTTAGGACATCATCCGGGACGGGCCGTTCTCAGAGCGGGTGTTGGGCTTCACATGACATCAAGTTAGCATTACTGTTCTTTCTGTGGACTCATCTCAAATGTTCTACAGTCTTAACTGCAGCAGAAAGGTGTCATCAGCGCACTGATGACGTGTTGAGTTCAAAGTCCTGCAGACCTGCACAGGCGAGCTTTGTCTTCAGCTACTGGTCACATGACTTTATTTGAGATGGAGGCAACTTACTGCCGCAGCTCCTGCCGTCCTCCAGCAGGAGGCGACCCTCCGGACAGATGCAGGAATAGGATCCTGGAGTGCTGACGCACTGGAACTCACAACCGTGTTCCACCGTGTTACACAGATCCATGTCTGCAAATCAAGGCAGATTATATACAGATTAATATACAGTACGCATTCGTGCAACAACGCTTGACTCCATCTCATCGCGGATTTTTGTTTGGCAGTCACGTGATACCGTACGCGCATTCTATTGGCTGACGGCATCCGGAAGTGCGCTCCGTTCCGTCAGTCTAGAATGTACATGAGACACAAAAGGGTTTTAAACAGTCTACATTAATACTATATCTATGTAATACAGATTATATACAGATTAATGTCATAAAAATAACAGATTATACACAGATTAAGATACCATAAATAACAGACTACATACAGATTCATATGTATGTATAATACAAGTTATATACAAATTAATAAAATAATTCAGATTATATACAGCTGAAAATAAATAAAACAGATTTCCTACAGATTAATATAAAATAAAACTAATTATACACAGATGAGACTGAGACAAGTAATTTCATACATTCCGACTTTTTTTTGAGAAATTATTCTAACAATAATAATTCTGGCTTAAAAATTAAAGAACTTTTAATTCTTAAGAAAAATCTCGCAAAAGGAACCAATCAAATTTGTTAAATGATTATTTATCCTCCCAACTTATTTTCTTTCGACTGAGCAGGACTGAGTCTTTACTGTCGTAGGCGAGCATCACTAAGGGACACGTGGTCCCTGGTGAACCCTGGGGGGTTTCAAACGTTCACTCACTGGTGCAGGTCTTCTTGTCGTCATTCAGTTTGAATCCTTTGTTGCAGTCGCAGCTGAAGACGCCGGGGGCGCTGACGCAGATTTGTTCACAGTCGTGTTTCCCCTCGGAGCAAAGGTCAACGGCTGAATGACAAGAGTACAAGTTAGCAGCTCTTTAACCTGACGACTGGACTAACAAGAATAAATTATCCATCAGCTCATTAAAGGATCATTAATAACGACCAGTAGAGGGCAGCGATTTACTAATGTAGCATGTAGCCTACCTTGTCTAGAGAAGAAGAAATAGAGCCACCATCTGTCTATGATGTTACTACCACAATGACTGAAGAATGTAATAGTATTCAACACTGACCGCCACGTGTTAGCTACAGACATGCTAATGTTAGCTACAGAATTGGCTACAGACATGCTAATGTTGGCTACAGCATTGGCTACAGACATGCTAATGTTAGCTACAGCATTGGCTGCAGACATGCTAATGTTAGCTATAGCAGTGGCTTCAGACATGCTAATGTTAGCTATAGCATTTGCTGCGGACATGCTAATGTTAGCTATAGCAGTGGCTGCGGACATGCTAATGTTAGCTATAGCAGTGGCTGCAGACATGCTAATGTTAGCTATAGCAGTGGCTTCAGACATGCTAATGTTAGCTATAGCATTTGCTGCGGACATGCTAATGTTAGCTATAGCAGTGGCTGCGGACATGCTAATGTTAGCTATAGCAGTGGCTGCAGACATGCTAATGTTAGCTATAGCAGTGGCTGCAGACATGTAGTCTATACCACAACCTGTCATAACTGAAGACTCTGCTACCTGGAAGAATCTGAAGCTGTCATTGGTTCAGATTAGTGAGGCGGGGTACACCCTGGACAGTTGCCAGTTTACTTCTTGGGTCACGTGAAAGGTCAAAGGGGCGGGCCTGGGTTAGCCACAGCCTCCATCCTACTAAAACATGGTGGACTAACCCTGGCAGGTCTTCCCGTCGTCCATCAGCCGGTATCCGTGGTTACAGCGGCAGTGGTAGCCGTTTAGCACGCTAACGCACTCGTGGTCACAGCTGTGGTTCCCGAATGAACAGTAGTCGATCACTGGGGGGGGGCGACGAGCAGAAAAGCATCAGCAGAAACCTGACGCGGTCCCACCTGCAGACCTCCTGCTGGCGGTGCGTCACTCACTGGAGCAGGTCTTCCTGTCGTCGTTCAGCTTGAGTCCCTTGTTGCAGTCGCAGCTGAAGGAGCCAGGAGAGGCGACGCAGATTTGTTCGCAGTCGTGTTTCCCCTCGGAACACAGATCGATGGCTGAAACACACAGTTGGAATCACGTAACCCCGCCCAGGATCAGGTGATGCTAGCGCTGTAGATGCTGGTAGAATGACTCTGAGGTGACGCTAGCTGGTTTTGGTTACCTGCGCAGGTTTTCCCGTCGGCGTTCAGGGTGTATCCGGGCAGACAGAGACACTGGTAGGAACCTGGAGAACTTTCACAGATGTGTTCACAGCCGTGTTCCGACTCCAGGCAGAGATCCACACCTACAGGAGATCAGCACCAGAGGAACTCTTTTCAGTTAGCCCTCAGTCACATGCAGTCGTCTGCATATGGAGTCACATGAACCTGTTGTAGTCCAGTTTTAGACTAAATGTCGGACATTTTATTCTTATTGTCAGTATTTTAGTCTATATTTACTCCTAGGGTTAATTAGGGAATTGAAAAAAAAAATTGTAATTAGAAAAATAAATATTAACCAGGACTCATTTCCTTTCCAGAGTCATCAAGCTGGGAAACATTTAACAGTTCCTGGACTGAGATTCTCGGGGGTTCAGACCGACGTACAGGTAAACCTCTGCTTACGTCGTTTCAAGGTCCGTCGTCTTGGAGTATAAGTCGGTTTTTTCAAAATAATGCGCGGAAAATGAGAAATCAAGTTTACGTCAATTTACTCCACCTAACGTCTGTCTGCTGGAATCATAAAATCAGTAGTGAATCGTTACCAACGCATAAAATCATGTTTGTGTACAATAAATCAGAACAAAACACATTATATCATATTATTAGCCCGTATTAAAAAATAAAATGTAATTGTTTATCAGCTTCAAATAGATTCATTTTAACCAAATATTATTAAAATACATTCATTAGTAAAGCTCAGTATAGAAATGGGAATGGTGATCTACAGTATGGAGACAAGTTCATTCAGCTTAACGTTTTTCAACTTACATCATTTTTCAACTTACATTGTTTTTCAACTTACGTCATTTTTCAACTTACATCGATTTTCAGCTTACGTTGTTTCTCAACTAAAGTCTTTAGCCGAGGTTTACCTGTATTGGCTCCATCTGGACCAGCATTAAGTCATCCGCTAGCGCTACGAAGCGTCTCGTCGCGTTTCAGACGGTGATTCCTCTGAACTGGGAGGTGAACCCAGGAGGAATGACTCAAAGGTCAGATATTTTCAGAGCTTTTATCTGAATTTAATGAGTTCTGGGGAGAGTGAGGTTTAAACATGATGACAAACATCATTTTATGGCTGAACCACAAACCAAATGTTACTTGATCTTTGCTGCGGAGGACATATTTGCCTTAACAGCCCCTTTAAAGGGCACCTCACCACCTTTTAAGACCCCGCTGTGACTGAAAAACTCTTTTGGCAAATCTGATGATGAAAATACCAACTGTTAGATTTTCACAGACAGTGAGGTTATTTCCTGTCTAGCAGTCTCACCGCACAGCTTGTCCTGGAACTGGAGTCCAAACTGGTGGATGAGATCGAAGGACTCCACCAGGAAGACGTGGTCCTCGAAGGGCGGCGAGGCCATGTTCCTGAGAGACGTCATATCGGCCCTGGCCACGCCCACGGCGAAGATCTCGATGCCTTTCTCTCGGGCCTCGGCCGCCACCTCCGCCACGCGGTCCTGAGGGCGTCCGTCTGTCACGATCACGGCTACGTTGGGGGCCTGGGGGCCCAGAAGGGAGGTCAATGTGGCAGGGTTAAAGTCTAACAAGAAGCATTCAGTTGCTGATGTTCAAAACCATGTGTGCGCCGCCACACCATGCTAGCTGGATGCTAACGCCTGGCAACTCGTCATTGATTTGACTGTGGTTTTTATTTGTTAAACCTGAAGAACATCTGACGAAGACTCCGGGCGAGCCGGCTCTCCTTACCCGCGGTCTGTCGCCCTCGTCGGCGGTGAACGCCACGTTCATCACATATCTGATGGCGAGTCCCGTCATGGTGCCCTGAGCGAGGGGAACGATCTGCTTGATGCCGTTCACCATGGAGTCCAGCTTGGCGTGAGTCTTCAGGGAGAACTCACTGCGGACCTGAAGACCGGATGGAACAGGATCCCGCATTTATGGACAAACATGATCCTCAGAAGAAGAAGAGCTTCCTCAAAACATCAAAGGTCTCACCAATAGCATCTCATATTAGCATTTAGCCCTATCCGAGCTAATAGATAGATATCTATCTATCTATCCATCCATCCATCCATCCATCCATCCATCCATCCATCCATCCATCCATCCATCCATCCATCCATCCATCCATCCATCCATCCATCCATCCATCCATCCATCCATCCATCCATCTATCGGCTAACGGCTAACAGCTATCCCCACCTGGCTGGAGTACTGGACCACGCCCACTCGGGTGGCGTTCAGCCCGATGTCTAGAGTGTTGACGATGTCGATCATGAACTTCCTCATGGTCTCGAACTCGTGTGGTCTGACGCTGCGAGAGCCGTCGATGAGGAAGACCAGATCCACCGGACCAGACTTACATTTCTGCTCTGGACCTGCAGGACAGACGGACAACGTCAGGAGGACAACCGACGGGACCGGATCTCGTTCTTTACCACGTGTTGGCGGATGGATACGACATCAGTGAGACCGGATCTCGTTCTTTACCACGCGTTGGCGGATGGATACGACATCAGTGAGACCGGATCTCGTTCTTTACCACGCGTTGGCGGATGGATACGACATCAGTGAGACCGTATCTCGTTCTTTACCACGTGTTGGCGGATGGATACGACACCAGTGAGACCGGATCTCGTTCTTTACCACGTGTTGGCGGATGGATACGACACCAGTGAGACCGGATCTCGTTCTTTACCACGTGTTGGCGGATGGATACGACACCAGTGAGACCGGATCTCGTTCTTTACCACGTGTTGGCGGATGGATACGACACCAGTGAGACCGGATCTCGTTCTTTACCACGTGTTGGCGGATGGATACGACACCAGTGAGACCGGATCTCGTTCTTTACCACGTGTTGGCGGATGGATACGACACCAGTGAGACCGGATCTCGTTCTTTACCACGCGTTGGCGGATGGATACGACATCAGTGAGACCGGATCTCGTTCTTTACCACGCGTTGGCGGATGGATACGACACCAGTGAGACCGGATCTCGTTCTTTACCACGTGTTGGCGGATGGATACGACACCAGTGAGACCGGATCTCGTTCTTTACCACGTGTTGGCGGATGGATACGACACCAGTGAGACCGGATCTCGTTCTTTACCACGTGTTGGCGGATGGATACAACATCAGTGAGACCGGATCTCGTTCTTTACCACGCGTTGGCGGATGGATACGACACCAGGGAGACCGGATCTCGTTCTTTACCACGCGTTGGCGGATGGATACGACACCAGTGAGACCGGATCTCGTTCTTTACCACGTGTTGGCGGATGGATACAACATCAGTGAGACCGCATCTCGTTCTTTACCACGTGTTGGCGGATGGATACGACATCAGTGAGACCGGATCTCGTTCTTTACCACGTGTTGGCGGATGGATACGACATCAGTGAGACCGGATCTCGTTCTTTACCACGTGTTGGCGGATGGATACGACATCAGTGAGACCGGATCTCGTTCTTTACCACGTGTTGGCGGATGGATACGACATCAGTGAGACCGGATCTCGTTCTCGTTGGTGGAGTAAAGACGTAGCTCGTGTGTTCTCATGACTTTTGCGTTTCTTTTCATTCTTTATCATTGTTTATGTAACTCTTATATAATTAATTATACACAGGTAAAATCTGTGTTTCTATTGGTTGATAAAAATGTTTTTTTCATTATTTAGGAGGTTTGAGACTTTTTTACAGGCCGGAATGGATTAAAATAATTTTAGTTAAATTAAATGGGTAAACGTTTAACTTTTACTCGAGATACGGATTAACTCGTATCTCCAGGTTGTCCTTCATCCAATTTTCTTGTGTATTTGTCTTTAAGTACTTTTTGTTATTTATTTATTTATTTATCACTTTTTATTTATTTCTCAGAATCCGAACCTTTGATTCACGTTCCTCGTTTATTTATATTCTACATTTCCAAACTTTAACATTTGAACTTTTTTTTTGATACGACATAAAATATTCCAGAATGTGAAACTTTTTCTGGCTGAAACTAAACTAAACTAAACTAAACTAAACTAAACTAAACTAAACTAAAAGTAAAGTAATTCGTCAATTCATCCTCAGCTGAAAATAGTCCCCTGACCAACTGCTGGTTAACACTGTGAGCCGCTGCTTTAGGAATTCAACATTTATATTTGTGAGGTGTTTTTGAAGACTCGACCTTTGGGAACGACCTGATTGGCTGGAGTGATGAAGCGTGATGAAGTCTGTGAGTGTGTGGATGCTGATGTAAAGTCTATAATCCAGCTCGGCGGTTTTCTGCCCCCATAAATCAGCTGCTGTCCCCGGCTCTAACTTTCACCTCCTCTGCCTCCAGCGCCTGCTTTAGTCTTTAAGATTTCGTCTCCATGTTGAAACATCATCTACCTCAGGAAAAAACACGAGGCTGGTTTCCACCTCACTCACATGTTTACTCCATAAACAACATGTTTACTTTACATCACGGTTGTATTTTAATCATTTCAGCGCCAAAAAAACTCCGTTAATTATTTTCAAAAGTTTGCCGAAAGCTGTTTTTTTATTCTTCAAAATGAGCATGAGGTTCTCAGGAGATTCATATTTCTAAGGTCAGCTGATTCTCTCGGCCTATCAGAGAAGAGGAGGGAGGGAGGGGGGGGGTGACCGACCCGCTCTCGGCCTGCCGCTGGCGACGACGGCCAGTGTCAACAGGAAGAAGGCGCGCAGTCCTCGGGGCCGTCTCATCTCCATCCTGGCGATAGCGATCGAGCAGACGAGGAGCTCACAGTCGGTCCTCCTGGAACCGGATCAGAGTCTGGAGGGAGGGGGGACAGGGTGAGACGGGGTGGGGGGGGAGTGTCCCACAAACATTTATCATCAATATTATTATCTAATAATACAATAATAATCAAAAGTGTTTGGACACGCCCGCAGCCGTTCCCATAACAACCACAAACAATTCATCTTTGTCTCCTCAGCTTCCTCAGCTGTCGCGAGGGGGTGTGGCCAAGTGGTTGGTCCAATCAGAGAGAACCGGCGTTCTGACTGACTGATTTTGAGCCGTTTGTTTTAATATTTGAGTTTTATTCGATTTGAGTTTAAACCCACATCTGGGTTCAGAGCCGATTGTCGAGTCAGCAGAAAAAAAACACGACCGTAGCCCCGCCCCCGGCGAGGCCAGAGCCCCGTGGAGTCCCGCTGGGTGTTTGTGAAGTGAGAACGTGATGGAGGGACATTCCAGCCACCCCCCCCCCCCCAATCATAAAAGTCTGGCCAGAAAACATCTGGATTACGTGAGCGACTGACGATGGAGGCTGAGAATGCTAGCAGCGCTACCGCTAGCAGCGCTGATGCTAGCGTCTGGGAGGCGTTTAAGGTGTGACCGATAAATACAGCAAAATAAAATACGACCAGAATAAAAACTGTTTTAATCTAAACCATAAAGGTCAATCCAGTTTGTATAAACTTTATTGTAGTTTATATAACTTTATAAAAAAAACAATTAAAACATTGTTCAGAATCAGATCAGGAAGAAAACAGAAATAATGGAATGACGTGATATTTGTTAGAATGACCTCTGACCTCCGACCCTAACGCCATCCCTAAAGCTAACTGAAGCGACGTGAACTCAAACACGTTTTCCTCACGATGCGTTCATGACACCTCAGAAGCTGGGAAAAACGACGCTCTGACACTGATGCGCTTCAGTCGCTTTGTTTTAGCAAACTGTGAATCACTTCCTGTCTTCGGCGACACCATCCCTCACCGCCGGGCGCCGTCAAGCAGGGCGTGGAGGTTTTCTCCTGCCAGGGATGGCATTCAGAAACATCTTCCCATGATGCATTGCCAGTGACAAGCTGTGGTGAAGCGCGGGGAGCGCCAGGACGTCAGAGCAACACGACTGAACATGTCAGGAGGAAAGGGAAAGCCAGACTGTGATGTCATCGGTGATGTCATCTGTGATGTCATGTTATCTTTCAAATGTCCTTTATCATTTGTGTGTGTGTGTGTGTGTGTGTGTGTGTGTGTGTGTGTGTGTGTGTGTGTGTGTGTGTTAAACAAAGACTCCTCAGTCTAACCTCCAGGAGCCTGCCAGGCCCCCCCACCTCCAACAACGTGTTCCTGTCTGCATCCCCGTTGCCCTCCATCCACCTACCCCCCCCCAGCTGTGCCCCCCACCCTCCAGCTGTGCCCCCCCCCTCCACCAGTGGCGTCCTGCTTCCACACAGCATCATGTGTTCTATAACTACCCACAGACGACCATTCAGTGTTTGGTAGTTAACGCTTCGCTGTGTGGGGGGGTGGGGGCGCATGGGGGGTGCCTGGGGGGCGGGGTCATATTTCCCTGAATGAGCACTTAGAAAATTGATGAGATGTTTTCAGGCTGAACTCAGGAACCTGCATGAAGTCATCGACAACCCAACAACCTCCAGCGGGTCAGAACCTGATGGACGGAACAGCTCCTGGTGAGAGTAGATCAAGCTCCTGGTGAGAGTCGATCAAGCTCCTGGTGAGAGTTGATCAAGCTTCTGGTGAGAGTCGATCAAACTCCTGGTGAGAGTAGATCAAGCTGCTGGTGAGAGTAGATCAAGCTCCTGGTGACAGTAGATCAAGCTCCTGGTGACAGTAGATCAAGGTCCTGGCGAGAGTAGAGCAAGGTCATGGCACAAATAGATCAAACTCCTGGTGAGAGTAGATCAAGTTCTCCTGGTGAGAGTCGATCAAGCTCCTGATCAGAGTAGATCAAACTCCTGGTGAGACTAGATCTAGCTCCTGGTGAGAGTAGATCAAGAAGACGTGATGTCCTGATCCCCCTCCAGTCGTTTCCAGCTCGATAAACCAAAGTCTTCCTCAGCAGACCTTCGTCTTCGCCCCCAGCTGGTTGCCGTGGCGTTTTGATCGTTGCTCGTATTTCTCTCTGCTGCTGATAGAAAACGCAGAACGTCCTGCTGTTTGGGTTCAGATGCGTTCAGCAGCTTCAGGACCAGGACGAGCCAGTTCACAAGTACTGGTGACATCACCACTGGTGACATCACCACTGGTGACATCACTACTGGTGACATCACTACTGGTGACATCACTACTGGTGACATCACTACTGGTGACATCACTACTGCTAGAACTGCACTAAACCCAGTCAGTAAAGACGTCGTGACTCCAGAGGAGGAAACTGATCACAGATCTGGGATCAGCTGGAGGAACCTGATGAATCACAACCAGTGGGGGGCAGCAGCGCGCCATCGCAGCCTGTGGGCTTCCTCATTCAGAGAAGAAGAACCTGCACCACCACAGTACTTCCTGTGAACAGCACACGGATCAGGTATTGCTGGTTCTAAGACACACTGTTTCTCTTTTAGCTACTAATTAGCATAATGCTAAGGGAGTTCAGTCAAAGTCTGCGGCAGGTTGTATTTCGTGGCTAATGCTAGTACTATTGCTAACCGTATCTCCAACAACACATGTATATAAAGTTCACCTGTTGATCGTGTGTGTGTGTGTGTGTGTGTGTGTGTGTGTGTGTGTGTGTGTGTGTGTGTGTGTGTGTTTATCTGTGTTGAAGGTGTGTGTGAGAAAGCAGCAGGTGGTAATCTTGGTACACGCAAACAAATATAACTATATAAATATCAGATAACGGATCCAGGATGGAGTGTGGACACGGACACACACACACACACACACACACACACACACACACACACACACACACTCGAGCGTGTTTTCCAGTGCAGCCCGCTGACAGACTGGTTGCAGGTCTGCTGGAGCGACGGTGGACCAGAGAGGATTCTAGACGAGGAGCTTCCAGACGAACTGATCTCAGGTCAGCAGAACTTCATCCCCTTTACTGGTACCTGGTTGTCTGAACTGGTTTGACTCCAGTTTGAGACGTTTACACAGAGACACTGTGGCTGCGGTGGCCTGACTGCTCTTCACACCTGAAGGAGACTCTGGGTCAGTTCAGAGTCTCCTTCATATCTGGTCCTGGATCAGTTTCAGCTCTGATTCTGGTTCTGAATGAGAACAGGTCATAGGTCGATTTCTATGTAGAACATTTTATGATTGTCATCATCATCATTATCATCATCCAAACCAGCAGAGGAGAGTTGACAACAGCAGATAGTCAGGTGACCTGTTGGAGATCAGCTGACCTTCTATTGGCAATCAGCTGATCTTGGAGGACAAATGTTGTGCAGTCAGTAGGACCAGATCTGACCTGGGACCAGTTCTGACCTGAGACCAGTTCTGACCTGGGACCAGTTCTGACCTGGGACCAGTTCTGACCTGAGACCAGTTCTGACCTGGGACCAGTTCTGACCTGGGACCAGTTCTGACCTGGGACCAGTTCTGACCTGGGACCAGAGGCTGGATGACGTGAAGCTGGTCTCAGACCTGCTGATGATGCTTTATTGTTTCGTTGCTCCTGAATGACCTGAGATCTTTGTTAGCAGAAGCAGAAGCAGCGATGAACCCCTCCTAGGGATGACATCATGGATGACGTCATGGATGACATCATGGACGACATCGACATTGGACACAGCAGGAAAGGTGAGTTATTAGTGCACCTTCACCTGAACACCGGAGTCCCTCAAGGATCTAAACTGGGCCCACTTTGTTTGTCCACGTCCCGCCTTTAGCTGTGCATCAGCAGCCAATCAAACGTAAGCAGAGGCGGACCCAACCGGGCTAATTTTAAACTTACTACACTGGACCTGACAGCGGCTAACCTCTTAATGCTCTCGCATAGCACCACAGCATACGCTAACAAGCTGGTCACATGCAACAATCTGACCCCTGATACCCACCCGATGACCTCCTGTCGGGGTCGCGACCCCGAGGCTGACAAACACTGACAGCTGACTGATATTCAACCCCGACAGAAAGTTTGTCAGAAGCACAACAAGTTCAACCCGAACGCTTCAGAAGATCCTGCAGGACATGTGGTGTTCCAGAATCTGTTCACCTATGTGTCTACATCTGACATCAAAGCCAGTATCTGTTCACCTCTGTTTTAATATCCGACATCAAAGCCAGTATATGTTCACATCAATGTTTATATCTGACATCAAAGCCAGAGTAGTTCACCTTTGTTTTTATATCTGACATCAGCGCCAGTATTCACCTTAGTTTTAATATCCGACATCAAAGCCAGCATATGTTCACCTTCATGTTTATATCAGACATCAAAGCCATCCTGAATGTGAACCGCCTACAGAACTAGACCAGAACCGGTTTGGATCCCCTGAACACAACAGAAACAGGTTTGATGGTTCACATTGAGGAGATGTTAGCTCAAACAAAGATGGAAACCACGTGGTGACGGAGGGGCGGGGCAACGGACGGCGTGTGGAGGAGGCGGTCCGACAGCCTGCGGTCGGTTCTGTCGGTGGTTCTGAGCGACAGCTGGAGAAACGTTGAGGGGAACACACTGAGCAGCATCAGATTGGAACCAGATGTGTACGCTGCTACCGTTAGCGCTCTCCCGACTGTTTTACTGACCCACTTCCTGTTTCCCCCGACTGACCTGGAGCCAGTTTCACACGCAGACACTTTCCCACCTAGAACTGGTCTCACATCTGAACTGAAAGATTCCTTCAACCCGTCTGAAGACCCACAAACGGGTTTAGACCAAACAGTTCTGGGGTTCCTCTCCACTAATAGGAATGATGAAGTGATGTAAGTGGCCAGTGGTAGCAACATCATCTCGTTCCCACATTCAAACCATCTTGTTTCACGTTTTAAGGCTAATGGTACAGCTAAACGGTGGAATAACGCCATTGCACTGGCTCACGTGGTCAACCAATCAGAGAGCTCTTAGGCTCAACCAATCAGAGAACACCTGGGGCGGAGCTAAAGATTCTCATCAACACAAAAGTTATCTAGTTCCTCGTCTATAGATGCTATAAAAACAGAGTAATGCGATTACAATTCAAAGAAAAGGTACTGCATTACAGTAAATATACTGAAAAAAATATTCTGATGCCGCCCACTGCTTACAACCAATCAGAACTGTCTTTAAATGTGATGTCTGATAGTTTCCAAATTCTTGGATCAGTAACTTATGAACAAAATGTTGTGTTTGGTACCATATTAAAGTAAACAAGTTACAATCCTTTAAAAACAATGTAGGGAAGACTTCCTGAACTCTGGAAACGCCCCCTGCTGGACATTCTGAATACAGAACCGGTTTCCATGGAAACTCATTGTTTCTGTTTTAATCTAAATCTCTTTACCTCTAGCCTGTCAGCGTTCACACAGATTCTGGAGCTGAACTGGATCAGGAACGTTTCTAGACGGTTCCTTTGTGGGACACTGAGAGGTTCGATCCTCTAACATTATGGATTCTGTCTATGATGTCTGGACCAAAACGTCCCATCAGATCCAGCAGGAATCAGGATCTGATCTGGACCAGTTAACCCTCTATTGGATCCTACCAGTCTAACGTCTGGGTACTGGTTTCAGACCAGTCTTACAGTTTACTAATATATAACATGCTATATGTTTATATATAAATAAATATTAGAGGGACTTCAATTAAAATAATCCACTAGTTATATTTCTGTTAGTACATGTCTGTGGAGGCATTTATTCCTTTAGTAAATAAACATGTTAAATTTGTTAAATCTTTCAAGACTTTTTAAATTTATTAAAATTGCTAAATTTGTGAAATTTGTTAAACTTTTTTTACTTATTAAAATTAAACTTGTTAAATTCGTTGAATTAGTTAAACTAGTTGAGACTAAACCTGTTTTCTCCGGTCCAGGTCGACCTGCTGATCCGGGTCTCTGGGGGACCAGAGGTTCTGGTTTTGATCAAACTGAACTCTGAAATTTAAAATTCAAATTAACTTTATCAATAATAATCAGATTAAAGGCGCAAAAAATGACGTCATATATCCATAAAGATCAAACGAAGTGAGTCTGATCATGTGGTCTGAGAACCTGACTCCGGGTCCGGGTCTCTGTTCTGTGTCCCCCGACAGAGTCGCCGACCCCGCCGGGTTTCCCCCCCGCGGACGCGGCTCCCTTCGCCCCGGCTCCGGACCCGTTCAGCCCGCTGACTCACCTGGGGACGCTCCTGGCCGGACCGGAAGCACCGCGGTCCGCTGGTTGGGACAGGTGAGAACGGAACCCGGTTACCCCTGACGGGAGGAGACGCTCCGGGACGTGTCGTCGGTGAGAGCCCGGCGGAATGAACCGGGGGAGGCGCGTGTGCTGGTATGAAGATGTCAGGGGGACACGTGACCCCACCCCTGTCTGACAGCTCCGTTTCTCCGGGCGCGCGCCTTTACGCGCGAGTCCCGTTCATTAATGTTACCTTCAAATCAAATCACTGACGTCACGTTTGGGAGACAAATGACGTCACAGATTTACATCTAGATTATTTCCCCACTGACGGGTTTATCAATCAATCAGAAAAAATCAGTTTGATAGATTTCTAATTGATAATGATTCATGGACTGATATTGATCCCGATTAGATATTGATCTTAATCCTGACACAAATACAATACTGATAAAGATATTGATCCATACAGTGTACTGAAACTGATACTAATATTGATATTGGTATTTATACTAATACTGGTATTGATACTTTTAATAATACTGTTATTGTTACTGGTATCGATACTGATACTGGTATTGATACTGGAATCAATACTGATATTGATACTTATATTGATACTGGTATCCATGGTGTTCTGTGAACCAATCAGAGTGCAGGTGTTTAAATGGGGTGTGGTCATGAGCATAACGTTAAGATTAAACTTGTTAAATTAGTTAAATTAGTTAAACTAGTTAAACTAAACTAGTTTTCTCCAGAGCTCCTGACTGGATTAAGACCAATCATTTGTTTATTGAACACAAATGATTGGTTGAGCGTGAAACTCTGATCATTGGTCGTCTGTCTCACGTTATTCTAGCAGAGCGTCTGGAACGGATTGTGAAGGACGTCTGGAAGGACTTCCTGTCTCCTCTGAGATGAACCGGGTCACGTGGATCCAGAGGGTTTAGGGTTGATGGTTCTGACCTCATGAAGCTCAAAGTCCATCTGGACTCATGATTCTGGTTCCATACAGGAGGAGGTAAACATCTCCTCCACGGAGGGGGGGGTCTGAGCTGGGTATACTGGAGGTTTTGTTCCTGAAGGGGATCCCAGTGACCCGGTCCTCCTCTCCACGGTTCACACTCCCCTGGCTCTACATGAGCCTCCTGAATTAGACCTCAGCAAAAGTCAAAGGTCAGTGTGTCAGCAGCTCAGACGCTCAGGCATTTCTCACCTAGTGGACGAGGAGGGTGGAGAGGAACGTCCTCACCTCCACGAGGACTCCCTGGTCTGGTCCAGTGGAGGTTCTGGTCCAGTGGTGGTTCTGGTCTAGAGGATGGGGGTTACAGATGGAGGGGTTAATGTTGTGTTAAAATCATGGATGAAGACTTTTCACACTAGTTCAGTCTGTTGCCGTAGTGATGTCATTGTCCTGCCCTGAAACAGGAAGTTGTTGTAACCCAAACATACATGGTCCAATCTGCCGCAGCCCCGCCCTGAAGGTGTCCACATCCCAGTAGAAGGCGATGTCACTGCGCCCCCTAGTGAGCAGGAGGACCATCAACAGATTGACCTGAAAATACTAATCACGATCTAGCAACACGTTAGCTTTGCAGTGCTAGCATAAATGACACTAACTGACATCTGACTTTGATCGTAGCGTCTGCAAACACAACTCTAAGATCGAACAACCACACATTCACAGCTGAGCGCTGCTGTCCCCCCAGGAGACCGGACCACGGGTTTACAGACCACCTGAGATCAACAAGACAACCTGGAGGGGAAGTTCACGCCGACCAGAGCGTCACCATCCTCCACGCTAAAGTCGCTCAGAAGTCCTACGGCAACGAGAAACGGTAGGAGGAGCCATCAGACGTCTGTCACCATAGTACCACCATAGTACCACCGTAGTACCACCGTAGTACCACCATAGTACCACCGTAGTACCACCGTAGTACCACCATAGTACCACCGTAGTACCACAGTAGTAACACCATAGTACCACCGTAGTACCACCGTAGTACCACCGTAGTACCACCATAGTACCACCGTAGTACCACTGTAGTACCACCATAGTACCACCGTAGTACCACCGTAGTACCACCATAGTACCACCGTAGTACCACCGTAGTACCACCATAGTACCACCATAGTACCACCATAGTACCACCGTAGTACCACCATAGTACCACCATACTACCACCATACTACCACGGTAGAACCACCACAGTACCACCATAGTACCACCATAGTACTACCAGTTCTGGGTAAAGCAGGATACCTGAGGGGCATGGCAGTAGTGGTAATACTGGTAGTACTAGAAGTAGTAGTAGTACTACTAGTACTAGTAGTTAATAGTAAACTCTGGAAACTGCTGTTCCAGGTTCTTCTGCCCTCCCCCTTGTGTTTACATCAGCGGCCAGGGATGGAGAGTCATGCAGGATCACCTGCAAGGTGAACACACCCTCCTCTTCCTCCCCTCTTCCTCCTTTGTCCCTTTGCATCTTCATCTCCCCCCGTCTTTGTCTTCCACTAGAGGCGGGCTACAGAGACTCGGTGTATCGGGTTTGCGGGTACATGTGTCTGGACAGCCCCAGTCCGACCCAGACAGACTCCTTCAAGCTAACCTTCGACCAGCAGCCCAACTCCAGGGTGAGAGAAAGATCGATCAGATCCGATCAGATCTGATCAGATCCGATCAGATCGGAGAGTCTTGTTCCAAATGTCGACGGTTCTCTGAGAACTCAAAACCTTCTCGCCCGTTACGATCTTCTAAGTGTTCTTCGAAGAGTGAATAAGTTCCTGTGGTTTGGTCTTTGTGAACAATGTCAGTGACGGATGATTAGGGAACCTATAAATAAAGGTTTCCGTGGAGATTAGTCCACGTCCGGTTCCTCCTAAAGGTTCTCCAGTCCAAACAGGCCAGGCTTCTGTCCGTTTATTCGGACTTCTCTCCGCCGCCTCAGCTCCCGCTGGCTTTGGGTTTATTATTCCTTCCTGACTGTCATGGACTGAAAGTCTTCTTGTGTGGTTCGACTTCAGGTCTGTCCTGAGATTTATTTGAGCTTCAGAACCATTGGTTCAACGACCAGCTGCAGATGAGTGATCCTCGGACCGTAGAACCGACCGCTCAGAGTCAGACAAAACAAACACGCTTTCATTACAAACGACTGTCAGTTTATAAAGAGAATAAACTGATAGATCCTTCTTCATCTAGAGGCTGTTTGTTTCAGTTTCAGCCACCTGATTGACTCAATCAAAACCTCATGGATGGTTGAGTCCACCTGCTGCATGTAGAATATCTGAAGTAGAGAGCCTTTAGGTGGAGGAGGTCCACCAACTGTTCAGAACCTGGATTAAACATTCCACCTCGCTGTGTCTCCAACAGATGTTTGCTTGTGCCAAATCCCTGTTCATCTCCAACCAGGACAAGAGGAAACATTTCTGCCTGCTGCTCAGACTCCTCCTGGGTAACAAACAGGAAGTGGGCTCGTTCCAGAGCCGGATGATAAAGGTCATCTCCAAACCGTCTCAAAAGAGACAGTCCATGAAGAATGCTGACCGTAGGTCACCTCTGCGTTGACTTTTAGGACCTCCATAGGTCTGTCAGAATGTTAAACCTATGTTATTGTGTGTTTGTGTGTGTGTGTGTGTTGCCAGTGTGTATCTCCTCATGCTCCAGGGTGGCGTTGTTCAACCGTTTGCGCTCTCAGACGGTCAGCACCCGTTACCTGTCGGTGGACCGGGGAGCCTTCATCGCCAGCGCCCGACATTGGACGGCCTTCACTATCACCATCGGTGAGAGACCCCAGCTGAGGTGCCACCTCTAGCGTGGATCTCTTTCTTTTTCCTATCTCATGAGGTGTAGTAGAACTAGTCTAAATGATCTGTCCTCTGTTTCAGTTTATTTAAGGGTCCGTGATCCGGATCCTCTGGATCCAGATCCTGTTTCAAATGGTTCTTACTGTTGAGTTCTAGAAATCGTGGGATTGATCTCATCAGATAAATTATTTGGTTCCTACATTATCATTACCCCTTGTCATCTTGTTTGTTTGTCATGATGACTCCTGGGGGTGGGGTTCTGGGGAGTCTA
Organism: Antennarius maculatus; assembly: GCA_013358685.1. Taxonomy (NCBI): domain Eukaryota; kingdom Metazoa; phylum Chordata; class Actinopteri; order Lophiiformes; family Antennariidae; genus Antennarius; species Antennarius maculatus. Next base: position 26,504,571 of record CM023609.1, on the reverse strand, counting down.
GGTGGGGCTTGGGACGGAGTCTGGTTGGGGTCTGCCTACGGTTTAGGTGGGGTTCCACTTACTCTTCCTAATCCTTCACTGACGGTCGTCCTCTGCTTCAGTTTGCTTTATTAGGAAGTTCACCCAGAGATGTCATTAGCTCCTCCCCCTTATGCTCCTCCCCCTGATGATGTACCATGGGGGGGTTCCCAATACGTGTGTTTGGTGGACTCTTTTCCGTAGGTTGGCAAAGTTTGTGACATCTGCAAACAGGGAGAGATGAACACACTACGTTTAGTCAGTTCATGTGTCTGAGTGTGTGCTTGTTCATTTACCCCCATTTACCCCCCAACAACCCCCCCACCACCAAAGGCCCACCATCATACCTCTGTTCTCCCCCCAGTGGATGACCAGCTGCTGAACGAAGGCTTCATCTGTTACGGCTGTGTGGTCCAGTTAGTGTGTACCGACACCGGGGTCGCTTTGCCAGCCATGGTAACACACACACACACACACACACACACACACACACACACACACACACACACACACACACACACACACACACACACACACACACACACACAGTAGGTATGTGTGTGGTTCTGGTTTATGCTGAGGGTCCCACCCGGGATCTCCTAATGGAGGAATTCAGTTCGGATCTTTTTGGTCCATCTCAGTCCACCTTAAATGAGCTGAAGTCCAGTAAAGGACTTGGATGCGAATCTGGATCTGGAACAGAGGTGGATCGGGATCCGGTTTGCACACCATTTCCTCTTTGCAGTTGCAATTAGAAAAGTTCCACTTCCTCCTACACTCTTAACAACCCATTAAATCCTCAGCCGGCCACGCCAACAACATTTTTGATCGCTTTAACAAACATTTCACCGCCTCGGGTTTTAATCCAGGAACGGTTTCCGAAGTCCAGGAAGCAGGTTCTGATCATTTAGAACGCACGTGGCCCTCCACATCATTTTATGTGGGCCGCGAGAGTATAAAAGGTCAGAGTATCTAAAACTAAAAAGGTCAAAAGTGTGCTTTGACTAAAACTACATTTCCCACAATGCAGTAGTTCAGCTCATGTTAACTTTGACCAAAACGTTGTGAACAAAGTTAACGTCCTAACTTGTGTTTGTTGTTATTTTTCTGTATTCATTGATAGTTTGATCCTTGATTGATGGAGTTCTGTGGGTTTAATAACCTGACAAATTAAAAGGATTTATGTTAGAACAGTAATTTACGTTATAACTGTAATGTTTGTAACTTGAGTAAGTAATACATTCAGAGTTATTTAACATTAAGGAGTAGTTACATTTATTTAACGTTACATTGAGTTACATTTAGTTACATTTATTAGTTACGTTTGGCCCTTTGAGGACAGCTGTTATGCTGATGTGGTCCTCGGTGAAAATGAGTTTGACCCCCCTGCTTTATTATTCTTATCTGGGTTTATCGTACTTCTTTCAATGAATATTTTTGCTTTCCTTTTACCACCAATTAAAATCTACTTCTGTCCTTCCTGTACTTAAAAGTTTGACTCAGCAGTTTGAAACAGCTGAGCCTGTTAGAGTTATAAAAACAGTTTTTCTCCACTTGAGATGTTCCGTCTGACCTTCAGTCAGGTTTTAAAGAACAACATGGTACCACAGGAGCTGGTCTGGCAGTTTCTACCTCAGAGTCCAGGTACAGTAGACCAGTATGGACCACAGATGGGGGGTGGAGGGGTCCTCCTCTAGACCACCAGGACCTTGGCCCGCTGAGCTCAGGCTATCTCCCAAACTGCTGCCAAAGCATCAGGGGGTAGAAGGTGAAGGTGCGGTTGGAAAGCCTCGAACGGACCCGTCCAGATGTTCAGTTGAGGTGAACTAAAAGTGTGTTGTTGATCAACCTTCCTGGGGTATCTGAAGGGTTTCTTTTACCTTGTCTGGTCTCAGGTCATCCGTAAGGTCAACAAGCAGCACGCCATCTTAGACGTGGACGAGCCGGTTTCCCAGCTCCATAAGTGTGCCTTCCAGTTCCGAGATAACCCACAAGCGTACCTGTGCTTAGCCAATGACACCATCATTCAGTATCAGGTAAGACCCCCTCCCCAGGTAAGACCACCCCTCCTGTCATGGACTCTTTGTCCAGCCCTTCTTTCACACATTGCAGACCGGTAGAGCAATCTGTGGTACAGTATCAGGGATTAGCCTGTAACCAGGGCTGCCTGAGCAGAATCACTTCACATTGATGTAAAACTACATGACCAAAGACTCAGTACCCCCCACTAGTTAGTTGGCAGGGGTCCTGGAAGCAATGGAAGCAACAGAATCACATCATCTGCATATCGCAGCAATTCTGGGACTTTAGATCCTGTTCATGAAGGTAGATTCTGGTTTCTGGTGGGTGGTGTCTCACACTCATGACCCCTTTCTGTTTCCTCAGGAGTTAAATTACTCTTTCTTTACTCTTTTTGTGTCCATCCTTCTTCTCCTGCCCTCCAGGCCCCATCCAGTGTCAAGGACTCCACCAGGGTGGTGCTGAACGACGGATCCTGTTGGACCATCATTGGGGTGGAGGCCGTAGAGTTTACCTTCAATCAGGGTCTGAGATGCATCCAGACTCCAGTTACTCCATTTCCTCTTATCACTGAACTGGAGGTGAGTTCCAGAGGAACATGGAGGTCACTTCATGGGACACATGTCTCTGCTGGTCAAACATCATGCATGATGGTGTGTGTGTGTGTGTTTGTTCAGGTGAACGGAGGAGGCCACGTCGCCATGCTGGAGATCAACGGAGAGAACTTCAGCCCTCATCTCAAAGTCTGGTTTGGGAACAACGAAGCAGAGACGATGTTCAGGTGAGTTTTAAAGGCGGCTGCAGGTGAAGTCATGTGGTTCTAGTGTAAGCGACGCCTACCCATCAGCCAGTTCCATCATCTCTCACATAGTTTACCAGTAACAGTAAATCCTGACTCCTCCCCTTCCTCTGGAGCGTCTCCTGCCATCAGGATTTACTGTCGACTTTAACAGCTGCTGGAAGCTGTGGTTAACTCTTCCTCCGGCAGACACATGTGGATGAAGACCCTCACTGGGAAAACTTTATAGTCTACTGTTGTGCAGCTTCTGGCTTTGGGAGGATTTACAGATTGGTTCATGAGCGCTCGACAGTGTTCCATCTAGTTTCAACCACGGTCGTCGGTTATTCCTGGTTTCATCGATATTTACCTCCGTTCACTCACAATTTGTCCCGTTGACGCTCAGGTGTAAGTCGGAGCTTACCATTAACTCCGCCTCCTGCTCACAGGTACTTTTTGCAGAGACGAGTCTGTCATGATAGGAGGATTAATGATGTCCCCATCGTTTTGTGGTGGATAGAAAATCCCGTTGCGCAACAGGAACCCTGACTGCTCTTTCCTTGAGTCAGACGTTGGACCCGCGGCCATCCGGCAGCGACGACTCGGGTTCCTAATTGGCTGCAGCTTCTCGTACAAACAGCACATTGTGAATGATGGTCTTGTATAAATAAGGTTTTCCTCTGCGCCGCTGCTGATGGGAATATTTTCTGAGCCGACGGCGACCGGCTCGCAGCCGGAGACCCTGACTTACGTTGCCTCAGCACTTTGGGTGTGGGTCTGAGGTGGAGTCTGACGTAGGAGCGCTTGTTTTGGTTAGCTGGGCTCCCGCTGGTCTGAAGATCACATGAAAGCCTCCGGCTACCCAGGTCCAGTCTCAGCCAAGGCTGCAAAATAAATATAAGGCATTAAATCATAGAAATAATAAAGAATAAGAAAATAATACAGGTAAACCTTGGTTTATGTCGTTAATCGGTTCCACGAGTCGAAAAATGACATCTCCAGACTAAACTGTAGATAACCATTCCCACTTCTGTAATGAACTTTATTAATGAATGTATTTTAATAATATTTGATTAATATGAATCTATTTCAAGTCGACAAACAATTAAATTTGATTTTTTAATCATGTACGGAATTGGCCGGTCTGAAATTGCCCGTAGGTGTGAGTGTGTGCGTTCGTCCTTGTCTGTCTGCATATTGGTCCGTGGTGCAATATATATATATATATATATATATATATATATATATATATATATACACTGTATATACAGTATATTAATAACATGATATTATATGTTTTATTCTGATTTATTGTTTTATTCTGATTTATTATGTCGAGAATGACATAAATTGAAATGACGTAATTTGAGGTGACCCTGTACAGAACATTACAGATTCATTTTCCTATAATCTGTCCAATCAGTCCTCCACTTGTCAACCTGCTTCCTCCTCCTCGTCCTCCAGGTCTCCCAAATCCCTCCTTTGTGTCGTTCCTGACGTCTCCGTCTTCACCGATGGACGCCGCTGCCTTCGCCACGTCGTCACCGTCCCTCTGTCGCTCGTCCGATTGGACGGCCTGATCTATCGCACGTCCTTCAGCTTCACCTACACACCTGAGCTCCTCCCTCCTCCCTCTGTCCGAGCAGGAGGAGGAGGAGGAGGAGGAAGAGGAGGAGGAGATGAAGGAGGAAAAGGGAGGATAGAGGGGGGAGAGCAGGACGACATCCTGTTAGAGACCATCCACCAGGAGTTCACCAGAGCCAACTTCCACCTGTTCATGCAGAGTTAGCTTAGCCGTTAGCTCACCTGTTAGCTCAGGTGATGTGACGTAAACAAAACCCAACAGTCAACGGCATAATTATTAAAATTAAGTTCATTAAATTGCGTGAAGAAGACGCCTGTTTGTCCGCTCTTAAAACCAACAACAGATTTTACTACAAATTAAAAGTAAACAAGCCAATAAACAACAAAACAGCTGCTGACTACTTCCTGTTCTCCTGCTGTCTCATCTGATCCGGTGCCCTGAAGTTACCTTAAGACCTGGCGTCGGTTCTAGAGCCAACCTGGACTTGGTGCTTTTGCTGAATCAGCTGTTTAGGGTGTTTTGTTTGTTGGTTCTAAACCAGGAAGCTGAACCTTCAGCTCGTCTGTGTTCCAGGAAATGTTGTTCTGTTTTTGAGGGGCTTCATGGTGACTGGACCACATCTGACAAACGCTGCGGATCACATCCGTGCCCCTGAAAGCTACACTGACCTGAAGCATCTGGCTGCTAAACCCGACAAACCGACCCAGGAGGTAGCGGCGACGGCGGCGGCCGTAGCTCCAGGTCGGACTGGGTTTGTGGTGATCGGTGTGACCAGAAAGACGTTTTGTTCCAAACAAGTGGAGCGGCAGATAATCACCACAGCGTGACGAGACCTCCCACGAGGCTCCATCATAAACCCCGACTCCATCGGCCCGACATTCTTCTCATTCCTGACATCAGAGTGTGAGGAAGCTCTTTCTGCTCCAATCGGAGGCTGCCGGCCCGGGAACAAATTAAACCATCGTCTAAACGAATGGAGTATTTTACTGACATGTTTTGGTTCACACACTTTACAACTTTTTAATGATCAGACCACTCGGATCAGTCTGGCGTCCCCTTTTAGTACCGATTAAACGTTGACGTGGAAACAAACTGGTCCCTGTTTGATCTAATGGGGTGATTTGTGCATCACCAGTGTGGAACTTCTTTATTCATATTATTTAACTCACATGTAGGGCAACTGGAGCAGTACCACTGGAGGCCACTGGGGGGAGTGTGGCCACAATTCAAGCAACACTCGACAAATTTACGTTGGATGAAGATGACTTTTAATTTCTGTTCTGGGGTGTTTAATGACCTCGCAGCCTGATGAACACATCACTGGTTTCTTTATTTCACCAGCCTCGTCTAACGTCGTTAATTTCACGCCTGTTGAACGTTTGACTCCTTGCTGCCCTCTGGTGGTCGTTTAGCTTCACGTAAAAATAGATCAATAAAATCAGGCAATCTTCACGCACAGAGAAGAAGAAACAATCCTGGACAGAATCGGAAATGTAAGGTGATCAATGTTTATAGATCTAATAATGTTATCTAAGAATGAAAAGAAAAGCAACAGTCTGGAGAACGCACGAGCTACGTCTTTACTCCACCAACGGAACAAGATCCGGTCTCACTGATGGTGCATCTATCCGCCAACACGTGGTAAAGAACGAGATACAGACATATCTACTGTATATCTGATGTCGTATCCATCCACCAACCAGAGGTGATGTTGACTCGTGTGTCAGATAACTCGTAAATGGAGCAGCTCGTATCTTGAGATTTTACTTTATTTTTTCGATATTTAATAACAAATTGAATGTTTAGTTGGAAAAAGAAAACACTTTTCAGTTGAAGCTTCATCTGTACGAACATCATCATCAGTCCAGTTTAGCACAGATGGACATTTCTTGTCTGGTTGATTCTATTATTTGTGTTTTTGTCGACCTGAGACTTTTACCCCTGGATCAACCGGAGCCTTCGTCAACAGGAAGAAGTCGGTTTTTGTAAAGCTAAAGTCTGTTTTCATATAAAAACACATGGAGGAATATTAGAGTTCATCATGAACACAGTTTAAACTCCAATGGAGGATTCAAACACGCGACCATCTGCAGCTCCGCCCTGACGGCGGAGGCCTCCACCTTCCCTCACGTGTCTAATACTCTGAGGGGGAACCTACACCGTGTGTCTCTCTTCCTGTGTTCTCCCTTCCTTCCTCCTCCTCCTCTTCCTCCTTATTAGCTAGACAAACATGTGTGAAAGGGGAGGAAGGAGTGGACAGAAACTCCAGACATGTGGTGTCCGGCTCCTAATCTCTATCACGTGGGCCGAACTTCAAACTGAGATCTTCGCTTGCCCAAAACACTGAAGTCCGCCATGTTTTCCCTCCATCCCTCTATCATCCCGGTGAATGAAAGGACCCATTCTTGGGCACTCATCTCTAGGAACATACCTCCATTCTTCATTCAGACCCTCCACCTCCTCCGTCTGTGGTGGAGGTTGTTTCCTGCTGCTAACAGTTTCGTTCTGGACCGAACCCAAACCCAACGACGCCTTCAGGCTTCAAGTCAGTGTCGGTTCAGGTAAGAATGAAAGAAGAATAAAGTGTTGAATCTTCAGTCTGCAGCTGTATACCATCTGGGGGCCCTTCTTCCTCTAGGGCCACATTCAGCCGTCATATCCATCAAGGTGGCGGAGGGGCCCACGTCCCCCTGGGGCCTCTTTGTGTACTACAGTGGGATGAAAGAGCCAGTGTGGAAGGGGAAGGCAGCTCCACTTCACCCCAGGCCGCCTCCTGTACATCATCGCCTCAGCATCGCTGGAATGGACGAAAACATTAGAGCAGTGGCCCCCAACCCGCGAGTCGTGGACCGGTACCGGTCTGTGGGTCAGTCAACTGGATTCACGATTATTAGATTTAGATAAAAACCATTTTCATGCTGGTTGAATCGTTTTATTTTCAAAAAGGAAAGCTGAAGAACAAGAGAAATAGACAAACTTGTTTTTGAGAGAATGAAATGTGGTCTGATGATGTACTGGAGCAGTTTTTTAAAAAATAAATAATCTTGAAAACTACATTATCTGAGCACAGAAACAGTAACTGGTCCTCAGATTGGACCTAGAACCCATTCACAACATCAAAGTCACCTGTGAAGGTGAGCCAGACCTGAAGATTTCATGGACAAAAGTCCAGTCGTAACTGGTCCTCCATCATATTTAGCGGCTTCTTTCTGGCCCCACCCTGGATGAAGAAAATGGATGGATGGATTTTGTGTCCATGGTGCGTAAGACACACAAACACCGACTCAAATTCATCCTCGTTTCTTCACCGGCTTTGATGTCTGCAGATCTGCCAAGAATAAGAACGAAAAAAGAGAGAAAACATGTCGGGACTGGTCCAAAGAAAATGGGCAGAAGGGTGGAGATGACAGATGAGTAGAGACGACAATGAATCGTCTTGTCCTTCGGAGAAGAGGAGGAGGATTCGTCAGCGGTCGAGCAAGGTGATTGGCTGCTCGGAGAGATGAGCTGTCAGTGCTGGAGGAGCAGGAGTTGAAGGCTAACTGTCAAACGCTAACAAAGCAGAGAAAATGGAATGAGAGGAATGTTAATGATGGTTAGTAGAGATTAGAACCAGGTGGAGGAAAGGCCTTGGCCCCCGCAGGGAGAGGAGAGGATGATGGGAAGGCCGTGTGAGGACACAACTCTCACTACATCCTGAGTCCACGGTGTTTGGCTGCAGGACACCTGCTACATCCTGGTCCAGTGCATGATGGGAAAGCCATAAATGTCAACAAAGTTGAGACATGCCATGCGAGTCTGACTTCCTGTTTCCAGCAGGTGGAGTCATCACCTTAACAGTGTTTGGTCTAGACATCTTTAGGGCGGGTTTCTAATTTGATGCAACGGCAGAGTACCAACTTCCTGTGATGTACTGTCATGGTCGCAGAGGCCACGTCCTTCTGGTTTTGTCAACATCAGAGGAAAAGTTTCACCAATAAGGCCTGGAATCCCCAGGACAAGTTTCAGGTTGAATACCTGGAGAAAGGTTGTTGAAGTCAGCACCTGACACTTAACTCCAATATTTAAACAGCTCACTTCCTTTTGGGCTTCGCTGTGGGTTTGACCACTTTGCTACGCCCAATCCTGGAATTAATATCGGATTACCACATCCAACAAGGGAACCAATTGTGGCAAAGTTTTGCCTGGCCCCACAATGACTTCCTGTTTCACCAGCCATTGAGCTTTGACGTAACATTTAAGTCCCAAGACATCACTCAAAAAGCAAACAGAAGGTTCCTTCCAAATCCAGGGCCATTCCTGGACCTTCCATGGTCCAACCTGAGGTAATCTAGGAAAGATGGCCAGGAAGTAGCTGGGACCAAAGCTGCAGGTCATGTAGTCAATGATGTGACATCACATCCTGTCCCGACTCCAGTCTAGATGTGTTAAAACATCAAAGTCAGAAACAAACTGGTTGAAGTAGCAGACATTTAGGTAAAATACTCCAACCAAAGATCTGGAAGATTAGAAGAGATTGGAGATTATCGTCCCATCAATCATTGCGTTGACTAAAAAGGTAACCCGTCTAATGCTAGGTCCTGTTGTGCCACCACAGCGAACGACTCAGGGGGTTCAGGTTATTCTGTGTGACTCCCAAGGGCAAGAACTGGATGCTGATCCTGCTGTGAACAAACATTCCTCCTGCGGTTGTGGTTCTTGTCTGACAAAGCCTTTTGTTTGACATTGGAAGATGTTCTCCACCTCAGGATCTCAGGTTGGTGAACTTTAATGTGTTCCAGAAGCGTTTGAGGGCATCAGAGGAAGTTACCCCAGATACCCCGGGTCATATGTGGAGCAGAACGAGTTTACGAGCCTCTGCAGACATGAAACGCTTTGTGTGGTGGAGCTAAATGTGTTTTATGAGGTAGCAGCTAAAATCATCCATCATTAAAACCATGGAGCAGCTCTGAAATCCCTGGTTGTGGAAAGACTGACTGATTATGGGATGTTTGGCGTTGTGTAATGTCTGTTTCAGGAGACGTAAAGATGTTCTGAATCATTTGTGACTATTTAAATCCATGTTGTGTTTTCACTGGTTGAAAGGCTCTTGCTGAATCAGCAGCTTTTTAACGATGACATCAGTCCGCGGCTCAGGGCTGGACTTCTTATTGTCAATCCCTGAAGTCCGGACGAACGGGAAAAAGCCGGTGTCAGTTTTTTGATCCAACATCTTGAAATCAATTACAAATTGATCTGAATCTGGAGGCACCGGTTTGATTAAAATCATCATGAATGATTTTGAAGAGACTAGTTGTAAAAACTGATGTCGATATTCTGGTGTTTTAATTGCATGTACACTAGAACCTCGAGATACGAGCTGCTTAAAATACCAGTAATTTGAGATACAAGCCATCGCCGAGATACGAGTCTAGTTGGTGGATGGATACATCACTGAGATTGGATCTTCTTCTTTACCACGTATTGGCGGATGGATACAACATCAGTGAGACTGGATCTAGTCTTTTATCACGTGTTGGTGGATGGATACAACATCATCTCCCTTTCTGCTTGGGTCTTCTTTGGGTTCTCCTTCTTCCCACCACCAAAAGTAATTTGGTCCAGCTGACTGCTGTAAATTGTCTGTAGGTGTGAGTGTATGGTTTTCTGTCTGTGACCCCACCATGAGCTGGCGTTTTTTCCGGGGTGTACCCCACCTGTCACCCGTAGCAAGCTGGAAAAGACTCCAGCAAGACCCCATGACCTGTACTTCAGATAAGCGACTCTTCAAGTTGATGGAAGAATAACTGATTTTAATGTGTTTCTATGGTAACCATTATTGTTGTGTTTGCTATGATGCTCTTGGAGACGACTCTAGAAATTTGACGTCTCCTGGTCAAATCAAAGTTAATAAAATAATTAGACACAAACACACACTGTGAGCTCCGTCAGCCTTCAGTGGGGTTGACTGTGGGCAGGCCAGTGCCTAACTGGGCCGAAGGAGGAGGAGGAGGAGGAGGAGGAGACCGGAGGGGAGGCGTTGAAGGGGGAGGAAGCGGGTTGGGGTCCTGCTGAGCCGTGGGGGAGGGTTGAGGCCTGCCAGGAGGTGCCTGTGTGGAGGGTACGACCACTTTGGTCGCCTCTGTGGCCAAACGAAAGCATTCTTCTTGTGAACACTTCATCATGACATCATCATCATGATGATGTCATCATATCGGGTTACCGCTCTGTGTGTGTGTAAACTGTTGGACTGGAGCTCAAACAGCTTCAGGAGTCGTTTCATTGACACATCACGATGTCGGTTCAGATGTTCACACATTTTAATTTCCTGTGTTTCCATGACAACAACATATGTCTCATCTGAAGAGCAGGTGAGTCCCCTCCCCCCCTGTGATGTTGTCCTCCAGCATCCTGACATCACATGATTCCCTTCGGCCTCCGCCGTGACGTCAGGGGACTGGATGTGGTCTTTGGTGGACGGGGTGAGACCTGATTTATGAAGCGGCACGAAAAACCACTCAAGATGTGGAACCGGTCCACAGAGTCGTCGTGGTTTGAGTTTTAACATGAGTCAGAAAGAAAACAAGAGCTGCATGCAAGCTGGTCGATCTGGATCCACTGGTGTAACTGGAACTGAACTTCTCTGATATCTTCACAATGAAGATGTTCCTCTTTCTTGGGTCGGGAACCTCAGTCGTCACTACGACCCGCCGTAGAAGAGACCACTTTGTGGCCCAAATCTCCTTCATCCATTCTGAGTCTTACTGGTCTGAGTAGCCAGAAGACAGGGCAGCTGGTGGAGGACGGAACGGTGGACACCTCTGGTGCGTAGCAGAACAGGAAGTGAGTGGCTGGAACCTGAACCCAACACCAAAGATGAAGCAGTCCATTAAGTACAGGGAGACTCAATGAACCTGAGCACCATCACTTCCTGTTGGGTCTCCACACCTGTTGATGAGCCTCTCTGGGGTTTGGTGGTCCAGAAGTCACATGATGAGGGTCTACAGTAGTTTAAGTACTCGGTATACTTGAGTAGTTTTTTGACGCATATAATTCAGTACTAACATTACGTAGAACTGCTTACATAGATCTTCTATGACTTCTTATCACATCCTTCTTCTATGTACAGAAAATATATATGTACGCGTGTACTTTCCTATCCCTGTATACAGACAGTATACGTAATACGTGATCACATGTACACACACAGTTCCAGGAATCAGCTGCTGCTGGTTTGTGTAGATGTACAGTAGTCTGATGCCTCATTTATTGAGTAACTATAATTTTCTGCTTCAGGATCATCCATAAATAACAGTCTATGAGGTGTCGGCCCTCAGGGGCCTGACAGAAGCTCCTCATCTCTGCAGCCCGGCCTGTTTTCTTTGGCTCTCCTGCAGACACGTCTGCGGCTCTGCTGACAATGCAGCAAGTGTCTCCGCCGGACGACCACGACCACAGGATGGAGCGGAGCCTCACACCGGAGACCCACCAGAAAGCGGCCCCCGGGAGCCTCTAAATCATCTGATAACCTGCTGGCGGAGCCAAAACTAACACTCAGGTTGAAGAGTTTTATTCACTGCAAAATGGTAATAAAAGAGTAGATTAAAAATAATAGAACTCACCAATAACTAAAGTGGCGAACATTATCCCCCGCAGCTGGCGCTGACGCTAACATTAGCATGTTAGCAGCCAGTGCTCATTTGGAAGAGAATCTGTCTCCTTTAAATAAGTGAAGGATTGACGGCAAAGTACAAGACATCGTGTAATTAAAGTTTTCACTGCAAAAACACGTTTTAAAGAGTCTAAAAAAATATCAGATACCTGATTGGATAAGTTGTAGACTGTCTTATGTTAGCTTAGCATTTCTGCTCAAAACACATACAAAACATTGACAACATAACCGTTTATTAACTGAGTATTATTATTATTATTATTATTATTATTATTATTATTATTATTATTATTATTATTATCATTATTATGTGTTACTGCAGAAAAATTTGCAGTAATCAACTGTGGTATTCAACAATTCAACATGGTAATAGTACACACTCTACTGTAGTAGTACAGACCCTACTGTAGTAGTACATGCTCTACTGTAGTAGTACACACTATTGTGGTAGTACACACTCTACTGTAGTAGTACACACTCTACTGTAGTACTGTGGCGGTGCTGTTTCTTCTGTGGTTAATCCACACTGGATGCTATGGTGGCTCTTTGCTGCCCTCTACTGGTCAGACCCTTCAGTTGGTCCAGTTTTCAGGTCCCGGAGCAGAATGATGATCTAAACACGGTAAACAGATGTTTAAACATCTGGATCAGCTGTTCCTGTCGTAAGAATCTGTTTACCTGTTAGTCACTGAACAAATCTAATAATAAATCTCACTTCTCTAATAAATCTTCTTAATGTCGGGCTCTGACGTCATCTTTACCGGACGGTCACGGACATGGAGGCGTTGTAGACCGAATGAACGGAAGCATGGCAGAAAACATGGAAAAATGTTTATATTTATTGATAGATTTTATTCTATTATTTGTATATTTACGTCATCACCGGAGAAACACCTGAATTTCCTTTCGGAACAACTTTTCAGTCAGTTTTCCCTTCAGCTGATGACGTCAAATTGTCCCTCCCTCTTTTCTCTTTGATTGGCTGGAGTTCGTTAACTTGAGTCCTTTGATTGGTTTGGAGGAGTGACCTATTTGAGATTGACCAATTGGCCACAGAGTAGGGCGAGCGATTTCCTCCCGACCCGGAAGTACACGTTTATCACTTCCTGTTTTTCTTAACACACACGTGCAAGAGGAATCGGGTGCGAACCGGATCAGTTCTGGGTTAGAACCGGTTCACAGGTGGAACCGGAACCACAGTCCGTCATGTTGGAGCAGCTGGGTCTGATCGGGACGATCGAGGATGAGGACCAGAGCCCGGCGGAACCGGATACCGAGTCCGAGCAGGAGGTGAGTTCTCCCGGGTTGCGTCGCCCGACGTGAACCCGAGCTGGAGCACCTAGAACCGGGATGGACCCGGTTCTAAAGAGGTCATCTCGTTCTGAGAACCTTCTGGGAAACCCGGAAGTTCTCCCAGAAGGTAGAACCCATCACTGGACCTTCTGACACTGTGATGTTCTAGGAGGAGCCCATCGTCCTGAACAAGAAGAAGAAGTTCGGGGGTCGAGGAGCCGGAGACTTCAACACCGACTTCCAGTTCGGAGAGAGAGACGGTCTGGTCGGTGAAGCGGATTGGATCGCATCCGACGTGATGAAGCAGCTCAAGAACAAGGTAGAACCTCCAGAGACGAGGTGGAGAACATCAGCTCTGGTTCCCCAGAGGAAGCGGTTCTGATCCATGGATCACTGATCAATACCTCATATGGCCGTGGTTCTGAACAGACATCTGTGTTTGCAGAGAACGGCAACCACTCTGGACCAGAAAATTGATAAAATCAGGAAGAAGAGGAAAGCTGAGGTGAGTCCAGAGTGACGTTCTACTTCCTTCCTGTTGAGGTTCAACTTCCTCTGGTCAGGTTTTGTTTCCTTCCTGGTCGGGTTCCATTTCCTGCTGGTCAGGTTCTTACTTTTTATAATCATTGTTTTGTTTTACAGGAGAAATCAGCTGCCGATGAAGCTGCTGTTTCTACAGGGAAGAAACAGAAGAATAGTGATGATGATGAGGAGGAGGAGGAGGATGGCGATGAGGACAAAGAAGAGGGAGAAGATGTTAAGCCTTCTGATGAAGATGAGGAGGAGGATGAAGATGAGTTTGACTCCGGTGATGAGATGATTTTGACCAAATCAGGTGAAGGTTTTTTTTGTTGTTGTTTTTTTAGATAGAAGACAAATTTTCAAAATAAAAGCAGCAACAACTTGTGTATAGCGTTGTATTTTTAGTTTTGGCTTCCTGTGGACTGACATTCTGTTTCCTGTCAGACACACTTAGAGACAAAGAACGCAGAAGAAGAAAGAGGAAGGCGGAAGACGAGGTGAGGAAGTAATGATGTAATGTCAGGTTAATGGACAGGGTCTGCTGGGTTACCGTGGTAACGGCTGTAACGTTCCAGGCACCGGAGACCTTCTATGAGGACGCCTCGCAGTACAACGATCAGCTGACCTTTGAGAACATGAACCTGTCACGACCTATCCTGAAGGTAACCAAGGCAACGCTCCTGTCATCCAGGGATGGGGGGTCCATGGAGGTCTGAACCACTTCCTGGCCCCAGTCCTACGTTTCTGGGGTACCTGAGTATCTTATTGAGGTTGTTAAATCAGTGTGTCTGTACTTGTCCCACTTTGGAATGTGAATTCAGTCTGACTCCAGAATCTGGATCAAGTCCTGACTGTTTAAGATGTGTCTTTAATGTCGTGTTCCCGTAGGCCATCACAGCTCTGGGTTTTAAGCAACCAACTCCTATCCAGAAGGCCTGTGTCCCCGTTGGTCTACTGGGCAGAGACCTGTGTGCCTGTGCTGCTACTGGGACAGGTAACCCAGACTCGGTGGGACCAGTTGTCAAACATGGACCTGTTTATTCCGCTGGAACCCAATCAAGGAAGTTGTTCTTGTTTTCAGGGAAGACGGCCGCCTTCATGCTGCCAGTGTTGGAGCGTTTGATCTACAAGCCAAGGACAACCCAAGTGACCCGGGTGTTGGTCCTGGTTCCTACGAGAGAGTTGGGGATCCAGGTGCACTCTGTGGCCCGGCAGCTCGCCCAGTTCACCTCCATCACCACCTGCCTCGCTGTTGGTATGACTGTTTGCTGACCAACCCTGAGTCAGCCTCAAGTTGAAGTTTTCTAGACTTGACTATGGACCTTTGACTCGGATTGATTTTGGGTCCCCAAAGCCCAAGCCTGAATGTTTTGTAATTTGTCCCGTTGTGTGTCCAGGTGGGTTGGACTTGAAGTCTCAGGAAGTAGCATTAAGGGCAGGACCAGATGTTTTGATCGCCACGCCCGGGCGTCTGATTGATCACCTTCACAACACGCCTAGTTTTGAGCTGAGTCACATTGAGATCCTGGTCCTGGACGAGGCCGACCGGTAAACCTGCCCGTTGTAGTCCTACAGCCAATGACCCGTTTGGTAGCAGAACCTCACCTGTGTGGTTCTGTTCTGGTTCTCAGGATGCTGGACGAGTACTTTGAGGAGCAGATGAAGGAGATCATCCGACAATGTTCCTACAACCGACAGACCATGTTGTTCTCTGCCACCATGACAGAGGAGGTACTTGCACCTGTGTCCTGTCTATTAATCTTTCCCCTCCATGTACTACTGTGTCACATGACTTGTGTTTACAGGTGAAGGACCTGGCAGCTGTCTCATTGAAGCAGCCAATCAGAATCTTCGTCAACAGCAATACCGATGTGGCTCCATTTCTGCGACAGGAGTTTGTCCGAATTCGAGCCAACAAAGAGGGTGACAGAGAGGCTGTGGTGGCTGGTAGGTCCTACTGACGGAGTACTGAAGTCCTACTGACAGATTACTGAAGTCCAACACTACTCAGTCCTACTACAGTACCAACCCTAACTGTCGTTGCAGCCCTGCTGACTCGGACCTTCCAGGATCACGTGATGTGTTTCACTCAGACCAGGAAGCAGGCTCACAGACTCCACATCCTGCTGGGCCTTATGGGCCTGAAGGTCGGAGAACTGCATGGAGAACTGAGCCAGAGCCAGAGACTGGAGAATCTCAGGTAGGACTTGGAACTAGTTTATGTTGGGTTTCCTGGTGAAACCTACCCTTGATCAGCTGTTAACCAATCAAACACGAGGGTTAGACAGATTCCATCATGGAAACCCTAGAAGGAAACCCTGAGGAAGGTGAAGAACCGGAAGAATGGGCTAAGATTCCTCAGGAACGCTGCCATAAGCTGGATCTGGAGCTGCATCATCAGCTAATGGGCCTCCATAGAGATCTAGAAAAGTATTCATATCTGCTTTAATGATCTGTTTAATCCAATTAGCTAAAATATTACCCACTGATCAGACTTTACTGATGTACCTGACGCAGCGGGTGTCTCCTACGTTTGCGTCAATGAACTGCCATCATCCACAGAAACACAGATGTGTTCTCCAGTCTTCTTAAAGGAGAACATCTGTTCTTTATGTTCTGCAGACGTTTTAAAGATGAACAGATCGATATTCTGGTGGCGACAGATGTGGCGGCCAGAGGTCTGGACATCGATGGCGTCAAAACGGTCGGTAGAAGTACTGACGAACTTGAAACCAATGGCGGGTATACCCAACTACCTTCTGACCATAGGTCTGTCTGTTCCAGGTGATAAACTTCACCATGCCGTCCACGGTGAAGCACTATGTCCACCGCGTTGGCCGCACGGCCAGGGCGGGTCGTTCAGGACGTTCCGTGTCTCTGGTCGGAGAGTCGGAGAGGAAGATCCTGAAGGAGGTGGTGAAGTCGGCCAGGAGTAGCGTGAAGGCTCGAGTCCTGCCACCAGGTATCCTCAGCCTGAGTCCTCCTTCCCCGATTGGATGCGAGAGTCTACAACTCCCTAGTCTGCAGCAACTAGTCTATGTCTAGACTAGTCTAGATATAGTCTAGACACAGACTAGATGTATTGATGCGTCTGGTCTAGACTATCTCTAGACTAGTTTATGGCTAGACTAGTCCAGACATAGTCTATAACGATTTATGACAGTGTGTATCGTCTAGACTAGTCTCTGACAGTCTCCCTGTTTGCTCAGAGGTCATCATGAAGTTCAGAGATCTGATCTCGAAGCTGGAAAAAGACGTGGAAGCTGTGGTGAGGCTGGAGAGAGAGGAGCGAGAGCTGGCAGCGTCCGAGGCAAAGGTATGCCTGATAGCCGTCAGCCAATCACAATCCAGATTCCTCACATTCACCCATCCAATGAGAACCAATGGTTCCTGTTTCTTCTACGTTTCATCTCTGTGTTTGTTTACCTTCAGTTGAGCGTCGCTCAGAAGCGTCTTGATGGCTCCACCTCCAATGAGTCGCAAAGGGTTTGGTTTCAGACACAACAGGAGAGGAAACAGAGCCGCGGTGAGAACTAATGCTCTGCTGTAGTAGAACACACTCTACTGGAGTAGAACACACTCTACTGGAGTAGTACACACTTTACTCACTCTGCTCCTCCTCTTCCTCAGTGTCGAAGGCTCTGCAGGACTTTGATGTCGCTCTCAGAGGGAAGAAGAAGAGACAGCAGTTTCTGAAGGACAGAAAGAAGAAGGAACTGACGGTAACATGAACCCCCGAAGAAATCAGTCACTGAACAACCAAACTGATCGATCTACCAATCGATCCCTTCATGACGTATTCTTTTCCCTTGTGACGCTGAAATCGGATTTGAACTTTTTTTATTTGATTCTGTCATGATGGTTGTCAGAGTTGAGCTTTCCCGTCAGAGTGAGACTTCCTGTCTGACTTTCCTATCTTTGTCCCTCAGTCGGAGGAGCGCGCTCAGTTCGAGATCCTGAAGGCTCAGATGTTTGCTGAGCGGGCGGCCAAGAGAGAGAGGCGACCAAAGAGAGCGAGGGCGATGGCGGAGGAAGAGACGCCGTCAGCAGGTAAGAAATACTGCATCAAGTACACAGAAATACTGCATCTAATACACAAAAATTAGTACAAAATCTGACTGATCCTGTATCTCTGTGCAACAGCCAATCAGAAAGCAGGAAAAGGAGGCAAGAAGTCTGCATTCAGTAAAGAGCTGACCAACACCAGCAGCAAGGCTCTCAAACAGTACAGAGCTGGGTAAAACACATGACCTGTCTGTTTGCACACCCGTCTGTCTGCGCCTCTGTCTCACCTCTCTGAACACTTGTCTGATTGCAGGCCGTCCTTCGCAGACAGGAAGCGTCTCGGTTTGGACAAGAAGCGTTCTGGGAAGTCCAGGTAAGGCTCACCTTTCCTCTCTCTCTCTGGGCGTTCCACATACACGAACGATGGCTGACGTTTGGTTCTGGTCATCAGGTTCAAGAAGAAGTGAGAGCAAAGATGGAAGCCTGGCTCCTCCGTTCATGTTATCTTTATGACCGCTGTGTAAAACCTTTTAAATAAAGTTTCTGTGCAAAAGCATCTTCCTGAATCTGCTGATTCAAGAAAACAGAACCAATCCTGGGTTCTTAACTCAACCACATTCTGAAGAAACGCATCAGTAATAGAAATAAAAACTGCAGCAGGTGGTGAAACAACATGCGTTTATTTTTGGTAAATTATCAGCTGATCATTTAAAGTTACATTATGGAGGTTTTGTCATTTGTAAATAAGTTACCCCCATGTGGTCTCAACGTTAGCGTCTGCGTGACGCAAGGGCTCCGGGAGGATTCCATTCATGCACAAGTTAGGGTCCGAGTTAGCAGTTCGGGTTTGAGTTAGGATTAAGGTTTGAGTTAAGGTTAGATTTGGGGGGTTAGATTTAGGGTTCGAATTAGCGCTTAGAGTTTGGGGTAAGTTGCCTCGTCACGGCAGGCACATCTGGAGGGAAACTTAAAACTGCTCTGGAATAAAATACGAAGACGTACGAGTGACGGTACGCTTTTCGAAAGTAACGTGAACAATTCCTCTGAAAGAAAAAAGGAAAAAAGTTGTGTTTACAATCGGGGCCTCAAACTAACCTTTAAACCCCACTAACGTAACGTAGGTTAGCTCTAGCATTAGCATCTAATTTTACGCAACCTAAATTAATAATAATTTGATATAGTTTGGTGATGACATCACACATACTCGTTTAACGTCCTAATTTACCAACTGGGGGAGTTAGCGCCGCTAACCAGGCGGCAGGGTCGTGTTTTTAATCATCTCCACAAAATCGCTGAGTCATGGGGAATAGTCACTAACGTTTGCATAGCAGGATATCTTTATTTAAATAACCCAATGTTAAACTACATTTTTAAAATAAAGGTGGATTGGATTGGATAATCATTCACTATCAGGTAAAATAATTATATTGATAATATTGTGGGGTTACATTGAGAACCGAAATAGAATTCTACGTTGGAGCTGGATGCTAGCAAAGTTTCAGCTAATGCCAGCTCCTTTGTCCTGATCTATATTTAAAGTTTGGTGATTTAACTCGGAAATGTTTGGTACAAAAACTTCACTTGTAAAAGTCATCATTTTCCAGCTGCTTCAACTTTAGCCTCATCCTGTTAGCATGTGAAACCCAGGACATGCTAGCTTTATCCTGAGTCAGCACTATTTTCATATTAATTTGATGAATACAGTGAGATAATTAAATTTAGAAATTATATTGTTTGTGGGTCCCCACGTCTACCGTTTCAGATTTCAGGTAAAAGCTGGGGATAGTTCTGTGCACCAGATTCTGTTGCCATGGTGACGTGATTATTTTTGGATTTAAACGTGGAATCAAGCAACCGAATAAGTGTTAGCATGTCCTTGTTGTAAAGCAATCAGATTGGAGCATGTCTCTGTCCGCAACTAATCAGTGACAGTGAGAAACAAATCATTCACATTACAGCCAGTGCTTTCATAGTTCCCACAATGCTTCACTCCAGCTGGTGTTCCGTTAATAACTGGATCCACTTCAGTTCTTATGGTTCTGGTTAAGTTTTTCTTCATGTTTAGGTAATTTAAGGATCTGCTGGTTCACATCTGACTGTCAGGTTCAGGTCTAGGTGTGGTCCAGGTTCTGCAAGGGGGGACAGAGCTCCGAGTCAGAGTCGGACTCCCCCTCTGCGATGTAGGGCCGGCCTGTGGTGCAGCAGGTGGTGCCTCCTACGCCTCCTTTTTCCGAGCGATCTCCCAGGTTGGCAGTGCTTGGAAAGAAGCCGTTGTTGAGGAAGTCAAAGTTCTCTCTGGACTGGGAGATGGAGAAGCCGCTGAAGGAGCGCTCCAGCTCCTCATGGTCCACAGATGGGATGGAGATGGAGGTGTCACTGTCCGGCTTCAGCTCCTCCTCTTCCCTGTTTCTGTTGGCGCCCTCTCTTCTCCTCTCTGGCCTTTCGATCCCGACTCGATCGGCGGCGCTGTGGCGGTTCAATCGATTCCCGCCGTGTCTTTCCCCAGCAGGAGGAGGAGGAAGTCGAACCAATGAGCTGTCCCCCATTGGACTCGGAGTGTTGCCGTGGCTTCGTTGTGAAGGAGGCTGGGCCTGCTGGTGAAGCTGGGAGCTGATTGGCTGCCAGGAGGTTGACGGTGGACAAGTTGGGGTGTTGTAGTTCCGGTGTCCAGTAGAGCTGCTGGAGCGGACCATCTTCGTAACATAACGGGTCTTCTCAACTTGTTCGCCCGGTAAGACCCTGGAGAACATGTAAAGAACACTTCAACAAGACGCTCTGGGCTGATTCTGGTTCTTTTGGTACCCGCTAAGAGGAGATACTGACTGGAGGATCTTGGAAATGGACTGGCTCTTCACCAGCTGGTCCACTGGACTGTGGTAGGGTGGCGCCGGCTCCGGCTCCGGCTCTGGCTCCTTGGATCCAAAGTAGGCATCGGTTTCTGCCTGAGGAATTCCCATCCGCTGGATGTAGATGTTAACCAGGAAGTCCAACTTTCTCTCCATTGACAGGACCTGAAGGACACAATGTGGACCAATCAGATTCAAGGCTGAGGCTCCAAAAGCAAAAACAGCATTTATCTAAGACTCAGACTTCTTGTGGTTACCTGTTTCTCCACTTTTCCCAACCGTCCCATCATACTTGGATCTTCAGGAAGCTCCTCATTGGCTGCTTTGGGACGATCCTTGTCTGCAATTGGCGTCCCTCTTCCTACTATCTGATCCACCCTGCCAATCAGGAGATAACTCATGTCAAACACTAGCTAACACATTATTTGCTGGTTGATGCAAACAACATCAATAAGCTTGAAAGGTCAAAGGTCTTACCTTGACTGCAGGTTCTTGATGCGGGCGAGCATGTCCAGGTGTCCGGCTGAATATTGTTCTATCACATCCATGACATCGTAGGGGCGGAGACTCTCCTTAAACTTCCGCTTTGACACCATGAAACGCATGATGCTGAAACAAAGGAGACAGGAAGTCAGCTGACATCCACGAACCAATGAGAGGACCTCTCGCAGCATTGATAGACTGTTCCAAGTTGACCTAGACTAAAACAGACCCGATCCACCCAATGGACACCAATGTAGAGAAACGCAAACTAAACCCACCACTTGAATGTTATAGGTTTAGAGTTAAAGATGTTAGTAAAGATTTCCAATTGTTCCATTTTATATGTATGTAATACGTCACCGAGGAACAAAATACAAAAATTTACCACAGTACAGGGGAACCTCGATTTACGTGGTGTCGAGTTCCCTCATTCTGGATTATAGATCGGCTTTCAAAAAAATACACGGAAAAATAAAAATTAAGTTTATACATTTTCCTCCACTTTACATCTGCCTAACACAAATACTGGAATCATAACGTCACTAGTAAACCATTAAAAACATAATATCATGTTACTGTACAATAAATCAGAATAAAACATAATATCACATTATTTGCCTGTAGCAACCCCCGTGACCCACAATGAGGAAGAAGCAGCTGAAGATGAGACAGAAGTTTTTTCTGAACTATATAAAAAAATATAATGTAGTTGTAAGCTTAAAACAAATTCATATCAACCAAATATTATTAAAATACATTTATTAATAAAGCCCAGTACAGAACTGGGAATGGTTCTCTATAGGTTAGCCTAATTACTTCGTTTTTTGACTTACGTGGAAACAAGTCGAGGTATATATATATATGAAATACAGGTATACCTCGCCTTATGTAGTTTTTTTGACGTAATTCAAGGTATACCTGAACACGCCACTGGATCTGACACTGGGATTTAGAACTGAACAGAAGTTCAGACCTTCAGGAAACCACAGGTCTGAACTTCACTTGACCAACAGCTACCAGAGGACAGACAGCACCACCAGGGTAATACTAATAACAACAGCAATAGCAACAACAACAATATTAAAAAAGTAATAATAATAATGAGAAGATAATGTCTCAATAATGGCAGCATAAAAGAAAATACTGAAACGAGAAACAATGACGCTAACAAGGTCACACTAACTCATCTTACCCGCCAGCCGACGGCGACCTTTGACCCTGGGGTGAGCACAAATAAATAAAAACAAACAAAAAAATGAGGTGAATAAAAGCAGAATGAGATCAGTGCGGCAACTGAACAGAGTAAAGCGATGAATGATGGGTAAACGTCAGGAGGCGGGCCGGTCCGTACCAGATGGCTCTGATGGTGACCTTTATCCCCGGCGTCAGGTCCTGGGGAACAAACTCGCAGTGGCAGCTCTTGTTGTCGTCGGCGATGTCTTCTCCCGGTAGGCTTGCCTCTGAAACGACATCGACGTCGGGTCACTCAGCGCAGTGCTCCTGTTTCACAGCAGGTGGCGCTGGACCAGGATGATGACCCAGGATCATCAGGTGTGCCCTGGGTAGAAGGGGCCCACCTCCTGCCCCCTGAGGTCTAGTTCTAATTCTAGTTCACAGTACGGTGTGTGTGTGTGTGTGTGTGTGTGTGTGTGTGTGTGTGTGTGTGTGTGTGTGTGTGTGTGTGTGTGTGTGTGTGTGTGTTCGCTGACCTGGTGAGCTCTTCTGTCTGAACTCTTCATCCTGCATCTCTATCAGCACTAGAGGAGCAGGAAGAGGGGGAAACACCTTCATCAGATGACATGCTACTCATCATTAAAGTCCATCAACATCAAGCGCTTAGCTTAGCTTGGCTTAGCTAAGCTAAAAACTGGTAGCGGGAGGAAGCTGTTAGCCTTTGTTAGCAGAAATATTAAAACTAAGGAGGAAACGTTTAGCTTTGCACAAAGATGGAAAGCAGGGGGAAGCAATTAGCCTAGCGTAGCATAAAATCTGAAAGCAGGTGGAAACTATTAGTTTAGCAAAAGGACTGAAAGCAGAAAGAAACCGTTAGCTTAGCACGGCACAAAGAATGAAAGCAAGGAGTAACAACTAACCTAAATTGAAAATCTTTGCTTAGCTTAGCACAAAGATTGAAAGGGGGAACCACTAGCATAGCTTAGCACAAAGCTCAAAAGGGGGGAATCATTAGCATAGATTAACACTGAAAGGGTGGGAACAATTAGCATAACTTAGCACAAAGACTGAAAGCAGGGGGAAACATAGTTTAGCACAAAAAATACTGGAAACAGACCATCAACAAAGAGTTTCAACAACGTGGCTAAGAATCATGGGAGTTGTATTTTCAGAATACAGGACAACCAGAACCAGAGCTCTCTCCTCCTTCTATGTTGTCACCAAACTAAATGTTTTTGACACGTCTTCCATGTCAGGGGTGGTTGTGTTTCCTGAGGCGGTCGTTCACACTGGAAGGTCATGCGTTTGAACCCCAACCCCTACAGCTCACATGTAGGAACCAGCCCCCCCAGGGATGTATTAAACAAATTTTGCGACTGTCTATAACTATGTGTGGCTAATTAAATCTACCTCTTTTGGTTGGAGTTTCCCGGTAGTACTCACCTAACCTGGTGTGGGCGGAGATCCGGGGGGGAATGATGAAATCAAAATGTTGATCTAATAGAAGCAGGGTCTTTAGGAAGAGTTCCCACTTCAACACATGCTTGTCTTAGTTTTATGTCCCCAACTTTTTGCCCAATCAGAATCTTTTAGTAAACATCCCAACCACACCGCAGAACGACTGATTGGTCCAACAGTATGCCCACTCCAAACGGGAACAGTCGCAGCTTTGTGACTGGTCAGATTCGCCCCTCTTACCCTCGGAGTTCTGGCGGGAGGCAGCTCCACGAATCCTGAAAGCCTGTCTGGTTCTGCTACGATCGCCGAAGCTCCAGCTCTTTGGAACCTTGTTAGGACTGTCCTCCAGGCTGGGCTCCAGACTAGGGGACCGTCTCAGGGGTTGGACATTCCCTAAGCCACCAGGACCTGCAGGCACACTGGGACCCACACTGGGGGCAACGCCACCAGGGACTGCAGCAACCACTAAAGAAAGGCAGTTGGACACACCAGAAACAAGACTGGTTTGTGAGGGGTTCTGGTTTCCTCTGGTTCATGCTGGTCACTTGGGTTCTAACACACACCATGCTGTGGAGAACCTTTTCCTTTGGTTCCTGAACTTCGAGGAGATGAGAAGACCCTCTCCTTCAGGCTGACCTTCTGACTGTGGAAAGGCAGACCAATGAAAAGACATCAATGTTGGATTCCAGTATCAACAATGGGTCAGTTTGTCCAATCGGAAGAATGGGGAGGAGCTAAAGGCATAGGGTCAACTGGGCAGCTACACAAAGAGTCCGAAAAAGAATTTAGAAGGTTTTGAACTGTGGATTGAGAAAGATAAAGATATAGACCTGGAGATGAGGTCACCTTTAAAAACTGGACACTGACCTGGGAGACGGTTCAGGCTGGACGTCTTTTCTGCAGACAGAAGAAATTTATTGATGATTCCATCTTTATTGAATGCTAACTGAGAAATTTACCATTTCAGGACAGACCTGAATGAGAGTCCTGATTTGTTCTTGAGGTTCCTCAGTAGGTCCAGCTGGTTGAGAGGTGGAATCAACCTGGAAACACGAGAGCATGACGGACAGTCCAACAGAAGGTAATGGCTGCAGACGGACAGGCGGGGGCTCACCTGTACATGGGAACAGAGACGGTCCTCTCGTAATAGTCCCAGGTAGAAGTCAGATCCGTTCTGGTCAGGTTTGTGGCGTAAACCCTCCACGCCGCCTGAACAAAAAAAATGTGACTTTTTCCTTAGGAACTGATAACAAAGTTGAAAGATCGCCCAAATTAGACTTTAAACGTCTCACCTGTATGAGTCCAGCTGCTGGGTTTCTCCTCTTCTCAAAGTGTTTTTGTCTGTGCTGTTCTTGAACCTTCAGAGCAAAACCAGAACCCAAGATCCCCTGAAAAACAGTCATATTGATGCGTGAGGGCGGGGCTGTGCCAGGGGTGTGTTCACTTGTCTCAGGTAAACTCAGTTTTTGTTTTGTAGTGACTCACAGCAGGAAGGGCAAAGAATGAAACTCCAATCAGAGTGAAAGTTGCCGCCAGCAGACGTCCGTTCCAGGTGATGGGGAACTTGTCTCCGTAACCGATGGTTGTCAAGGTGATCTGACAGAGACACAAAAGATGCTTCAGATGATTCCACGACTGAAATGGAGAGTTTGTCTACATAGATGCGAACTCTAACCAATGCGACGCAATCCAACTCTACTGTGACATCATCATCTAACACGTTCTAGTTCTACATCAACCTGTAGACATCAAAGCCGATGAGTTGCCCAATCGGTTTCAGGTGAGTTCCGACAATGTTTTCATGCTAGTTGACGTCAGAAGGTCTTCATTCCATTCACCCCACCTGTGCACTACACCTGTCTGTATTATCAGTGTGCAGCGTCTCACCAGTCCCCACCAGAGGGCGTCTGCGTAGGTTTCAAACTGGTCGTTGTCTTCTTTTTCCGCCAAATAAACCAGGAAACTGGCCAGAATGAGACACAAGAAGCCGATGTACCACGCCGTGATCAGTTCCTGCAGAGAGATGATGAAACAGAAATGATTCTCCGGCGAGAAGAAACGATTTTCACCAGAGCAGAAGTTAGACCGAGCGACCGAAGGCACATGAAGAAATCAATAATGCTTATCGATAACAGAGCTATCAGGTGTCACGAATGTCCAATACTGCTGAGGTTCAGTCGCTCCGTCCGACACACTGCAGTGACGAAGGTGGGTGTGGTTCACCCATGCTTTGGAAAATAATGAGGATAGATGCTTGCCTTGGTCACATGACTACCTTCTTAAAGGCATTTTAAAGATAGATAAATTAGCATTTAAAGAACTATATATGTATGAGTCAAACCTGTTATATTCTAAGGTTTCATCAGAGACTGTGAGATGAAAACTGAAGAATAAGACTTAATTCCAGTTGCAGCTGGTCCATCCCGGATGCAAACTTCCCCGACTAGCTAATTTCCTATGGTACCTTGCTGTGGGCGTAGACCACAGATCCCAGGAGCTTCCAGGTTCCTCCACGGCGATCCATCCGGATCATCCTCAGGATCTGCAGGAAACGGAGTGACCGGATGGCCGAGGTGGCGAAGACGTTCCCCTGAGTTCCTGCAGCCAACACTGAGATGGACGCGATCAGCACCATGATGTCTGGTGGACAAGACGACAGGTACGGAGAGACAGACGGGTTAGGGAGACAGACGGGTCAGACAGACAGGCAGGTGAGCCAGGGGGCGGGGTTAAACTCACCGATGACACAGAACGGTTTCCTGGCGAACTTCAGGCGTCCTCGCCATCCTCGGTAGCGACAGCAACAACCGGCAGCCCAGATCCTCACCATGTACTCCACCCCGAACACCACAATGGTCACCACTTCCTGTCACATGACGACACCCTCGGGAATCACACTCGTGGTAGTTCTCCAGAAAACAGGAGGTTCAGACCTCGGATTGGTGATCAGTCATGATGACGGTCTTTACCAGAATGTAGAGCGCGTCCTCGGAACTCTTCTCGTACTCTTTGATGGTGGAGAACACGGACAGAACCAGACAGGAGAACACCAGCAGGAACCTGGAAGCAACACAAACCAACACACAGCGACGCTAAAGCTGCAGCTCTGCCTTGGAAATGTCGTAAGTCACGTTATATTTAGATGTTTGTTGAGTTAATCAATAAATAATTATAGGAAATCAATGTTTTTATCCCCAGGAGGTTTAGGCTCCTCCATCCCAACGATGTGAAGAATGAGGATCCAGGAGAAAGACTTGGAGGTATTTACACGTAGGCGTGGTAGATGAAGGCCCATCCTCGCGGTCGCTCCAGGACGTTGTACAGGAAGTTCTGCAGCCGCCGGTAGAGGGCGTTCCGTTTCGGAGGCTTCTTCCCACCGGAGACGCTGCTGCGCTGCCGCCGAGGCCCCTCCTCCCCACCTGGACACAGGTACACACCCCCTGACCCAACAACAACCAAGACTGGGAACACCGAGCCGGACGCCCAACAACCGGGGTTGTGTTTCACCAGTGTTCTTTTTAGGGAGGTGGTGTTCCTCAGGGCGCCTGTTTGGAGACCCCGAAGTTTCTGATCATTCCATCGTCATGACATCATTAATAATCATATAATAATAATAATAAAGTTATAATTATCAATACCAGGTCAGTTCTGAAGGTATTTAGATAATTTAACCGCAATAATAGTAGAATATCTGATAAAAAAAAATTTTTTTTTGCTACCTTTAGAATTTTTTGATCAACAATCAACAATATCAGATGAACAATGCAGTCATCAGCCAATCACGTTAAAGTTTGTCAGCATGAAACGCTTCTGGATGGACACCCCCGCGGTACCGGGAGAGTCTCAGCGCGGTTCTGACCGGTCCCGGCTCTTTACCGGCTATCAGCAGAGCTCCGTCCCGGCTCGACTCGGTCCCCCCGGCCTCCAGACCCACGAAGCCGACCTTCAGCTTCTTCTGGTCGGCCTGCGCTCCGGGGAACACCCCGCCGTTCCGAGATTTCTGCACCATGTCGGAGACTCGAGCCGCACCGACCCGCCGAACTACCGCCAGCCCGAAGGCGGGGAGCCGAATCCGGGGGGGCCCGACCGGGGCATCGCTGGAGGAAGAGGAGGAAGGAGCGAGGAGGAGGAGGAAGAGCAGAAGGGGACACAAACAGGAGCGGTAGATTTGTCTGATCAGCAGATTTTTTTTTCCTCCTCGCCGACTTCCCGCACGAAAAAGGAAATTGAATGACGTCACCGACGGTTATTGATCACGCAGCGTTAAACGAAAGCCACCGAGGGTGTGATCGATTTGATCAGGAGAGAAAAACAGAGCAGAGACGTGGATGCCCGTCACAATGGTAACGGGATGAGCTGAAGGCGGTAACCATGACAACCGGAGGAGGGTGGGGGGGGGGGGTGGAAGACAATACAGGATGGAAGGGGGGAGGAGGAGGAGGACGAAGGAGATGGGAGGGGTGATAAATAGACCCTCAGTCTACTAAGCAAAGATGGAGACCACCTCCTCCTTCTCCTCCCCTTCCTCTTCTTCTGATTGGATGATAAACATGTAAACATGCTTTGAACATGTAGGTTGTTTTGCCACAGGACACAGGTTGAAGCACACACTCTTTATTTACCTGCAGGTCGCATCATCATCATCACCAGCATCACCATCATCATCATCATCATCACCACCAGCATCACCAGCATCACCATCATCATCATCATCATCACCACCACCATCACCACCACCACCACCACCAGCATCACCATCATCATCATCAGCATCATCATCATCATCATCATCATCATCATCATCATCATCACCACCACCACCACCACCACCAGCATCACCAGCATCACCAGCATCACCATCATCATCATCATCATCATCATCATCATCATCATCATCATCATCATCATCATCATCACCACCACCAGCATCACCAGCATCACCATCATCATCATCATCATCATCATCATCATCATCATCACCACCACCAGCATCACCAGCATCACCATCACCAGCATCACCATCATCATCATCATCATCACCACCACCAGCATCACCAGCATCACCATCACCAGCATCACCATCATCATCATCATCATCATCATCATCACCACCACCACCACCACCACCACCACCACCAGCATCACCATCACCAGCATCACCATCATCATCATCATCATCACCACCACCAGCATCACCAGCATCACCATCACCAGCATCACCATCATCAGCATCATCATCATCATCATCATCATCATCATCATCACCACCACCACCACCACCACCAGCATCACCATCATCATCATCAGCATCATCATCATCACCATCATCATCATCATCATCATCATCATCATCATCACCACCACCAGCATCACCAGCATCACCATCACCAGCATCACCATCACCATCATCAGCATCATCATCATCACCAGCATCACCATCATCATCATCATCATCATCATCATCACCACCACCACCACCACCACCACCAGCATCACCAGCATCACCATCATCATCATCAGCATCATCATCATCATCATCATCATCATCATCATCATCATCATCATCATCATCATCACCACCACCAGCATCACCAGCATCACCATCATCATCATCATCATCATCATCATCATCATCACCATCATCATCACCATCATCATCATCACCATCATCATCATCATCATCATCACCATCATCATCATCATCATCATCATCATCACCATCATCATCACCATCATCATCATCACCACCACCAGCATCACCAGCATCACCATCATTACTTAAACTACGGTGGTAGCTCTTCGCTCTGATTGGTCGCCAGCGCTCTGTTGGGCGCTCATGGGTCCAGGGCGGAGTAGAAGGTGGGTTCAGAGCGGCGACTGCGGTAGCGATCGATGATGTCACTCGTTCGGTCAAGCTAAAAAAATTTTTTTTGGTCGGTCGGTTACTTAAAAAAATGGTTGTCTTTTTAGCTGTTGGTTAGTCCGAAAAAGTTTTTTTTTTTTTAAATTAGCCAGTCAAAAAAAATGTTTTCTTCAGTCAGTCAGTTAAAAAAACCCCACAATTTTAACCCCCCCCATTTTGTTTTTTTGGTTGGTCGGTCCAAAAAAAATTATTTTTTGTTTGGTATCCATCAAATTTTTTTTGTCAGTTGATTGGTCCAGAAAAATTTTTTTCTCTCAAATTGTCGGTCTTAAAAAAATTTTGTTTGGAAACATCGGCCTAAAAAATTTTTTTTGTTTCGTTGGTTAGTCCAAAAAAACTTTTTCCCTCGCGATCTACAAAGACTATTTTTTTTCAAACCGTCGAACTAAAATTTTTTTCGACCCATCGTTCTAAAAAAAACTGTTGTTTTTTAGTAGGCCAGTTGGTTGACTTTTTTTCGAGCACCTTAAAAACAATTTTAAAAAATTATTTTCTGCTGTCGGTCAATTAAAAAAAAAAGATAAAATGAAGAAAGAAATAAAATATTGTTTTCGACCTGTCCAAAGACATTTTTTCAAACCGTTGGTCTTAAAAAATTTTTATTTGACCCACTGGTCAATGTAAAAATGTTTTATTTTCTCAGTCAGCCAGTCAAAAAAAAATGTTGATTTTGACCCATCAATCAATTTTTTTTGACCCGTCAATTTAAAAAATATTTTTTAGACCAGTCTATCTATCTATCAATCTATTTTTTTTATTGTGACCCATTTGTCAGTGTAAAATTTTTTTTTCTCTCTGTCAGCCGGTCCAAAAATCAATTTATTTTCAACCAGTCGATCTAAAAAAAATGTTTTGTCGGCGAGTCTAAAAAAAAAAAATTTTTTTATCGGTCAGTGTAAAAAATTTTTTTGGTGTGTCAGTCCAAAAAAAAAAATTTTTCCCAGCAGTCTACAAAAAGACTTTTTTTAAAAAAAAACAAAAACGTCGATCTAAAAAAATTTTTTTGTTTCATTGGTTTGTCCAAAAAAACTATTTCCCTCGCAATTTACAAAGACTATTTTTTTTCAAACCATCAAACTAAAACAAATTTTTTTCGACCCATCATTCTAAAAATCATTCATCATTCAGTTGGTTGACATTTTTTCGAGCACCTTAAAAAAATAAAAAATTGTTTTCTGCAGTCGGTCAGTTAAAAAAAAAAAAGTTTTTTAGACCTACCAAAAAAATCTTTGTTTTTGACTTAATGACCCAAAAAAATTTTTTGGCCTGTCCGACCCCAAAAAAAATTTTTTTAGACCCATTGGTCTAAAACCATTTATTTTTTTGGTTGGTCGGTCCAACACAATTTTAAATGGGTATAAAAAAAACACATTTTGTTTTAGTCAGTAGGTCTAAAAAAATGTTTTTTGTCAGTCTGTTGATCCAAAAACTTTGCTGTTTTTGAACTGTCGATCTAAAAATTTTTTCGGTCAGCCAGTGTAAATAAAACTTTTTTTTCAACTCATCAATCTAACAATTTTTTTTTTTGATCCATCAATCTAAAACAATATTAAAAGATAAAATAAAGAAAGAAATAAAGTATTGTTTTCGACCTGTCCAAAAAACTTTTTTCAAACCGTTGGTCTAAAAAAAATTTTATTTGACCCACTGGTCAATGTAAAAATGTTTTTTTTTCTCAGTCAGCCAGTCAAAAAAAATGTTGATTTTGACCCATCAATCAATTTTTTTTGACCCGTCAATTTAAAAAATATTTTTTAGACCAGTCTATCTATCTATCAATCTATTTTTTTTATTGTGACCCATTTGTCAGTGTAAAATTTTTTTTTCTCTCTGTCAGCCGGTCCAAAAATCAATTTATTTTCAACCAGTCGATCTAAAAAATATGTTTTGTCGGCGAGTCTAAAAAACAAAATTTTTTTTATCGGTCAGTGTAAAAAAATTTTTTGGTGTGTCAGTCCAAAAAAAAAAATTTTTTCCCAGCAGCCTACAAAAAGACTTTAAAAAAAAGAAAACTTTTTCCCTCGCGATTTACAAAGACTATTTTTTTTTCAAACCGTTGGTCTAAAAAATTTTTTATTTGACCCACTGGTCAATGTAAAAATGTTTTTTTTTCTCAGTCAGCCAGTCAAAAAAAAATGTTGATTTTGACCCATCAATCAATTTTTTTTGACCCGTCAATTTAAAAAATATTTTTTAGACCAGTCTATCTATCTATCAATCTATTTTTTTTATTGTGACCCATTTGTCAGTGTAAAATTTTTTTTTCTCTCTGTCAGCCGGTCCAAAAATCAATTTATTTTCAACCAGTCGATCTAAAAAAAATGTTTTGTCGGCGAGTCTAAAAAAAAAAAATTTTTTTATCGGTCAGTGTAAAAAATTTTTTTGGTGTGTCAGTCCAAAAAAAAAAATTTTTCCCAGCAGTCTACAAAAAGACTTTTTTTAAAAAAAAACAAAAACGTCGATCTAAAAAAATTTTTTTGTTTCATTGGTTTGTCCAAAAAAACTATTTCCCTCGCAATTTACAAAGACTATTTTTTTTCAAACCATCAAACTAAAACAAATTTTTTTCGACCCATCATTCTAAAAATCATTCATCATTCAGTTGGTTGACATTTTTTCGAGCACCTTAAAAAAATAAAAAATTGTTTTCTGCAGTCGGTCAGTTAAAAAAAAAAAGTTTCTTAGACCTACCAAAAAAATCTTTGTTTTTGACTTAATGACCCAAAAAAATTTTTTGGCCTGTCCGACCCCAAAAAAAATTTTTTTAGACCCATTGGTCTAAAACCATTTATTTTTTTGGTTGGTCGGTCCAACACAATTTTAAATGGGTATAAAAAAAACACATTTTGTTTTAGTCAGTAGGTCTAAAAAAATGTTTTTTGTCAGTCTGTTGATCCAAAAACTTTGCTGTTTTTGAACTGTCGATCTAAAAATTTTTTCGGTCAGCCAGTGTAAATAAAACTTTTTTTTCAACTCATCAATCTAACAATTTTTTTTTTTGATCCATCAATCTAAAACAATATTAAAAGATAAAATAAAGAAAGAAATAAAGTATTGTTTTCGACCTGTCCAAAAAACTTTTTTCAAACCGTTGGTCTAAAAAAAATTTTATTTGACCCACTGGTCAATGTAAAAATGTTTTTTTTTCTCAGTCAGCCAGTCAAAAAAAATGTTGATTTTGACCCATCAATCAATTTTTTTTGACCCGTCAATTTAAAAAATATTTTTTAGACCAGTCTATCTATCTATCAATCTATTTTTTTTATTGTGACCCATTTGTCAGTGTAAAATTTTTTTTTCTCTCTGTCAGCCGGTCCAAAAATCAATTTATTTTCAACCAGTCGATCTAAAAAATATGTTTTGTCGGCGAGTCTAAAAAACAAAATTTTTTTTATCGGTCAGTGTAAAAAAATTTTTTGGTGTGTCAGTCCAAAAAAAAAAATTTTTTCCCAGCAGCCTACAAAAAGACTTTAAAAAAAAGAAAACTTTTTCCCTCGCGATTTACAAAGACTATTTTTTTTTCAAACCGTTGGTCTAAAAAATTTTTTATTTGACCCACTGGTCAATGTAAAAATGTTTTTTTTTCTCAGTCAGCCAGTCAAAAAAAAATGTTGATTTTGACCCATCAATCAATTTTTTTTGACCCGTCAATTTAAAAAATATTTTTAAAAAATATTCTGCTGTCGGTGAGTTAAAAAAAAAAAAGTTTTTCAGACCATTCAACTGAATGGCCCAAAAAGGAAATTTTTTTTTAAACACGTCGGTCTAAAAACTTTCATTTCTTTTTGTTGGTTGGTCCAAAAAAATGGCGGGTGGGTATAAAAAAAATATTTTTTGTCATTCAGTTGGTCCAAAAAATTTTTTTCTTTTTAAACCGTTGATCTAAAAAAATTTAAGTCTAAAAAATATTTTCGACTTGTCGATCTAAAAAGTTTTTTTTCGGGTCGTCTAAAATAAAACATTTTCCACCCGTCAATCTAAAAATGTTTTTTTTATTTTCATCCGTCAGTGTAAAAAAAATTTTTTCTGAGTCAACCGGTCCAAAAAAATTTTTTTTTGACCCTTCAATCTATAAAAGAAAAATTATTTTCACCCATTTTCAGTGTAAAACTTTTTTTTCCCTCTGTCAGCTGGTCCAAAATTTTTTTTTATTTTTGACCAGTCGATCTAAAAATGTTTTTTTGTCGGCCAATCTAAAAAAAATTTTTTTTTCGACCCTTCAATCTAAAAAATTTTTTTTTGACCTGTTTGTTTAAAAAAAAATTTTGTTGGCCATTTTGATTGGTCAGTGTAAAAAACACTTTTTTTTGGTCGGTCATTCAAAAAAAAATTTTTTTCGACGCGTTGGTCTGCAAAAAATATTTTGGTCGGACAGTCTAAAAAATATTTTATTTTTGAGCCTTCAATCTAAATTTTTTTTCAACCCATTTGTCTAAAATGAAGTTTTTGTCGGCTAGTCTAAAAAAAATAAAAAATTCTCGACTGACCATTGGTCAGTGTAAAAAAAAATTTTTTCTCAGTCAACTGGTCCAAAAAAATTTTATTCAACCTGTCGGTCTAAAAAAATTTTTTTGTTTGCCCAGTCTAAAAATTTTCTTTTTTTCGACTTGTCATACTAAAAAATTGTTTTTCATCAGTCTAAGAATTTATTTTTTTTCGGTTGGTATGTCTGAAGAAAATTTTTCTATTTGGTTGGCCAAAGAAAATATTTTTGACCCATTGGACTAAAAAAACATTTTTTTTGACCGGTGTAAAATTTTGGTCAGTGTAAAATTCTTTTTTTTTCTTGATCAGTTGGTCCAAAAGAAATTTTATTTTCGGCAAGTATAAAAAAAAAATTTTTTTTTTGGGTCAGTCGGTCTAGCAAAATTTTTTGGGTCGGTTGGTGGGTTAGTCCAAAAAAAATTTTTTTTCCTCCAGATGGTCAATATAAAGATTTTTTTTTGGTCAGTCGGTCGTTCTTAAAAATTTTTTTTGATGGTCAATCGTCTAAAAAATAGGGGATTTTTTGGTCAGTCGGTCTAAAAGATTTTTTTCTTTGTTGGTTGGTTGGTTAGTCAGTCAGTCTAAAAAAATGGGTTTGTTTGGTCGGTTGGTCTAAAAAAATGTTTCTTTTGGTCGTGTGGTCAGTCTAAAAAAATTGTTTTATTCGATCAGTCGGTCAAAAAAATTTTTTTGGATTTGGATTGGATTTTAAACATGAAAACATGCTTTGAACATATATATTGTTTTTCCACAGGACACAGGTTTAAGCACACACTCTTTATTGACCTGCAGGCGACACCATCATCATCATTATCATTACTTAAACTACGGTGGCAGCTCTTTGTTCTGATTGGTCGCTGGCGCTCAGCTGGGCACTCATGGGTCCTGGAACAGGGCGGAGTAGAAGGTGGGTTCAGGGCGGTGGCTGCGGTAGCGATCGATGATGTCACTAATCATGTGCTTCCTCCTGACGTGGGGCAAAGGGGCGGAGTCGTTCTCCAGCTGCCTCCGGTGGAAAAAGTTGACGACCGTTTCTCTGACCAGGAAATCTGGAGAGAAACCTGGAGTTAGTGTGGTTAGACTGGTGAGACTGGTTAGTCTGATTAATTTGGCTAACAGGCTAACAGTCAGGCTAACTGTCAGGCTAACAGGCTAACCATGATGACTTACCCAGCGACCTCTGGCTGACCACGCTCCCACTGACCAATGGGACGACCGGGCTGCACTTGCTGCTGGGGTTTCCATGGAGACAAATACGATAGAGTCCAGTTTGAAGAGGGTGGATGAAGATCAGCTGAGCACTCAAAGCACTATAGACAGACAGACATGTCATAGAGACAGACAGATCATAGAGACAAATGGATCATAGAGACAGACAGGTCATAGAGATAGACAGATCATAGAGACAGACAGACAAAAAGACAGGTCATAGAGACAGACAGGTCATAGTGACAGATAGACAGGTCATACAGACAGACAGAAAGACAGGTCGTACAGACAGACAGGGAGACAGGTCATAGAGACAGACGGGTCATAGGGACAGGCAGACAGAAAGACAGGTCATAGAGACAGACAAACATGTCGTAGAGACAGACAGACAGACAGCCAGGGAAACAGACAGACAGCCAGGAAAACAGACAGACAGACAGACAGACAGACAGGAAAACAGACAGACAGACAGACAGAGAGACACAGACTGCCAGGTCGTAGAGACAGACAAACAGGAAGACAGACAGACGGACGCACCTTGGCGTGTCGGTCTTTGTCTCAGACAGCAGCTCAGTCAGAGGGAAACTCTCTGAAAGACAAACTTCGTCATCTCTGATGTTAATGAAGTTAGTTTGTGGTTTTGGTGATAGTTACCGACGTCCTGGAAGCGTTCGATCCAAACGATTAAAAGTTTAGAGTCAGAGCGAATGAACGATGAGACGAAACGAGAAGACTTCACGTCTACACCTCCAGGACTCTGAATGGATAGACAGACAGGTTAGAGTCAGACAGACAGATGGCTGGATGTACAGACATGAATGGGAGACCTTGTCCTGATTGACCTCAGAGTGAGTCTCCGCCTCCACTTGACTCTTCGGCCAATCAGACACTTTAAAAAGGAAAAGAACCCAATCAGAGTGAACACATTTGTTCCCCGCGGAGCCTCGTCTTCATCGGACACTGACTGTGTGGTGACGATGGAACGATGAAGGCGATCTCCGTCAGAGCGTCGGCGTCCACCAGGACACACTTGTCTCCGTTGAACACGCCCCCACCGCTATCGCCGAGCACAGCAGAAAATTCTAGGTGGAAGAAGACCCTCACGTTACCCCTGGCAGCTCCCTATTAACGACCATCGTGTGTCTGGGGGGGCAATAAATCACAGCACTGACGGCCAAGTCTTTGCCCCGCCGCCACTGGTTGGCCAAGAGATGACAGGAAGTCCAGGAAGTCTGGTGGAACACCGTGGCTGGAGGTCACATTCCTCACAATCTGTGGAGACACGTTGATGTTAGACGGTACTCTGGTTTACGGCTAGACGGGTCAGTTTGGACGGACGGGTATGACCTCAGCTGCCGTCCTCTGGCCTGCCCTCATGCAGAAGACGAAGGCGGAGTCGCGGCGTCTGGAGGGAAGGAGGTCCAACCGCATCAGATCCTCAGAGAATCCAGGGACAGATGAGTCTAGAGACACCAGCTGAGCCGGGGCGCTGCCGATCCCCGGGTTCTGCAAAGAGGAAGGTGAGACGAAAGACCAACGAATCGGGCAATCTCCGACAAGACCTTGCTACCTTCAGGGTCTCAGGTGTCAGCAGGCCCAGGTGGGACAGGAAGAGCCTTGCGGTCTGGAATTTGGCAACAGGTGGTGGCATCCTACAAGACTTCATGACGCCGGAGAGTCCGCCCAATCGAGGCTGAGCTTCCACCTGTTGCTGCCTCTTGAACGCTGCTTTCAGAAACTCGAGCTGCTGCTGCACCTGACGGAGGAGGAGGAGTTTACTCCTGAACCAAGACAGGAAGATACGAGCCGTGCTTCGGAACACCAATACTAGTTGGTGGATGGATACAACGTCAGCTGAGACCGGATCTCGTTCTTTCCCACCTGTTGGCGGATGGATACGACTGGATCTCATTCAGGGTCTTACCGCCTCAGTGACTATTTCGTGCAGAGGTGGAATACTAAGATCGGCTTTAACAGGAAATGACTGAGTTCTGATGTCACATCGTTTCCCAGAATCCTCCTGGGCTCCATCGCTGCATTCTAGGACCGGAGTTAGCTGCAGTCCATGGAGACAGGTGAGACAGAAGATGGATTGAAGTTTCATCATCTGTTGTATTAGTGGATGATCTGTACGTTCAGACTGAAGGTCATTTATTTTCTGTCTCATAGCATAAAATCGCTCCATGTAGTGAAAGAGGACATGAAGGTAGTTGGTGTGAGAGAAGAGGATGCAAAGGACAGGGTTAGATGGAGGCAATTGATTCGCTGTGGCGACCCCTGAAGGGAAAAGCCGAAAGGAAAAGAAGAAGAAGCATAAAATCGCTCCAGTGGGGAGGGGCGGAGCCTCACCTGTTGACCGCTGTTGTCACGGTTACTTCCTACTGTTGCTCTGACAATGACCTCCTGTCTCCGCTGAGCAAACTCTGGTTCCTGTCACCAGTAAAGAACATGACTTACATCCTACATCCATCCTACCAGGTTAACCAATTACTTGATGCTTGGATCCTAAATTATCAGAGAAACAAGGTGAGCTAACGTTAGCAGCAGGAGCCATCTGACACAGCCAGGTCACCTGAGTGGGAGAGATGCCCTCTCTGGGCTGTAGGCGGAGCTCTAGAGTCCAGGTGTGACACCCTGTCGGTCCTCTGATCAGCGCCGTGAGCGACGGACGTGACGCTGCAGACAGTGACCAATGAAACACAAGGTTAGAAGTGTTTTTGTCTTCGTAGAGAACAGTGACTAGTTTAGTTTGGTGATGCCTAACCTTTACCCTTCCCCAACCCTAACCTTAACCCAATCCCTAATCTTAACAGAAACCCCTACCTAACCCTAACCCTAACAATTACCATAACCCTAAACCTAGCCTAACCCCAACTCAAACCCTAAAATTTAACCCCCACCCAACCCTAACAGTAACCCCAACCCTAGCCCTAACCCAACCCAAATTGTAACACAACCTTAACCATAACTCTTAACAAAACCTAAACCTAAACCTAACAATGACCATAGCCCAACCCTAACCTTTAGCCTAACCCTAAACCAATCCTGACCATAACCTTAACCCTAGCCAAACCCTAATCCTAACCCTAAACCAACCCTGATCCTAACCAAAAACCTAACTCTAACCCTGACCATAACCCCACCTACCCTACCCTACCCTAAACCTAACCCAGCCCTAAACATTGAGTCACGGGAGGGTTCAGAAATCACCGTTGTCGGGTTGCGCTGGTTGCTCCAGCAAGGCTACAATCACTGAGTTGTCCAACACAAAGTATCTGAACTTCTTCTCGTTGCTGTTGTTCAATCCACACAAGTTGATCAGAGCAGCTTCGTCCAGCAGGTCCCCGAGGAACGGGAAGACTCCCGAAGCCTGCATCACACTGAGATATGAACAGGTCACCTGACTAATCCCATCTCATTGGGAAAATTTGGAAACTGAATTCCTACAATCAAAATAGTTTAAAAAACTCTTATTTTGAAAGTCTACTGGTACCTGCCTAGATGTTTATACTTTTGCTCACCAGCTCAGCGTTTCCTCGGCCGCCTCCTTCACCCTCAGAGAGGTGGGGTTCAGCTCCTTCTCCTCTTTGGACCTCACATCCTCTTCCTGGCGGGATTTACTCCCCGACAGACCGAGTTCCACGATCTCCAGGACCCCCGACAGGCAATCCTGAAGATGGAGCAGCACACAAACTATGAAACCACATACGGCTAGGTTAGGGTTAGGTTAGCATTAGGGTTAGGGTTAGTTTAGGGTTAGGATTAGGGTTAGTTTAGGATTAGGGTTAGGGTTAGGGTTAGTTTAGGGTTAGGATTAGGGTTATGTGAATGTGGAGGGGGGCTTTTGGCTGCCCACCCAATCAGAAGACAGGAATGGTGGTGGAGTATTCTATCCTAGTTTTTCATTGGCTGAATAATAAATTAAATTAAATTCTCTTCACTTGTGTTTGATTTTCATGTTGCCATGACAACGTGTTTACTGGTCCCTTGTGCTTTCTCTGTACCGAGGCTGTGTGAACGTTACCTGTGTGAACGTTACCTGTGTGAACGTTACCTGTGTGAACGTTACCTGTGTGAATGTTACCTGTGTGAACGTTACCTGTGTGAACGTTACCTGTGTGAATGTTACCTGTGTGAAAGTTACCTGTGTGAACGTTACCTATGTGAACGTTACCTGTGTGAATGTTACCTGTGTGAACGTTACCTGTGTGAATGTTACCTGTGTGAACGTTACCTGTGTGAACGTTACCTGTGTGAACGTTACCTGTGTGAACGTTACCTATGTGAATGTTACCTGTGTGAATGTTACCTGTGTGAACGTTACCTATGTGAACGTTACCTGTGTGAATGTTACCTGTGTGAACGTTACCTGTGTGAACGTTACCTGTGTGAATGTTACCTGTGTGAATGTTACCTGTGTGAACGTTACCTATGTGAACGTTACCTGTGTGAATGTTACCTGTGTGAACGTTACCTGTGTGAATGTTACCTGTGTGAATGTTACCTGTGTGAACGTTACCTGTGTGAATGTTACCTGTGTGAACGTTACCTGTGTGAACGTTACCTGTGTGAATGTTACCTGTGTGAATGTTACCTGTGTGAACGTTACCTGTGTGAACGTTACCTGTGTGAATGTTACCTGTGTGAACGTTACCTGTGTGAACGTTACCTTTGTGAACGTTACCTGTGTGAATGTTACCTGTGTGAACGTTACCTGTGTGAACGTTACCTGTGTGAACGTTACCTGTGTGAACGTTACCTGTGTGAATGTTACCTGTGTGAACGTTACCTGTGTGAACGTTACCTGTGTGAACGTTACCTGTGTGAACGTTACCTGTGTGAATGTTACCTGCTCATCGAGGACAGCTGGGTGCTGAGTCAGCCAGACGTTCAGGCAGCAGAAGCTGGCGACGATGACGGAGTGTAGCTCTCTGGAGTGAAGCGGAGGCGGGCGGCCGCACTGGAACACGATGCAGCTGCAGACGGAAGCGATGGCTCGCCGCCTCTCCGCCACCTCCACCTTGACTTTCACCTGCAGGACCATGACGGTCAGGTGTGTGTGTGTGTGTGTGTGTGTGTGTGTGTGTGTGTGTGTGTGTGTGTGTGTGTGTGTGTGTACCTTTGCCAGTCCTCCCAGTACTTCAAGTGCAGACAGACAAATTGCTGAGTTGTTCTTCCACTGGATTGTCAGACGCTGCGTCAGAAGCTGAACGACTTTAACCCACAGACTCGCCGTCGTTTCAGACTGGATGGCTGGTCACCACGACAACAAGTACACGCTCATCAGATAAACATTACAGGAGACGACACAACATCAAAATATCTAAGATATTAATAAAACAACAGTTGACTGACTACTTCTTCCTGGCGCCCGTGTTTTTGCAGTGGTTCCTCCTGTACTGCAGGGGCGCCGAGCGCCGTCCAGCTGGGGGGCAGCTTCCTGGAGAACATCATAGAACATTGGAACATAAGTCGAAGTGGAATTAACTCATGTAATCAACCAACGTGTAATCGAAAATGA
Source organism: Antennarius maculatus (assembly GCA_013358685.1). Lineage (NCBI taxonomy): Eukaryota > Metazoa > Chordata > Actinopteri > Lophiiformes > Antennariidae > Antennarius > Antennarius maculatus. The sequence goes on along the minus strand of CM023609.1, from coordinate 26,463,602 downwards.
CATAAGTTGAGGTTTACCTGTGCAAAAAAATACACAAAAAACTACAAATACTCTAAAACTATGAACTCCAAACATCATCAGCATCTTGGCTCCACCGGATCGATGGACATTTTGAGGGTAAGACGCGTCAGACTCACCTGTTGGGTTTGTCCTGCAGCCTCAAACGCAGCTGAGTCTTGAACCAGGTTCAATATGGCCGCTGCACACAGCACAAAACACGAAGTCTACATGAAACCTTATAGTTGTACTTCGAGATACGAGTTCTTTGAGATACGAGTCTTTGTTCTGTCCAGATTTTTGTTCGACATATGAGCAAAAATCCGAGATACGAGCCGTGCCTCTGGACACCAGCCTATCACAGAACTACTTCTTGACCTGTCACTGACCCAGTATCAGCTGTATGTTGAAGGAGTCCGTCTCCAGGTTCAGCACACCAATCAGAACACTGATGAGGCGGGGCTTCAGGGACAGGATGCTCCCTCCTGTGACATCATCACCACTGAACTCCCCATTCAATAAAACCTGAACACACACACGGTCGTGCATAATGGACGTTTTTCACTTGTGATGTAAACTCAGCCTTGCTCAGGTGCGTGTTATTCGTTGCTTAGAAGCTTACCTCTGATTGGACAAGGGGAAATTGCAGGGGGAGGGGCAGGAGGGACAACAGGATGAGGATAGAGGATCGTCTCAAATCCACCAGATTGGCATAACATTTAAACCTCAGCAGCTCTCTGGATGACAGACAGGACAGAGAGACAGTTACCTGTGGACACGCCCGTCTCTACCTGCGGGTGTGGCGGTTGTTCCTACCTGTCCAGTAAAACATTCTCCAAAGCTGAGAGGAAGGGAGGCAGCAGCAGGACGACGCCCCTCAGGTCACAGCAGAACAGACTGGTAGAGTTTAACAGAATGGAGGCCAGCACAGGTGGACACGCCTCTGGAGACACCTGGAGGCCTTGCAGGAGGGTCATGTAGAACCTGGAGGCGGATCGCAGGGCAAAAAAACCCACCAAACTTTAGGTAAAAAAGACAAATTGAACCAAACAAAGAGAAAAAAAACAGAACATGGGCACTCGGTGTGCGACATTTAACCCGATGCCTACTGATAATGAGACAAATACAAATACATGTCATCAACATTCAAAGACTTACAAGGTTGTTTGTAAGTTGAATAGTTTATAAGTTGTTATTTATTAATTTCAATCTGTAATCGCCATTTGAGATCATTTAAATTCCTTCACTACTCGAAATACGAAAGCATTATTCTCTAAGACAAATGTCGGATATGGTGAAGCGCGTTTGTTCATATCTCCAAATGTTCATAAGATGAGGACTGGGATGAATGACCATTTACCTGGACAGGTAGACACTCAGGATTTCTTCAGCAGTTTTCTTACAGGTAAAAATCCGACAAAGCGTCCCGCATGCCTCCGCTCGGCCGGCCGCCCACCTGTCTGACATCACAGTGACATCACAGTGACATCACGGTGCGTTCAGGTGCGGTTGTGTTTTTATCGTCTGATTGTCGTGTCGGATACCGACCAGGCAGACCGGACTGTTTGTGGATCAGGGCAGCGTCAAACAACCAGCTACCAAACAGGTGCAGTAGGGAGTCCACGGAACACCTGACGGGGGAGGGGGGCGGCCGAAGGGACGAGCACAGCAGAGGGGAGGTGGAGGTAGGATGGGGGGAGGACTTCCATTGATGTGGGGAGGAAGAGACCTGAGAGGAAGGCAGGAAGGTGAGTCCAGATGTGGTTGAAGCTTACCTGGAAAGGTGCACAGACTCCGTACCGCCATTGGTTTGCTGGTTGCCTTGGCGACTGGTTTTAGTTGCCCGTTATATTTCGGGGGGGAGGTGCCGTAGGAGGAGGTGTTAGCCCTACTCAGGATGTTGACTGGAGTGGGCGGGGCACTACCAGAGCGAGGTCTGGAGAGACCTGAGGAGACAGAGAACAGGTGAGCATTGGCAGATCAAAAAGACCAATCAATCAAAGGTATGGAGGCAGGTGGGCGGGGCTTACCGTACGGGGGGAGGCGGTCTTTGAAAGGACTTCTGGTCACGGCAACACCTGTGAAAGACCAGACGGGAAAAGCTAACTGACATCAAAAGTTTAAAAATCGACTATAACAGTTGAGACTGTCACGTCCAGCCGTTAGCTTAGCTTATCGATAGCATCGATTGATGTGTTTTACTTAGAGAAGGCAGCCGGTCCCTGAAATGGATCCTTGATGTTTGTCCTGATGGAACACAGCAACAGTTACGGCAAAAAGCAACCATAGCAACGGTTGTGTCAACCGCTAACGTGAATGCTAGCTGTACCCACCGGTGTGCGGCGGCTGCTGCTCCGATGGGTCCTGGTTGATCACCGTCACACCTGTAGGAACAGGTAACCGTTAATGGCTCCGCCTCCTCACGTCGACTCGGTAACACTTCATTGAGATGAAGGTCGTTAAACAGGCAAGGGTCACAGGGTCAGAGGTCAGAGTACCGAGGAAGGCGTCGACCAGCGCGCTGACCCCTCTCATCGCTCTGAAGAAGATGCTGGGCAGACTGCCGTCGCCTCTGAGCACCTCGTCCTGGGGGGAGGGCGTCGACCCGACAACCACCTGTTGACTGATGTCTGCCGGATTGCTGCGGAGAAATTTATGGTCATTTTTTTGTCAGAACATCCGTAAAAAAAGAAAAACGAGGGTGAACTCGGTGGTTTCAGGTTGACAGGAGTCGACCCGTTGGTGTTACCTGAGCAGGTGCAGGAACCTGAACCAGGTGTGAGAAACACGTTGGTCCTCCAAGTCAGCAGGAATCAGGGCGGAGTCTTCATCTGGGACTTTCAAGCGGGGGAAGGAGGGGCCAAAGGTCAGCAGCAGCAACCTGAAGCCAACAGGAAGTTACCCCGAAATTAAAGGTGGGGTCTTACACCTGGTTGGGTGCTTACCTGCAGGTGAGGGCGGTGCTAAAGGCGGTGCGAACACCTGGTTGGGTGCTTACCTGGAGGTGAGGGCGGAGACAACCCGGCTCCACTGCTCCACCGCCACCAGGTGGCGCCTCCAGCTGGTCATCATGTGTCTGAACGTCTGCCACATGGAGCGAGACGGGAAGCAGCGCCAGCAGGACAGGAGCCACACCTCAAACAGCACCGCCATGGAGGCGTCGGACAGCTGCTCCCACAAGACACCTGCAGAGACGGACAGGTGAGACGGACAGGTGAAACGGAAACGGACAGGTGTGGCGACGGGTGAGAAACAAGACTATATACTGACCTGCGGCGGTGGGAGGAGTCAGAACAGCGTGGTTGATGCGAAGGAGGAAGTGAAGCAGAGTCTCCCAGGTGTCTCTAGTCATGGCAGCGCCCTCTCTGGCCAGAGACTGAACTGCAGATAAAACCTGCTGACAGAGACCCAGGTAGAGTGGACTCACCTGGTCGGACCTGGGGGGGTTACATTACATGGGTCATATTTTCAGCGTTAGCTTGAAGTAAAATACAGTTAAATAATAAACACACAATTTGCATATTTTTAACTTTTTATGTCAAACTGCAATTATTTTCTCTTGTCCACTGAATATTTTTGTCATGCAAAATTTAAAATACATCAAATAAATCTCAAACATTTATCGTTCTTGTGGCTATAAATAATTTTCCTCTCCATGGGAAATACGTTAATTATATTAAAATGATATATTTTTTGGTTGACAAAGCATGATTTATTCCACCCCACCACGTTAATGTAATTTTGCATCACTTCCTGTAAGTGACATCACTAACAGGAAGTGACATCATTCACGAGTTTGAAGAAGAGAAGTTCAAATGGTGAGTTTGAATTCGTATCAACCTTCTATGGAATGACCCCTTAACATTAGCTTACATTAGCCGAAGTGGCTAATATATAGCATTTAGTTGTGACTTCCTGTTCCTCTGACCAATCAGAGTGCGCAATTTTAAAGGGGCGTGGCGGTTTACCTGGGCTGGAAGAGGCTGCACAGGTGTCTGAGGATCTTCTGGACGTACAGGTTGGGCTCTCTGCTGATTGGTGGAGGGACGGACTCACTTGGGGAGACCAGGGCCGTCAGCCAATCAGAGTAGACGTCCACACACAGTTTGACCGTCTCAGCGTCCGACGGCAGCGTGAGACCGTAACACAACACCTCCATCGCCCACTTCACCTGGGAACGGAACCGACCAATCAGAGGCCACGTCACGTTTGATAGGTAAACCGAACACACACACATACCTGTCTGTCTGTGTGCAGAAGGCTGTGAGTGCTGGGGTTTCCCAGGCCCGCTCCCAGGGGCTTCACCACCGCCACGGCGACGTCACGGCCCACCGAGGGCGGGAAGCAACTGAGCACGCTCAGATAGCCCCGCCCACCGGGCCACAATTGTTCCATTAGCCACCAATCAATGCTCACCTGACGGAGAGAGGAATAAACAAACAATAAACCCTGTAAACAAACAGAACCGCTTCCTGTTTACCTGCCAGGCCACGCCCACCTGATGCATCACCTGTTTACTGTATAAACAGAGTTCATGGCTGTTTAAATGGAGCAACAGGTTTCACTGGTGGAACCTTCATTCATTAAACCTCCTTCAGATTAAATATAAATATCTTTAAACACAGATTTAATCTCATCTGGACCCAGCTGACGTCTGTCGTGTCAAATAACTCCTAAAACCAACGTTAAATTATTTCCACTAAAACATTTTGTTCCTGAAAACGGATAAAAAACTCATCCAGTGGTTTAATTATTTCACCAGTCGTGTTCTGATTGGATGAAATCGGATGAAGTCGGGTGAACTCTTACCTACACAGGTGTGTCCGTCTGCTCACACAGGTGAACGGCGTCTCTCTGAAAGTCACAACAAATGAACTTGAACTCACCTTCTGCTGCTGCCTTCAGGCTCGGCTGGGAAACTTCAGTTTGTTTACAGGAGATACTAATCCCTGAGTAATGACTGACAGGCTCCACGCTGCTGGTTAACAGGGGTTTGTGGGGATGGGAGGGGGCCAAGATCGTACACAATATTGGATTACGTTTAAATTAATTGGATTAAGTTTAAATGAAATAGGATTGTTGTATAAAGTTTAAATTAATTGGATTAAGTTGTATTAAGTTTAAATTAATTTCTCCACAAACTGAATTGTTTTACTTGTAAATTTATTAACTTGAGAAATAAATTTGAAGAAAATTATCATAATCTTTTCTCCCTCGTTTTGGAAAAAAAAAAAAATTCAAACAAAAACAGAGTTCAGGATTAAATTTTATTTAAAATCAACAACAAAAAAATTTCACACACAAAACTTATTTTCCTGATAACAAATATGACTTGATTGAAGTGTTAAGATTCAACGCCTGGAGGCGACGAGTAGAAGAACAAAAATCAGCTTGGATGACAGTATGGCAGTTTGAAAGTGGCCCCCCAGGGGTCAGGTGGCCCCCCAGGGGTCAGTAGGGTTGTCTCTTGATGAATCTGGAGAACATGGCGAAGGCAGCGACTGGTTTGTCTGTTGGGACCATGTGACCAGAACCCTGCAGCAGAACACAAGTTTAAATTAAAACATTTGAAAACACAGCTGAACAAGACCCGCCCCCTGACATCACAGGGTCAGCTGACCAGGCTCTGCTCACCTTGACGGTCAGGAATGCGATATGGTCGAATTCTTTGACGAATCCTCCGACTTGCCGTCCGTCTGAGCCTTCGTACGTCCACGGCCGCCTCTGGACCTCCACCTGAGACACACCTGAGGTTATCGGAAGCCCCGCCCCCCGCCATCGCATAGACAACTGATTGGTTTATTGATTAGCGACGTCGGCCGGACGTTACCTGCTGCTGCAGCGACTCCACGAACCACTCGTCCCCCATGAAGTTGCAGGCCATGTCCACGTCCCCGTTATACACCAGCACCCGGTACTTCTGCAGGAACACGACACACCTGGATGAACAGGCCCCGCCCACCCGTCAGCGGTCGGATGCGTCGGCTCACCAGAGCGGAGAGCAGCTTCAGGTACTGCTTCCTGACGTCCAGGTAGAGACGGCCATAGTTCAGGTTCACCTCTGAGCTGCAGGTCAGAGGTCACAACGGCTTTAGACTACAACTTAACTACAACTCCCAGCATGCCTCTGGAGCGGCTGTGTTACCTGCAGATGACCCAGTCCAGGGCTTTGGGGCTGATGTGCAGCGCCGAGCGGACAAAGACGTCATTCAGGTACGTCCGGGAGGGGGTGGAGTTGGTGCAGGGGGGGTCCAGGTACAAGGGCAGGGGGAGGGACGCGAGACCTTTGACCTTCTGCACGGGGACACGAGACACAGGAGACACATGAGACACAGGTTCCAGCGCTGCACCAGGTGCGCTCAGGTAACAGTGAGGCCACACCCACCTGGTTCCACAGCTGCGTCCTCCAGTGGTGGATGAACGAGTTCCCCAGATCCCGGATCACCAGCCGGTTCCCTTCAACACTGACCAATCACAGCACGTCAACAGGCCCGCCCACATGAGCAGCAGCCAATCAGATCGAAGCTTACCTGAGTCTTTCCCGGACTCCACCTGGACAAGGTGCGTACAGGTTGTACATGTTGAGCCCCGAGGAGTAGATGATGTCCTGGACCTCCGACAGCTGCAGTAAAGACCAGAGATCAGACCGGTTCAGACCGGTTCAGACCGGATCAGATCAAACCAGTTTAGAACAGTTCAGATCAAACCAGTTCAGACCATACTGGCTCAGACCAGTTCAGACCGGCTCAAATAAAACCGATTAGGACCGGCTCAGATCAAACCGGTTCAGACTAGTTCACATCTAACCAGTTCGGACTGGCTCAGATCAAACCAGTTCAGACTGGATTGAACTGGTTCACGTCAAACCGATTTGGATGGTTCACATCAAACCGGTTCAGATCGGTTCAGACCGGCTCTCATCAAACTGGTTCGGACCGGTTCAGACTAGATCACATCAAACCGGTTCAGACTGGTTCACATCAAACCGGTTCAGACCGGTTCAGACTAGTTCACATCAAACCGGTTCAGACCGGTTCTCATCTAATCGGTCCGGACTGGTTCAGACTAGTTTACATCAAACCGGTTCAGACCGGTTCTCATCAAACGGGTCCGGACCGGTTCAGACTAGTTCACATCAAACCGGTTCAGACCGGTTCACATCAAACCAGTTCAGACTGGTTCAGACTCACGCCGGCGGAGCAGTTCTGGTCCTGGGGGTGGTAGAAGTTACACGTCCCGTTTCTGCAGCAGAACTTCTGCAGCTCCGCCCACAGCTGAGTTCCCAGCAGGCCGTGGTAGTAGGAGAAGAACACCAGCGAGTTATCGTTCATCTCGTAACTGGACATCCCGTTTCCCACGGCAACGCCCTGCAGGTGACATTTTGGAATCATAAAATCACTAATAAACTGTTAAAAACACATGTTACTGTACAATAAGTCAGAACATACACATCAGCTGATAGGTCTGCGGCGCTGCCAGCCTGCGTCGCTAGCTAGCGTGGCTCCGCCCTACCTGCAGGTTGAGGCTGGCGTCCTCCATCACCCTCTCAGCGAGAGTCGGGATGTAGATTCCTCCGTAACTCTCGCCAGTCAGGAAGAGGTCGTTGCCACTGAACTCTGGGAAGAGACGGAAGAACTCCTTCAGAGCCAGGAAGTTGTTCAGCGACACCTGAGAGCAGAAACAAACACGGTAACACCTGACGCCCGTCAGCCAATCAGGAGCTCCGGTCCAGGAGGAGTAGTGACCTCGGTGTCGTTGGTGACGTAGTCCTGATCGTCGGAGTAGGAGAAGCCGACCCCAACGGGAGACTCCAGGTACAACATGTTGGCGATCTGATGGGAAGCAGAACCAATCCGCTGTAACGATTCGTACCATGTGACCAAAATACCGTCACATGACCACACCCTAAAAGAAAACCAATGAACCAACCTTGTTCCAGGAGTACGGGTTGTACCGCAGCGTCACGCCGTCATCCTGGATCTGACGGGACAGGACGGAGGTCAACAGGTGGCGCCGTGACATCATAAACACGGAAATGATGCGGGTGGAGTGGGCGGAGCTTCTTACCAGGAAGGGGCCGTGCTCCGTCAGGAATCCGTCCAGGGAGCTGCATCCGGGGCCGCCGTTCAGCCACAGCACCACCGGGTCGGACAGCGGGTCGTTCTCTGACTCCACGAACCTGAAAGAGACGCCAGCGGGTGACGCCCAGGAAGTGTCACAGGAAGTGATGTCATAACGCCGCCGGCTAGGCACCAGTAGTGCAGGTGTTTTCCGTCCGCCACGTCCAGGTATCCTGAGTAGTGCCTGAAGCTGGGTTGTTTCTGTAGACCAGGCAGGTGCATTACTTCATCGGCATCGGGGGCCGCATCGCCGCCCAGGAGGGCCAACAGGAAGTAACACAACGCCGCCGCCGCCTCCTGCATCTGTTAAGGCAGGGGAAGAATCAAAACCTGCTACTGGAAAATCCCCACGCCACACCTTCAGGGTTCCAGCTCCACCAGTCACGTGCTTCTGACTGGGCGGGGCTTATAGTACCATGAGAAACAGCACATCAGTCCGTAAACAGGAAGTGTACAAACGGGAACCAGGAAGTCACCCAGAAATAAAAATTTAAATATGTAAAAAGTTTAATTTTGTCCAACAGGAGCAGAAAAAATTGAAATAGAAGCTCAGATTTTATGTTTATTTAATTTAAAACTAGTTACAGTTCACCGTAAATCATTTAAATTAGCGCCTCCGGAGACGAAGGTTTGAAATAAACTGGAAGTAGTGACCGACGGACACCCGTTAGCTCAGCCGCTAGCTGCTAACACACGAGAGAAGTGACACACACACACACACACACACACACACACACACACACACACACACACACACACACCTCTGCCGCCTGTGTCCTCCGGGTTCGGGTCCGGTTCGGTTCCGCTCTGCGGTGACGCTGCTCTGAGCTCAGCTAAAGATAATGAATGAAGCGTCACAGACCGTCATGTGATAGCGGTCCGTCACGTGACACACCCCGTGTTCAGCGAAACAAGACGTAACGTGTCCAGTTCCGGTGTTTTGTAACTCACAATATACTGTCTATTATATGGAAATATTATTCTTAAAAATTACAAATATTAAATTATACACTAAGTACAATAAGCACAAACATTAAAGTCACCCTGTTCTACAAATCAAACCCAACTGGGCTAACAGTGAACGTCTTGAAAAGGAATTTAATAAACAACGCGAATAAAATGTAATTTTTAATGAAGAGCTCGGTTTTTATTTATAAAAACGATCTAGATCACATTTTAAGTACATTACCAGATAAAATAAGTTTTATTTTCAGTGAGACCGAAGGTAAAGTTAGTCTGACCGGATAAATATTATAATTATTCTGCTACTTGAGCAGGATAATCTCTTAAATATGAGCGTTTTATTATTTTATAACGTCATTTCAGGGGGAAATCAACTGTATTCTGGCGCGATTAGATCTGTGACGTCATACAGGTGCGACGGGGAATGCAGTAGACGACGTGTGGTTGTACGTTTATTTGCACTTTAACCTTTATTGTCGGGTGCATTAATCTTTATTCTGTCCGTCTGACATCTTATTATAAAGTTTTTCCAAAACCAGATTGGTGGACTTCCTCTGTACAGAATTCCAGTGCAATACTGATCATGTTTATTGATCTCCATCAGAAACAGTGACAGGAAGTTTTAATTTGACCTGATCTGTTTGTTTGATTGTCACTTTTGTTTTTGAGATTAAATCTCGTCCCGATCCTTGTGTCTAATTTATATCCCTCATTTAAACCTGGGTAAAACAAATCTTCTTTTGAATAAAAAGAACCCACAATGAGCTGGAATATGATTGGCTGAGTGAAGTCATGTGACCGCCAACATGATACGATTAGGGGGGGGGGGGGGCGATGAAAACAGACAGCATTCTGAAATCAAACCATCCTGAAGGAACTTTATTAAAAAAACAAACCAAACATTTTCATTAAAAAACAAACAAACTGTACAACAGCTGGGACCCAGAGGGGGAGGGGCTTTAGGGCCGGGGGGGGTGGTCTCATCCCAGGAGGGGGGGGGTCCTGAAACAAGCAGAGCAAATGGTTTGATCCTCCGACTCTGAATCACTGATGCTGTGATCCGATTGGTTCCTAAAGACAACCCAGTCACCATGGTAACGTCTCACCTCTCATCCCGGGGGGCGGTGGCCTCATGCCTGGAGGGGGCATCCCCATTGGAGCTCTCTGACCAGGAGGGATTCCCATTGGAGGACCCATGGGGGGCCTCATCCCAGGAGGCGGTCCCATCATACCTGCAGGGGGCGGAGCCACAGACAGGTTACCGTTTGTAATGAGGTCAGCCGATTGGCTCCAACTCGTCTGCTGTCGTTCACCTGGGGGTGGGGCTCCACGGCCCATCGGGGGCGGGGCTCCCCGTCCGGGGGGGTACTGCGTGGGGGCTCCGGCAATGCTCGCTCCCGCCGCGGCGGCGGCGACCGTCCCTCTGCCCTGGGGGGTCATCACCTGAGAACGAGCAGGGCGCCGTCAGCACCTGAACGCAGCACAACCGTGGGCGGAGCTGCCGTCGCCATAGTTACCTGCTGCGAAGGCCCGCCCACTCCTCTGACGGGCCCTGCCAGCCCGGCTGGAGCCTGAGGCATCGGGGCTCCCGCGGGGACGCCACGACCTGCTGCCCGGGTCACGCCGGGGCCCCCGGCCACGCCCGCCAGCGGGACGCGGGCGATGCCCGTCTGGAAGGGAAGGCGGGGTTAGAACCTACGAACCGGAGCGGCGGCTGACGCAACAGGACGACCAGAGACAGGACTTACATCCTTAGGGGGGGGGCCCTCCACCGTCATGGAGACCAGGTTCTCCCCCCTCAGCAGGACCAGACCGAGGACACGCTTCTCTTCTCGCTCCGGCTGCTTGGAGTTCTTGGGCCTGAAGGAAGACAAAGAACATCCGGTTTACCCAGCATGCCTCGCTCAGGCGAGAGGGCGGAGCCTCTGGACCTACTTGATCTTCCTGAACTCGTCACAGTCGCACAGGATCAGGTTCATGTGTTTGTCGAAGGCCTTGAAGGTCCCGATGAAGATACGACCGTCCTGCAGGATGCACCTCATCCTGAAGTCGATGTGCTGCAGCATCTTACTGCTCTTACCCACCGTCTGGAGAGACATGACACAACATCACCATCATCACCACTATCACCACCATCATCATCATCACCACCACCACCACCACCACCACCACCACCACCACCACCACCATCACCACCATCATCATCACCATCATCATCACCACCACCATCATCATCATCATCACCATCACCACCATCACCACCACCACCACCATCACCACCACCACCACCATCACCATCATCATCACCACCACCATCATCATCATCATCACCATCATCACCATCACCATCACCACCATCACCATCACCACCACCACCATCACCACCACCATCATCATCACCATCACCATCATCACCATCACCACCACCACCATCATCATCACCATCACCACCACCACCACCACCACTCCTCTTGTTTTAATGAATGAATTAATGTCTAAACAGGGAGGGAGGAAAGACGTGCAGGAGAAGAAATAGGCGGGTATGGAAGAAAAGGTGAACCAACTATTAAAATATAAGTAAAATAAAATACAAATATATCGAATAAAATTCAAATAAAATACATTAAAATATAAAAATAAATCGTAAATATATACACATAAAATAAATAAAATTCAAATAATTTCTCTTTGGAGTTAAGTGTAGTATAGAATGAAATAAAATACATTGAAATATAAATATATATATCATTAATATACATATACAATAAAAAATAAATAAATTCAAATAATTTCTCTTGGGGTTTTTTAAAGTGTATTTAGTTCTTATTAATCACTCTACAGGGGAAATTATTGATTCTTTTTGGTTTAATACCTGATTAACTTTGTTTTGTGATAATTGTTTAAATTTTAAAGACAAAAAGCTGCAAACTTCAATCTATAAGCACTTCCGGTCCTTTTATTTTGAAGTTCTGACGCGGACCGTTTCCCGTTGAGTTAGCCTAGCAGTTAGCTTGAAGCTGCTGAGCTCCGTTCTCCCGGTACCGGTAAATAAATACCAGACCCACCGGGACCGGAGGAGGGTTCAGTCCCGCAGCGCGACGCTAACGGAACCGGTTAGCTCACCGGTGTTAGCTTGAGGTTAGCTCACCGGTGTTAGCTTGAGGTTAGCTCACCGGTGCAGTGGCTCCGACGTTCACCTGACGTTCATTCAAACTCAATCAATCTCCCTCCATCATTAAAATAAACCCTTCATTCCGGTAGCGACGCACCGGAGGAGGTTCGGACGGTCCGTCCGGTAAACACTCACCATGTCTGCGGTTCTGATGGCTCCGATTGACGCCGGATTCACCAAACAAAACCCAAAAAAAAATTGACCCGCGGAGCTCCCGCCGGATCTTCTTTAGCGTTATGAGCAGGATGTGACGTCACGGGAGGAGTGTCGCAGTGGAACTGTTCCGACCGGAAACAGCGAATAAACACGCACAGGTCCTCTCAGAACAACGTGAACGCTAATCGGTGCCGTGAAGGTCCAGAATATGTTCGACAGATTATATTTTGGGGTTTAAAGATGAAGATTAATAATTTTAATATTTCAAATGAAATTTTAGGACGAATGCGATTCATTTGATGCGGTCTGTGGTCACTTCTTCGATTAATATAATATTAATAATAAAGGTTTTACCGGGTAAACTACCGAAAATTAGGTCAAAATATAAGTGACTACTGGTTCAGAGTCGAAAACATCGTTCCACGTTAAATTAACAAAAAGCATCCATCACAATAACAGGGTATGAAGTACAATCTAACAATAAGTGAAGAAACTAAAATAAAAGATTTGACAATGACTTTATTTATTTGAATCTTTCATCATATGTTGACCAAAACGCTAATAATAAAATACAGAAACGCTTTACGTGTCAGAATGCGCACGCTCGAAAGGTTTTGTAGTATTTTTCTTTAGACATTTGTATTAGAGAATATATGGGGACAGACAGAACCAAAATATAAGGATGTTTTTCTCTAATAAACCTCACAGGAAGTATGATAAAGTTAGTAAAACCAAGCCGGACAGACTGAATCCTGCTGGATGCTTTTCATTCTTTGGACGATGAGTCTGTTTTACAATCAGCTGAATATTCAGTGATTAATAATCGATTCTTTTCTTTCCTTGTGGTAATCTGGAAGCTTTTACGTCTGTTTCCTGCTTTTGTTTGTGTTTTTGTTTTGGTCAGCCAACTATTGCGCGTCTATGACGTCATAACCACCGGGTTTCATCCAGCAGCATCAGAACCAGCATCAGCCTCACTGAAGACCAGGTCTGTGAAGCAGAAACAGGACATCCCATAATAAGCTATAAAGTCGCTGTCGATCCTGTCACTTCACTCCTTGTAGAGAGGCTCGTGATGTCGCCTAGCAACCGATTCGAAAGAACTTGTATAAGATGACACGTGACTTCTGATGACACGTGACCTACATGTGACCTACATGACCTGATCAGCTTATTGATCATCGATCGCCTCCGACTCTTCATCCGCGGGAGGTTTCCCGTCGCTCCTCTGCGGGCCGGTTTCCATGGCAACCCCGTCTCCGGCCGCGCGCGCTGCGGTGAGCCGCGGAGAGAGAGGCGGAGGAGCCGCGGAGAGAGAGGCGGGTGAGTCACCGGCAGCATCCCCGGTCCACCGGAGACACGGACCGCCGGTAGCCGCTAGCCCGTTAGCTCATTAGCCCGTTAGCCTCTTAGCCCGTTAGCTAAGCAGCTGCCCTCTGAGGGAGGCGCGCGACGAATGTGAACGAATCGGATGATGGACATCTGCCGCAGCGTTGCTTCAGCCCGCGAGACCACCGCTACGTCATCAGCGACCAGACGACAGCGCTGCTGCAGCAACATGTAGGAGCAGCAACCAGGTGAGACCAGCAACGCGTTGCTGCAACACGGCAGCAACTAGATCACAGCAACAGGCCACAGGTTCCACAGGTGAGGAGACGCAACCAAGCAGGTGTCAGAGAGACCGACAGCAACTAGATCGATAGCAACTAGACCTACAGCAACTAGATCTAAGGCAACCAGACAGACAGCAACTAGATCTAAGGCAACTAGACTGACAGCAACTAGATCTACAGCAACAGGCCAGAGGCTCCACCGATGAGGAGACGCAACCGACATCGAGCAGGTGTCTGAGAGACCGACAGCAACTAAACCTGTAGCAACTAGATCTACGGCAACTAGATCTACAGAAACTAGACCTATAGCAACTAGATCTATAGCAACAAGATCTACATCAACTAGACCGACTCCAACTAGAGTGACAGCAACTAGATCTGTAGCAACCAGACCGACAGCAACTAGATCTACAGCAACTAGACCAACAGCAACTAGATCTATAGCAACTAGATCTATAGCAACTAGATCTATAGCAACTAGACCTGCAGCAACATCGTCTGCGGTGAGTCAATTTGAAGCATCCCTGAAACACGTTGGAAGTTGAACAACCTCCATGTTGCTTCAACCGTAGGGAGACAACAGCCAATCAGCCTGCAGCTGCACCTCCACCAATCAGAAGGTGAGCAGCAACACTGAATGATGTCACAGCCTGAGGAGTGATGTCATAGTGCCAAGTCTTTGTAATTGCATGTATGGTGTTGTGAGGTCACATGACTCCTCTACACATATCTGAACTGTTATCTGTTGTGCGTTGCATTATGGGATATGTAGGCTACAGGCTGCATGCAAAGCTAGGAGTTCATATGAAGAGGAGAATATTAACGAGACACACGTCCAAACATCTCTGCCCCAGTGCATGCTGGGACAGATCATTAATGTTTGTTAGAGAGAACATGTTATGAGCCCCCCCTCCAATCCATGTTTACAAATACTGTAAACACTAAAAAAAATACTGTAAGTACTCAAAAATACTATAAATACTGTAAACACCATCAACACAGGTGGGGATCATGTATTCCAGGTGTCACAGGCAGACAGGTGAGTTCTGTCTCCTGTTGCCGTGCCGACCTGCTGGTTGTTTTTGTTTACAGACTGATGATGTCATCGTCTAAACCAGAACGCGACTGAATGAGACGTCCTTGTGGCTCCGTCCTGTCATGTGATCACACCTGGCTCTTCTGGTTGGCTGATTCCTGAGCCTCAGGCAAGAAGAGAGCTGTTGCTATAGCAACGGTAGCATCCTCAGTATCCCCCCCTGCTACTTACATAACATCTGCTGCAGTCTATAAATATCCCATAATAATATACACCCAGCAGTCTAGTGTAAGGGTAAAGTACTCCAGATGCAGGACACCTGGTGAGGCTCAGGTGTCACCCAGTGAGGGCCAGGTGACACATAATGAGGGTCAGGTGTCACATGATGAGGGTCAGGTGTCACATGATGAGGGCCAGGTGACACATAATGAGGGTCAGGTGTCACATGATGAGGGTCAGATGTCACATGATGAGGGTCAGGTGTCACATGATGAGGCACAGGTGTCATTTACCTGTCTGTCTCTCTGCAGGTCGGTCTTCTGGTAGGACAGAGCGCCTCCAGTGAACTCGAGCCCCGCCCATGCTGCTCCGCCCTGCTGCTACAGGTGAACACCATCAACAGCCAATAAGATGAGTCAGCTGAAGGAGGCGGAGCCTCAGGAAAATGAAGGAAAGGTGAGATGTGATGATGATGATGAGGGTCTGTTTAAACACATTTGCCCTCACCTGGTTGCCGCGGTGCGTTCGGGGCCGCTCTGACTGTCGTGGTGCGTTCAGGTGCAGGCGTGGGCGCGGTCTCTGGCGCTCACGCTGGACGAGCTGGAGTGTAAGATCTGCTACAACCGCTACGACACGCGCAGCCGCAAGCCCAAGCTGCTGGGCTGCCTGCACCGCGTCTGCGCCAAGTGTCTGAAGAAGATGGTGGACGTAGGTGCGTCAGGTACACGCCCCCTCACCTGGACCAATCAGAGCGCAGCGTGCTGCCTCCGTCCGGTGTGATGTCGTCATGTGTGACTCTCCTCTGATTGGTTCCCCCCCAGGCGAGTCGTCGCCGTCCATCATCAGCTGTCCTTTCTGTCGCCACGAGACGTACGTCCCCGACGAGGAGGTGAGGATGCGGTTACCATGGAGACGACAGAATTAAATTTATTGATTGATTCATATATTGATTGATTAATAAGGAGGAGGAGATAGAATGAAATCCAACTCTTTTTCGTTTCAGGTGTGGCTGATGGAGGATGACAGACACATCCTGGCCGTTTTATCCAATCAGGATCGAGCTCGCCGAGGAGGAGGGGGAGGAGGAAGAGGAGGAGGAACAGGGGGGGAGGTGGTCCTGAACCCCAACAGTCTGACTGGTAAGAGTAGAGTATAACTTTATTGATCCCTTAAGGAGGTTCCGTCATGGAAATTAATTTAAAAAGATTCATTTAAAAAAATTAATTTGATTTAATTTAATTTTATTAATTTAATTTAATTTTAAATTAATTTAATTTAATTTTAAATTAATTTAATTAATTTGAAAAATAATTTTAAAAAATTAATAAATTTGTAATTAATTACGAAAGACAACAGGAGGTAGTTTTCAGATTGATCCATGACGTCTGCTCACCTGTCTGCCCCCCCACCTGTCTGTGTCTCAGGGGGCGGGGCCTCCGACTCGTCTCACTCCTCTGACTGTCTGGTCATCACCATCATGGAGCTCCCGGAGGAGTCGCCGTCGTCGGATTCGCTGAGTGTGCTGAACGTGTTGGGGGTGTACCGCCCCCCAAGCCTGGACTCGCTGCCCTGCGACCCCCCCACCCAGAAGTGTCGCGCCTGGAGCGCCCGCAGCTTCCCCCGCTGCCTGCTGGGGGCGCTGTGCCTGGTGAGTACGCCGTTAACCCCCCCCGGTGCTAACGGGCAGGCGGGCTGACGGCGGTGTCCCCCCCCCCACAGGTGTACTTCAGCTCCCTCCCCCTGGGGATCTACCTGCTGATGATTGGCCGGCTGTGGCTGGGCGTGGTCCTGGTGAGTCTGGTGCCGTCGACGCTGCTGCTGCTGGTGCTCTACGGCTTCTGTCAGTGTCTGTGTCACGAGGCGCTGGAGGCGCTCGCACGCACACGCACGCCGCCATGACGACCGGCGGCGCCGTGACGACGACATCCGGGGCCACGACGACAACACGAGGCGCCACCAGGAAGACACGCAACGCCGTGACGACGACACGCAACGCCATAACGACACACACACCAACATAAACGCCAACACGCGTTGCCATGACGACGACACGCGGCGCCATGATGACACACGGTGCCATTACGACACATGGTGCCATGACGACGACACGCGTTACCATGACGACAACATCCGTTGCCATAACGACGACACGTGTTGCTGTGACAATGACATGCAGTGCCATGACGACAGACGATATGCGGTGCCACGACAATGACATGCGGTGCCATTACGACACGCGGTGCCATTACGACACGCGTTACCGTGACGACAACATGCGGTGCCATGACGATGACACGTGGCGCCATGACGATGACACACGGTGCCATGACGACCACAGTGACCCCAGCATGAACATCAGACGTTGTAACCTCCACCTGTAGACCACCATCCTGCGCAGACCACGCCCCCTCTGAGAACAACTCCTCCCACATTTTGAAGACAGCCAATCAAATCAGTTAGGAGGCGGAGCTTGTCTCCTGTCTCCGGTGTACTGAGGATCTTTTCTTGGCTCTTTTTCGCCTCCTCCTGGTTGAACTGAGAACATTTCTAGTCAGTCCTGAGCTCCTGATCCCGCCTCCTGAGGGGAGGAGCTTAGAGAAGATCTGATCCTCCCTCAGAAAGGAAACGAGGTGGTTCAACATCTGGTTTTGATCCTCCTGGGACCTCCTCATGGTGGGAGGGGCCTGATTTACCTGGAGGGCCTCGACAGAGTTACTGGGGATGGATGATGGATGGATGGATGGATGGATGGATGGATGATGGATGGATGGATGGATGGATGGATGATGGATGGATGGATGGATGGATGATGGATGGATGGATGGATGATGGATGGATGATGGATGGATGGATGGATGATGGATGGATGGATGGATGGATGATGGATGGATGGATGGATGGATGGATGATGGATGGATGGATGGATGATGGATGGATGGATGGATGGATGATGGATGGATGGATGATGGATGGATGGATGGATGGATGGATGATGGATGGATGGATGGATGGATGATGGATGGATGATGGATGGATGATGGATGGATGGATGGATGGATGGGTGGATGATGGATGGGTGGATGATGGATGAATGATGGATGGATGGATGGATGGGTGGATGGGTGGATGGATGGATGATGGATGGGTGGATGGATGGATGGGTGGATGGATGATGGATGGATGGGTGGATGGATGGATGAATGGATGGATGGATGGATGGATGGAAGGATGGATGGGTGGATGGATGGGTGGATGGATGGATGGATGGATGGATGGGTGGATGGATGGATGATGGATGGATGGATGGATGGATGATGATGGATGATGGATGGATGATGGATGGATGGATGGATGGATGGATGGATGGTGGATGATGGATGGGTGGATGATGGATGAATGATGGATGGCTGGGTGGCTGGGTGGCTGGCTGGGTGGCTGGATGGGTGGCTGGCTGGCTTGCTGGCTGGGTGGATGGATGGATGGATGGCTGGATGGATGGATGGATGGATGGATGCTGGATGGATGATGGGTGGATGATGGATGAATGATGGATGGATTCTGTAGCTTCTTGTCATCAACATGCTAACGTATTAACTCTTCCTGTTGTGTTTCATTCTGTGTCGTGTGGAGTTTCCAGGACTGTTAGCCTAGCTTAGCATAAAGACAGGAAACAGCGCTAACCATTAGCCTAGCTTCAGAGAAGCCCGCTGTTTATTCCAAATAACCAGAAACACATTTATGTGGGTGTAGGCGGAGCTTGCTGGATGCTAACATGCTCCACCTACAGCTGACTCCCATCAGGGATTGGTTGGTGCAGGTGGAGTTTGAAATGTTCAGCATATCATTCAAAAAGTTCAAACCACTGTTATTTTCTCTTTATAGAAATTTTTATTTTCTGTCTTAATTGTGATTATAATGTTGTTTCATCACTTTCTGTAAGTTTTTTCTGTTTGTTACTGGAATAATAATTTTTACCTTAATTTATTTGGTTAGTTGTGCAGGTAGAAACCACGACTCCTCCCCCTCCTTTACCTGGTTGGGTTGAGCTACAGTTAATCTATAACTGATATTGATCACCTGTTACACACCCACTGATAGAGAAACAGCTAATTATTATATATCAATGAAGAAACTGTTAAACTTTTACAAATACTGTGTAAACTGTCATCAAATAAACCAAGGACTTATTTTTCATGGATTTTTGATTTTTTTCAACACCTGAACCAGTTTGTATGATAATAATTATCAGAAATAATCCTTAATAAATAAAAACTATATAAACAGGGTACATTTGGTTACTTGCAAAGGAATGCTTAATAGTTATTCTATTGTAGAGTAATCATTACTAATTAAGCAATTTATTATTAAAAGTCTATTATTATTAATTGAGCAACTGGTTTGTAAAACAGTCAAAATGGGATAAAAACATTCATAATACTGTATATACAAGTGTGTGTGTATGTGTGTGTGGTTTTTTATCACCATGACAACAGAGCACAACCTCCTGGAGCTCCCATGGGGCATTGGGGAGGGGGGGTTTATGACCCAGGTGTGACTGCAGCATGGCCCCCTGGGAAAAGGAGTCATGAAATATTAATAAAACAATTGAAAACCTTGATATTACTGTAATTAAGACATAACAGTAATGATAAAATCATTATACTGCAGTGAAAAAGTGTAAATATATCAATAAAAAGTCAGGATGTGTTACTAATATTAAAGTGAGTTATTATACAAATAAAACTTGTGATTAAATTGATTTAGTTATTAGTATTTAACTAAACTCATTCATTTAGAGTTAACTCAACTCATTTTTACACTCAGGTTTTATTCTAAGATACAAATAAAACCTTTGATTTAACCCCATGTGACATTTATCAATAACCTGATTGGTTGAAACAAACCTTTAGTAGAGATCAACCACCAGCAGGGACGGAAAAACCTCTCCCCACAGCGCCTGTCTAAAATAACCCTCACGTGATGCGGTCTACCTGGACAGGTGAGGCGGTTCACCTGTGGCCCTGAGGCCCCTGGAGGATCCAGAACCCATCTGGGCTCCAGACTCTAATTAAAAACCTCCTCCAGAGAGAAGAAGAGCAGAGCTGAAAGGAACCGCCTGGAGCCGCAGGAGAAGGAGGACGAGCGAGACACAGGTAGGAGCAGGAACTCACCTCTGATTCACCGCCGACGCCTTAAATCACTTTACGATCTGAGATACACCCCTATATAGGAATGGAACTATAGGTATATATATCTACAGTTATATATATATATATATATCTATAGATCTACACTGTATATCTATAGTTACAAATATCTAGATCTATAGATCTACACTGCACATTTAGAGTTATATACAGTATATCATAGATATTTATACATATATATAGTTATATATCTATAGTTATGTACTGTATATCTATAGTAATATATATCTGCAGTTCTATATATACGGTGTACATATATATCTACAGTATCTATTTATCTATAGCTCTATATATGTATATCTATAGTTATACATATACACACACACACATATATACATATATGTTTCCACATACATACATATATATATATATAGAGAGAGAAAGATAGTTCTCTATATATTTATAGTTATATAGAGAGAGTACTTCTATGTATGTATAATTGTATGTATCTATAGTTATATATATATCTATTGTTCCATATATCTATAATTGTATGTATATATCTACAGTTCTATGTATCAATTGTTCTATATGTCTATAGTTATACTTATTTATAGTTGTTTACAGCTGCTTCCTCCTCCTCGTGGGTCACGGGGGTTGCTACGGGCTACTAATATGATATTCTATGTTTTATTCTGTGATTCGATCTCCACCAGCAGACGTAGAACCAATCAGGTTTGATGAAGGCAGATAGGCGGAGTCACCCTCACCTGTCCGTCCTCTCCAGCAGGTGGGCGATGACATCATGAAGCGCTGGCGTTGCTCCGTGGACGAGCTGGCGGCGCGGCGGCGGCAGCAGGGCGAATGCGAGCGCGCGCAGGAAGCCCTGAGTCGCGTCACTTCCTGTTTCCAGCAGCTGGTCACGTCTCTGGGGAGCGCGGCGGACTGCAGCTTCCTGAGGGACGACATGGACGAGATGAGAGTCCTGGCCCACAGGATCTGCCACGGTCCGTCTGCCACCCGTCTGTCTGCCACCCCGTCTGTCTGCCACGGTCCGTCTGCCACCCGTCTGTCTGCCACCCGTCTGTCTGCCACGGTCCGTCTGCCACCCGTCTGTCTGCCACCCGTCTGTCTGCCACCCGTCTGTCTGCCACGGTCCGTCTGCCACCCGTCTGTCTGCCACCCGTCTGTCTGCCACCCGTCTGTCTGCCACCCGTCCGTCTGCCACCCGTCTGTCTGCCACGGTCCGTCTGCCACGGTCCGTCTGCCACCCGTCTGTCTGCCACCCGTCTGTCTGCCACGGTCCGTCTGCCACCCGTCTGTCTGCCACCCGTCTGTCTGCCACGGTCCGTCTGCCACCCGTCTGTCTGCCACCCGTCTGTCTGCCACCCGTCTGTCTGCCACCCGTCTGTCTGCCACCCGTCTGTCTGCCACGGTCCGTCTGCCATCCGTCTGTCTGCCACCCGTCTGTCTGCCACCCGTCTGTCTGCCACCCGTCTGTCTGCCACCCGTCAGTCTGCCACCCGTCTGTCTGCCACCCGTCTGTCTGCCACCCGTCCGTCTGCCACCCGTCCGTCTGCCACCCGTCTGTCTGCCACCCGTCCGTCTGCCACCCGTCCGTCTGCCACCCGTCTGTCTGCCACCCGTCCGTCTGCCACCCGTCTGTCTGCCACCCGTCTGTCTGCCACCCGTCTGTCTGCCACCCGTCTGTCTGCCACCCGTCCGTCTGCCACCTGTCTGTCTGCCACCCGTCTGTCTGCCACCCGTCTGTCTGCCACCCGTCTGTCTGCCACCCGTCTGTCTGCCACCCGTCTGTCTGCCACCCGTCCGTCTGCCACCCGTCTGTCTGCCACCTGTCTGTCTGCCACCCGTCCGTCTGCCACCCGTCTGTCTGCCACCCGTCCGTCTGCCACCCGTCTGTCTGCCACCCGTCTGTCTGCCACCCGGCTGTCTGCCACGGTCCGTCTGCCACCCGTCTGTCTGCCACCCGTCCGTCTGCCACCCGTCTGTCTGCCACCCGTCTGTCTGCCACGGTCCGTCTGCCACCCGTCTGTCTGCCACCCGTCTGTCTGCCACGGTCCGTCTGCCACCCGTCTGTCTGCCACCCGTCTGTCTGCCACGGTCCGTCTGCCACCCGTCTGTCTGCCACCCGTCTGTCTGCCACCCGTCTGTCTGCCACGGTCCGTCTGCCACCCGTCTGTCTGCCACCCGTCTGTCTGCCACCCGTCTGTCTGCCACCCGTCTGTCTGCCACGGTCCGTCTGCCACGGTCCGTCTGCCACCCGTCTGTCTGCCACCCGTCTGTCTGCCACCGGTCCGTCTGCCACCCGTCTGTCTGCCACCCGTCTGTCTGCCACGGTCCGTCTGCCACCCGTCTGTCTGCCACCCGTCTGTCTGCCACCCGTCTGTCTGCCACCCGTCTGTCTGCCACCCGTCTGTCTGCCACGGTCCGTCTGCCATCCGTCTGTCTGCCACCCGTCTGTCTGCCACCCGTCTGTCTGCACCCCGTCTGTCTGCCACCCGTCCGTCTGCCACCCGTCTGTCTGCCACCCGTCTGTCTGCCACCCGTCCGTCTGCCACCCGTCCGTCTGCCACCCGTCTGTCTGCCCCCGTCCGTCTGCCACCCCGTCTGTCTGCCACCCGTCTGTCTGCCACCCGTCTGTCTGCCACCGGTCCGTCTGCCACCCGTCCATCTGCACCCGTCGTCTGCCACCCGTCTGTCTGCCACCCGTCTGTCTGCCACCGGTCCGTCTGCCACCTGTCTGTCTGCCACCCGTCCGTCTGCCACCCGTCTGTCTGCCACCCGTCCTGTCTGCCACGGTCCGTCTGCCACCCGTCTGTCTGCCACCCGTCTGTCTGCCACGGTCCGTCTGCCACCCGTCTGTCTGCCACCCGTCCGTCTGCCACCCGTCTGTCTGCCACCCGTCTGTCTGCCACGGTCCGTCTGCCACCCGTCTGTCTGCCACCCGTCCGTCTGCCACCCGTCTGTCTGCCACCCGTCCGTCTGCCACCCGTCCGTCTGCCACCCGTCTGTCTGCCACCCGTCTGTCTGCCACCCGTCTGTCTGCCACCCGTCTGTCTGCCACCCGTCTGTCTGCCACCCGTCTGTCTGCAGGTCTGTCCCAGCGTCTCGTCCACCTGCTGTCGGACTGCGACCCCTTAGGCGAGGAGGACAGACAGGTGTTGGAGCGTCTGTGGGTTCTCTTCCTGTCGGCGTTGGAGAACTTCCTGTCTGACCTCCAGAAGGCCTGTCACCTGATTGGACGCTTTCCTCTCAACCACAACTACGACAGACGCTCGTTGGTCAACACAGGTCAGCGTCGACTTCCTGTCCGCGGGTCTCGCTCTCCGCCTGTCTCACTTCCTGTCTGCCTGCCCAGGATGCATCGACGGCATGGTGGGCGTGGCAGCCCGCGTGGCGTCGGTGCAGGTTCCGTGGCTCACGGCGGAGGAGAAGCCGAGCCCGGGGCTGGTGGGGCACATCGCCGCCCTGGAGGCCATGCTGACCGAGATGCAGCTGAGGGTAAGAAGATGCTCCGGCTCTGACTCCGCCTCCATGTGGGCGAAGGTCCCTGACGGCGCTGCTCATTGGTTCCCCAGGTGCCCGTGGCGTTCTGGTCGGTGGAGGCCACCCAGCCGGCGTGGGCCGAGGTCCACGGCGACGTGGAGGAGCCCGACGAACGCCTGGAGGACCTGATGGAGCTGGACGGCGTCTCCAGCAAGACGGCCGTCTGCTTCCAGCTGCCCTGCTGTGGGCTGGGCTGCCGGGTGGAGGAGGGCCAATGAGGGCGCAGCTCGGCCGTGATTGGTTCACGTCGGAGATCACGTGACCTCACGTTAAGATCGTCGATTTTCCAGAACTAAACGTTACTTTTAGAGGCCGTTACGTTGGTTTGATAAAGATATCCCAGAATTTAGAATCTGACTGTAAAAATTCAATTGTCCCTCAGGGACAAATAAAGTTTTTTTGAATTGAAAACATCAACAGGAAATCTGCCCATAGTGGACAGAGGTGTGGGGATCTACTATGGAGAAGGTGACTCAACTTGATCACCTTAAGATAACCTTTATTTATCCCAAACTAGGAAATATAAATTTAAAACTAAAACAATGTAGAAACACGATGATTCAAGGATAAATAGATGATAAAATAAAAATGTTGACAAACTGTTTGTTTACTGGTTTAACTGAACATTTAAAAAGTGTTGATTTGAATTACGTTCAGATTTCTGTGAGCCAATCACTGACCTGGAGATATCGACCTTTATATTAGTGCTCAAGAGTCTGTGTGTTGAATTAAGAACTTTATTGACAGTGAGGCGGACAACATAAAAATACTGTACAGACTGAAGACGGAGAGAAGGAGAAGAAATGGTGGAGCTGCTTCACTTCTGGTGGGTGGAGTGTAGATGAGCTTTAAAGGCTGGAAGAGAGACACGGCCGTCAGGACTACAACTCCCAGAAAGCACTTCCTGCTTCACAAAAACGCTGAACACACAGTTCTGGTTTGTTAACCTGGTACAAGTGGTGAGGATGCTAATAATAAAAGCTAGTAACTCCGCCCACTGCCCAATCAGGAAGTGTGCGAACCTACGTAAGAGCTGGTCCGACTGATCGTCATTTCCCCCCCAATTTGTTTAAGATAAAAAAAAGCAGTTAATGTAGATGATTAATGTAGATGATTAAATTAGCTCGATTAAATTAGCTCGATTAAATTAGCTCGATTAAATTAGCTCGATTAAATTAGCTCAGTTACATTAGCTCGACTATCAGCGTCTCACCTTCCTGGTCGTCCCAGAGATCGGCGGCGGCGGTGTTCAGAGGACTCTCGTTGTTTGGTTCTGAAAGGAAACGCAGATGTCAGTATCTGCACACACACACACACACACACACAGGTCACACACACGGTCAACTGGTTTGAACTGGTTACCTCCCAGTAGGCTCTGGATGGACAGCAGGATGGAGTGGACGTCGTAGAGCGCCGACCATTTGTCCTTCAGGATGTCCAGGCAGATGAAACCCTGGTCGTCCACGTTGGGATGGAAACACGGCGTGACGAACTTCACGCGGGGGGCCTGGTACGGGTAGCCGGGGGGGAACTCCAGAGACAGGCGGTACCTGAGACCGTGGTACACCTGGGGGAGCGGGACAGAGAGAAAGAGTCTGATCAGAGCTGACGTTACCGCGGTGTGTGTGTGTGTGTGTGTGTGTGTGTGTGTGTGTGTGTGTGTGTGTGTGTGTGTGTGTGTGTGTGTGTGTGTGTACCGTGCCCTTAGCGCCGTCGATCGTCCCGATCCATTTGAACAGGTTGTCAGATTCTGGAAACGCCGACACGCTCTTATCAGCCGCCATCTGCTTCAACAGAGACGAAGGTCACATGAGTCATCAGGCCATCCCATCATGAAACCATGCTCTTGTTGCCTAGCAACGTTTACAGCCACCGTCGACTCGCCGATGACGAAATTAAACAGGGTCGTATAATATGGAATAAATGAAAATTGTAAATTTTAAACATCTGGTTGGTTTGGCTTGAAAGCAGCTTCAGGAATCTTTTCCCATGATGCACCTCTTCTTAACCAAGCAGAGGAAGATGATGAACGTCTGTACATGGACATGGAAACAGTGACCTGACAGCTGTGTGACGACACACTCACCATCAGAGTCATGAGCTCCTGCTGCAGCCTGCAGACACACACACACACACACACACACACACACACACACACACACACACACACACACACACACACACACACACACACACACACACACACACACACACACACACACACACACACACACACTTGTTTATTATCTCACAGGCCTTAAAAGGCTTTGTCACATGACCGGATCGATGACATCATCTGGACTAGAGGCGGTGAGCGACGAGGTGGTCGGTCTCACCGTTTGGTGACGGAGCCTTTGGCGGCGCTGCCGGTGTTCTCGCTGCCTTTGAGGGCGGCTGTGGAGGAAGCTGCTGCTACCGCAGGGTCAGTGTTCTGGGACGCCATGGGTTAACGCTGAGGAGAGGAGACGAGGAGACGAGGAGACGAGGAGACAGGCAGGGTTACTACAGCAGCTCATTTTGAAAAACAAAACACACTCGAACCTCCACGAATATGAGATACATGGTTCTTGTCATTCTTTACATCCCGCTTCACAGCGGTGACGAGTTGTTCTTGTCAGTGTTCGTTTGTTCGTTCATCAGTTCGTCCACCAAACATCTTCTGACAGAACGATGAAACAAAAAGCACATGACTCAGGCAGCACAGGGGATGAAAATGAGACGATGACCTTGATAAAACTAGGTCAAGGTCAAATTTCAACTTTTGTACACACAGGAACCGGATAAGGTAGGAAAACAAGGGAGAAGGCCAGCGTGAGTAAGACCATAGATCAAAGCTAGTGCTTTGATCAATGAAAGTAGGTCAGAGTACTAGCTTTGATCTTTGACCTAAGGGTAAAATTTTGAATTCAGGGGTGTCGCGGGACGTTGCAGTCTGACTGCATTGGTTCTAGTTATTATTGTTTACGTACCTTATATATAACTGATTATCCATAGGTAAAGTCTGCATAACTATTGATGAATGTATAAATAGATGTAATGATGGATGCTTCGGGAATATGGGGTACCGAACCCCTTGATAAGGGCTGTTCGGTCCCTGTACGACCGATGTCAGAGTTTGGTCCGCATTGCCGGCAGTAAGTCGGATTCGTTTCCAGTGAGGGTTGGACTCCGCCAAGGCTGCCCTTTGTCACCGATTCTGTTCAGAACTTTTATGGACAGAATTTCTAGGCGCAGCCAAGGCGTTGAGGGTGTCCGGTTTGGTGGCCTCAGTATTGCGTCTCTGCTTTTTGCAGATGACGTGGTGCTGTTGGCTTCATCAAGCCGTGATCTCCAACTCTCACTGAGACCATGGTCCTCAGTCAGAAAAGGGTGGAGTGCCCTCTCCGGGTTGGGGATGAGATCCTGCCCCAAGTGGAGGAGTTCAAGTATCTCGGGGTCTCGTTCACGAGTGAGGGTACGATGGAACGGGAGATCGACAGGCGGATCGGTGCGGCGTCTGCAGTGATGCGGACTCTGTATCGGTCCGTCGTGGTGAAGAAGGAGCTGAGCCGAAAGGCAAAGCTCTCGATTTACCGGTCGATCTACGTTCCTGCCCTCACCTATGGTCACGAGCTGTGGGTCATGACCGAAAGAACGAGATCCAGGATACAAGCGGCCGAAATGAGTTTCCTCCGCAGGGTGTCCGGACTCTCCCTTAGAGATAGGGTGAGAAGTTCGGTCATCCGGGAGGGACTCAGAGTCGAGCCGCTGCTCCTCCGCATCGAGAGGAGCCAGATGAGGTGGCTCGGGCATCTGGTCAGGATGCCTCCTGGACGCCTCCCTGGTGAGGTGTTGCGGGCACGTCCTACCGGGAGGAGGCCCCGGGGACGACCCAGGACACGCTGGAGAGACTATGTCTCCCGGCTGGCCTGGGAACGTCTTGGGATTCTCCCAGAGGAGCTGGACGAAGTGGCTAGGGAGAGGGAAGTCTGGGCTTCCCTGCTCAAGCTGCTGCCCCCGCGACCCGACCCCGGATAAGCGGTAGAGAATGGATGGATGGATGGATGATGGACTTTAATACAGATTGATCAGATCAACATAACAGAACATTTTATAACTTTTTAACATTTTATTTTATTATATATATTTTTATATAGAATAAACAGAACATCTCTGCTATAAACCCAACACCCCCCCAGGAGACTGTCCTCCTGGTCGATTGTAAATTGGGAAGGGTATCGATCAGTCCTGAACTGATCGATCAGAAAAACTAAATACCATCAGCGTGTTTTCATTCCCTCTTTAACATAATCGATACATCGATTTGAACAAACTAATACCATTATTTTCTTTGTGATCATCTGACTGGAGGAGCTAACAGGCTATAAACGCGCATCAGACTCCCTTTAAATTCGGCTAATCTGAGCGCTGGCTAGCAGCTAATGTTAGCAGCTAGCTGTGATCCCATAAGGTGTTTACTGAATACACAGTCACCTGCTCCACTGCTAGTAACCAGGTAACAGGTTAGTCTCTACTAGTTATTTAGTTACTAGCAGCTCCATTTCTCTCCTCTAAGGCTTTAGCGTCCTGCTAATGCTAACAATACCGTTAGATCCGCTAGCCGTTAGCTTCTATTTGAGTTTAAGCGCCTACAGTTCAAACAGCTGCAGCGGAGCGACAGACCGGTCACCCCCCGGTAACATCTACCGGGAACAAACGTCACAATCTACCGGTAACTCACCGGTCACCGGTTAGAGGTCCGAGACGAGATCCAGTCCTGGATTCAAACTGGAAACACTCCCGCCCCCCACTTTAAACGTACTGCTCCCGACAGAGACAGCCAATCAGAGCCGGAGGCATTCAAACACAAACTTCCGCCGGCTGACCAATCAGACGCGTACAGGCAGAGGAAACAGCGATGTAATTGGATCAGACAACCAATACGCTCCGCCCTCAAAATTAAAACACTTTTGTTGCCGACGTCATGAATGCGATTTTTATTACATTTGACTTGTACTTCAGGGACACCGTAGCTGTTATATTTTAGTCACCTTGGTTAAGTAAGTATAATTGCATTTATAAATAATAATACTACTAATACTACTACCATACTTATTTACACAAATTTACATTGGACTTGCTGTTTATTTTTCTACTGAATTAAAAATTCTTTGCAGCCATCGGAATCTACCGTCTTTTCAGTCTGCTTTTAAGTTGAATTGTAACTACTCCTGGTTTAAATGTAAAAAAAATATATGTTTAAACGTTGGTTACAATTTTTAAATATGTCGCTCATGTTTTTATTATCAGCTAAATTGTTATTTATTTTTATTTTGGAATCCAATGACACAACGGAAGAAGAAGACAGGGGAGCCGGAAGTCATTTTCTTTACAGCGAGTAGTTTCCGGTTTGTTGTGGCCGACCTGACGCTCGCTGAAAGTGAAGATGAACGCGCCTCCAGCCTTTGAGTCGTTTCTTCTGTTCGAAGGGGAGAAAAAGATCACCATCAATAAAGACACGAAAGTCCCGAACGCCTGTTTGTTCACACTGAACAAGGAGGACCACACGCTGGGGAACATCATCCGAGCGTAAGCGGCTAACTGATAGCATGCTAACCAACTTAACGCTAACATCATGTGTTTAATATTTTGCAACGAATATTGACAAACGAAGGTAAAATCTATTTATTAATTCACGAAATTATGCGTTAAGAAGTAATTTTAATTTGTGAAAATGTTGATTATATGAAGCGGCTAGCATTCTGCTAATGAATGCTGATAGGTTAGTAAATTGCGAGCCAACAGTAACCCGGAAGTAAACAGATGGTTTAGAAACAATGTATTTAATACCAGATATTTAAGATTTACCGATGCTGCTGCTCAAACAAACCACGTGTGTGTGTGTGTGTTCCAGTCAGCTGCTGAAGGATCCTCAGGTTCTGTTTGCCGGTTATAAAGTTCCTCATCCTCTAGAACACAAGATCGTCATCAGGGTTCAGACGACACCTGATTACAGTCCACAGGTAATAAACACACTCGCCTGCAGCCCCACAGGAAGTGATGTCACGTCGCTGATGACGTTTGTTGTCGACAGGAAGCTTTTACGAACGCCATCACTGACCTCATCAGTGAACTGTCTCTGCTGGAAGAACGCTTCAGGGTCGCCATTAAGGACAAACAGGAAGGGATCGAGTGACTCCTGTCCAGCTGATGTCAGATTTTCTCCCCGCTCGTTGTTTTGGATTATTTTTATAAATAAAGTGTGATGTCACAAACAAGGTGTCATGTGATATTATACAGGTGAGACCCACCTGAACAACCAAATGAACGGCAGGTAAATCAGTCCAGGACTTATTGAGGTGATTTTTTTTTTTTATTCTTTTAGAAATGTAAGTAAAATGTAAAAAAAAATTAAAGTAAGCATCCATCTGGATCAGAGGTCAGAGGTCAGCCTCTCTCTGAGCCTCCATGGCTCGCTGCATCTTCTCCACCATCCACAGAGGAACTGAGAACGGCTTCATCTCATCCATCCTGACATCAGGACAGTCCCTGAGCGCGCGCGCGCACGCACACACACACACACACACACACACACACGTTACTGTGACAACCACTCATCAGTGGGGCTGTTGCTATGGACAGGGTGACATACTTGTACTCATCGCTGCGGGACAAATCCTGGATGTCCTCCTCAATCAGCAGGTAGGCCTGAAAACAGAAAGGAGCTGACTCATCGCGTTAGCAACAATGCTAATGTTAGCATAACCTACTGAAAGTAAGTCATTCAACATCATATGAACAAAGAGGGTCTTTGTGTTGCAGCAGAGTTTGTGTCTTAAGATCCATCCTGCCATTGAATGTACTGCTGCGTGTGTGTGTGTGTGTGTGTGTGTGTTTCCTCACCATCTTCCCTCCTGTTGCTCTCATGTGGTGTCTCTCAGCCAACCACTGCTTATCCTTTGCGTCCGCTGCATACTGACACACACACAGAATGTTGATATCTGACACACACACTGTCAGCTGACTCACTATCCCCACCCATTGGCCGTGTGTGTGTGTGTGTGTGTGTTCACCTTAAACAGATCGGCGTGTTTGATGTAGATGCGTCCTCTGGTCCCGCCCATCCCCAGCGCCCTGCAGCCACACAGAACACGAACGACTTCAGGTCAAACCTCAGACCAGAGAGCTGAGGAGCATCCGTTACCATGGTGACACCCCCACCCCCACCCCTGATGTTTACATGATGACTCACTTGTTGGCTCTGGAGCCAAGAACAAACGTGCTGCTGTCAGTCAGCCTGGATGGATCCCACTGGAACACACACACACACACGCTATGATGAAATATTAGCATGACATCAGCAAAATCCTACCCTCTAGCTTGCTAGCCATAGCATCGTCTACTGCTAATGCTAATGCTAATGCTGCTGAGCTGTCAGGAGTGTCTGAACCGATGAGCTGCTGCTAAACGGCTCACCTTTGGTCCCTCTCTCTTGATTGGCTCAGACTTGACCTTCATCCTGTAAGCAACAACAACAACAGTCACGGGCGTGTCACATGACTTTCTTGGATGGAGATGACATCATCACGTCTGACACTCACTGAGTGGAGAAGGCATGAGGTCGATCAGACGAGACGGCTGACGCCACGGGTCGACTCCGCCTCTGGAGACACGACAAAGACAGTCAGTGAACGCATGGGTCACACACACACAGGTGTGTGTGACCCACCTGTGCGTGGGTCACACACACCTGTGTGACCCACACACAGACTCTCACACACAGACTCTCACACAAACATCACACACACTAACTCCATGACATTATGAGAAAAGAAGTTCCAGGAAGTCATTGTGACTGAATATATATTTTTCCCATAATCCCCGGGTGGCATCTCAATCAGAACATGATGACCTCATTGGCTACACAGGAGGGGCGGTACCTTCTTAATGAGGGGGGCTCCACTCTGACAGTAGTCTTCATCAGCAGCTCTGGACCTCTGAGGAGAAAAACCGCATCAGGACACGATCACATGACCACATGATCACATGATCACCATGTTCTCATTGGTCCGTTCCTACCTTGATGGCGACCTCTGACCCCACCCTCTTTGCATCAGGTTCTGGAAACAGCTGTTTGGCCTGATGATGAAATCACAGAAATCTGTTGTTAACCTCACATAGAAATAGTTGAGGTCACAAGGTCACGGGGTTATGAGGTCACGGGGTCAGAACCCGACATTATCCAACCTGTTCTCATGTCAACAACATTCATGTTCACGTTGGACCTCAGGTTCTCTCAGAAAACATCTCACATGTTCTAGAACGTTCCTGCAGGCCTCTCTGATCAGCTGATCCGTCTGAACCTCGTCGCCGACGTTCTCCTTCACGTTCTCCGCTGCTTTCTCAAAGAACTGCAACAGAAAACAGAGCAGAAGCAGGTGCCGTCTTGTGGCTACGTTGATGCCGAAAAACAATTAAAAAATAAACCTGAAGTCTTTATTTTTGTGCCTTTTCCTTATTTTACTCAGCTGTTTGCAATTCATGCTACAAACATATTTCATTAAAGTTTTATTGAAGTTTTCATGAACTATCATCGTAATTTTCTTTAATTTTAGTTAGCATTTAGCTCAAACACTGGGAGCTGAAAACTGATGATGGTCATAAAAGAGCAGCTTCACGCCGGCGCCATAAAGGGGAAGTTTTACATTCAATGCATGTATGAACTAATTAATTGAAAAACTAATCTGTGATTATTTGACTTTATACTGTATCTGAATGTCTTGTTTGCTTTTAAAAAAAACATATTTTTGTGACCTCTGACCTTCTGGTATTTCCTGAAGACAGCCATGATGTCATCATTGAAGTTGGGCTGAAGAACTGCCCTGAGCAGGTCCATGGACACCTGAGGGTCAGTGTAACTACACACACACACACACACACACACACACACACACACACACACACACACACACACACACACACACACAGACCTGATTAAACCAGCACAAACTGATAGGGATCTTCACATTTCACAGTAAGAGTGTTATATCCCAGTATGAACCAGCAGACGAAAATGGAGAAACCACAGATTGATCAATCGGAGATGCTGTATCCCAGTCTAGCCCTGCACTAGGACCACTATAACCCAGTACAACCCAGTACACACTGGTGTACATCAGCACTGACCTGACTGTCATGTGGGAACGTCGTCCTCGTCTGTGGATCTGTCTGTGTTTGATCATCACGTTCCACGGCTGCTGCGCAAAAACAACAGAGATTCTGTTTAAAATGTCCAAAAATGACGATATTTAATTGTTTATAATCCATAGATCCATAAGCTTTAATGTGAAGAACTGAGACACTGAGAGTTGATTCCATTCAATGATTCCATTCAAAACAATTCCATCTGTTTTGGAGCCATGACGCCATGAATAAAGCCCTTCCGTGACGTCACTGATGACAAATGCCACAGGTAACACCACTGATTCAGACAGCAATAATATAAACTGAGGCATGACGTCATGAAACCTGATAAATAATATGTTTAGTTAGCTGTCGCTAGGCTAACCGTTAGCCGCTAGCCTGCGCCTCTTACCGGGCTCTGCTCCGGCTGCTCAGGCCGGTCCTGCTCCAGCCACTCCTGGCCTCCTTCACCGCGGTGGGCTCCCATGGTGGATGGGTAACTGGTCCGGTCCGGTATGCTAGGCTTGTTTAGGCTAGACTTGTTTAGGCTAGACTTGTTTAGGCTAGACTTGTTTAGGCTAGGCTAGGTTAGGCTAACAACAAACAAAGCAAATAGCAGCAGCTGACGGATTGTTGTTGTTTGTTGCGTGAGTTCAACTCAAACAAAACACAATTCAGTGTTTTTAAATACTGACTAGTTAAACTATAGATTAGTTAAAAGAATCAAAAACAAAGCAATACACTTCGCAAAATCGGAATCTTTTTCTTTCTTCGGGAAATGACGATGTAATGTCTTCCGCTTCCGGTAAGCGGCAAGTACATTTCCGGTCTTACACAGTCTAGCGACTATTCTGCGTAAGACCGGAAAAATAACGTGAATATCCAATTAAATTACAATTTTTTTATTGTAATTGTAAATTAGATTATTATAAAATATAATATTAAATTAAAAATATATTATAAAATTATATTTTATATCTACGTTTGGCCAAGAGAGTGTCACTGAGGAAAGGCGGACCGGAACCTTTGCGCCCGGGCTCCCTCGCCTGACGGACGACAAAGACGGGACACTGACGTCATAGCCGAGGATCATTTGCCGCCGCTGAAGGTCCGTGAGGAAGATGAGCACCAAACAGGTGACCTGCAGGTGAGTCTGTCGGTCCACCCATCTGTCGTCCACCTTTCTGTCTGTGACGCGTCTGTCGCTCTCCCGTCTGTCGCTCCGTCTCGCGCTCTGGCGGACATGGCGGCTACGTTAGCATCATGCTAATGTTTTTAGCCGCTGCTACCTGTTCGCTGTTTCCACTTCCTGTTTGTCCTTAAATGTTTGTTTACGTCGCAGTTTGACTGAGATTAAATTAAACAGTTGGTTTATGATGTTTTTGTGTAAATCATCTGCTGTGTTCCGGTGAGCCTGGAAACGTCCCGGTTTAAAGACGGGTTATTTCAGTGTGGGGGTGTCTGAAGTGGTCCATCGGGGGGGTAACACGTCCTTCAGGGGGTTCCAGAGGTCACGGAGATGAATTAATACGAATAAACTACCATAATAAATATTAAAATGATTGGATTTAGCATAGAAATAAATAAAACTCACTGGAAGGACAATCGGTAGGGGGCCCGCGGCCAGACGGGCCCCTGGGGGGCAATGACCCCCGAACCGGAAACTATTTTGGTTCCTGTCGTCGAAGAAAAATTCCTGCTTTTTAAAAAATATAATTTTGGAAAAAGGAGCCAATTTTTTTAAAATCCCATCCTAAAAGTTAGAGCATTTATTTTTCTGATATTTCCTGTGAAATTATCTTTTTTTTTTTCAGTTTGCGGTTCTTTTCTCTTTTCTTATAAATCCTCCAGAGATGTGTGTTTTTATTCCAACCCCTTCATTCTGTGACGGAACAGGTGTGTGTTAAAGACGCAAGTGAACGAGTTGGGCAGGAAGTCGTTATGTTTCAAAATAAAAGACTCAAATTCATAGCAAAGATTAAACTCTTGACTGAAGCAGGGTTTGTTATGCGTTGCCATGGTTACGTCAGTGCATCAGCTTGAAGCCAGTGATTCTACTTCCTGTTCCCCCCTCAGGTATTTCCTCCATGGGGTGTGCAGAGAGGGCAGCCGCTGCCTGTTCTCCCACGACCCCACCAGCAGCAAACCCTCCACCATCTGCAAGTTCTACCAGCGGGGGGCGTGTGCCTACGGGGAGCGCTGCAGGTGACCTACCGACAGGTGACGCCCACACTAAGCCCCCGCCCCGCGTCTGATCCTGTTTTTTTACGTTTGGTCACACAGATATGATCACATCAAAGTGTCATCCAGAGGAGGAGGAGGGGGAGCAGGAGGGGGAGTGGGAGGAGGGGGCGGGGCTTCAGAGAGTCAGACAGGTGTGGGCGGAGCTGGGGGTGGAGCTTCAGTCACAGGTGGAGTGAAGAAGATGCCGGTGCTCAGAGACAGAGGTGAGTGGATCGTCTCCTGCCCCCTGGTGGTGACGCTGTGCTTCTCCCGTCTGTCTCTCACCCGTCTGTTTCTCACCCGTCTGTTTCTCACCCGTCTGTCTCTCACCCGTCTGTCAGTCTTAGCAGCAGACAGGGTGTTTGGGGGCTCAGCAGACAGCTTGGGGTCAGAGGTCATGGGGGCGTCCCCCCAGTCGTACGTGGACGCCATCAGGACGGGTCTGGACGCCTCAGCGCAGGAAGCAGGTTGGTTCTGTCGTCTGATTGGCTGTTGGTGTTTATGAGGAGTCCAATCTTGTCCCCCCCCCCCCCACCTGCAGTTCCTGGGAGCTACCACGACCCCCCCCAGCTGTGCCCCTACGCAGCGGCGGGACACTGTTACTATGGCGACACCTGCTCGTATCTCCATGGCAACATGTGTGAGGTGTGTCGGCGGGAGGTGCTGCACCCCCATGACCCCGAGCAGCGCAGAGCCCACGAGAAGGTGTGTGTGTGTGTGTGTGTGTTTACCTGTGTACAGGAAGTAAACAACCAGGTAAACAAGTAACACGTGTCTGCCTCTCTCCCGTCTCCCTCCAGATGTGTCTGCTGGCCTTCGAGGCCGACATGGAGAAGGCGTTTGCGGCTCAGTTGAGTCAAGACAAGGTGAGCTCGCTCGGTCCGTCCGTCAGTTTCCTGGTTGCCGTGGTAACCGTTGCCATGACGCTCCCATATACCCTGCAGGTGTGCTCCATCTGCATGGAGGTGGTGGTGCAGAAGGCGAACCCGTCGGAGCGCCGCTTCGGGATCCTGTCGTCCTGCTGCCACACCTTCTGTCTGTCCTGCATCCGGCAGTGGCGCTGCACCCGCAGCTTCAGCAACAAGATCATCAAGTAAGACCACAACCTGGACCCCTGGTGGTCCAGGACCAGAACCCGGACCCCTGGTGGTCCAGGACCAGAACTGGGTCTCTGATGGTTTAGGACCAGAACCAGAACCTCTGATGGTCCAGGACCAGAGCCAGAACCTCTGATGGTCCAGGGCCCGAAACAGGACCCCTGGTGGTCAAGGACCAGAACCTCTAATGGTCCAGGTTGGGTTTCACTCCTGGACGGGATCTTTTAGACTCGTCTCTCTCTTCCAGGTCGTGTCCAGAGTGTCGAGTCGCCTCCGAGTTCGTCATCCCGTCAGTCTACTGGGTGGAGGACCAGGACGACAAGGACCACCTGGTGGAACTCTTCAAGTCTGGAGTCAGGTGACCCAACAGCTGAGACTTCTGGTCCCGGTTCCAGATCCGGTCCAGTTTGGTTGACCCGGTTACCGTTGGTTTGTCTCCGCAGTAAGAAGGCCTGCAAGTACTTCGACCAGGGTCGGGGGTCGTGTCCATTCGGAGGGAAGTGCTTGTACCTTCACGCTTTCCCCGACGGAACCCGGCCAGAACCGGACCGGCAGAGGAAACAGCTGAGCTCTGAGGGGAACGTCCGGGTCAGAACCGCTCGTTTTCGACCGTTTTGTTCATCAGTTGGTTTTCCTGCGAATCTAAACCGTCCGTTTGTTTCAGTTCATGAACAACGTCCGTCTGTGGGATTTCATCGAGGAGCGAGAGCAGCAGTCCACCATCCACTCCACCCTCCAGTCGCTCGATGATGACATCACGGAGCTGAGGGAGCTGTTCATGCAGATGTCGGGGCCGGGCCGCGAGGAGGCGGAGCCCCGGAGCAGCTCGGACCAATAGAAACCTGAATATTCCTGTCATCATGCTGCAGCTGTTCTGACGTGCTGTCCTTTATTTAATATTAAATACAGTCAGTGTGAAGTCACTTCCTGGTGATGTCATCAATAAATATACTGTACATACAGCTAGTCCTCAATTTACAAACATGCTTCACCATACCCGACTATTGTCCTGCAATTCCCCTTTATGCCACAACCCCAGCAGGGGCAGCACTGCTGCGTTCACGCAGCTCCAACACTCAGTTCCTTGAGGTGTTTACTACTTCTTCTCCTCAAGGATTAAATTATCAGGATTTAAATTTAGTTTAATCTGGATTAAAAAATCACTTGAATCACGAGTGAAGTTGAACCGTAGATATTGGAACTATACGTTCGTATTTTAATGATTGCATGTTTTTATTCTGATATTATGTGCTTTTAACAGTTTTCTAGTGATTTTTAGAGTCCAACAGTTTTGGTGAACAGACTTTAAATTTTATGATGTAAACTTGATTATTTTTCTGTGTATTTTTTTGAAAACGACTGAACTCTACACGACCTGAACCTGTATTTTTTATTTATTCTGTGTTGTTTTTATGTCCTGTAATTGTTTCTGGTTAGTCTTTAGTATTTAGAGTAGTAATGACATTTATAGATTATAGATTGAAATTTAATAAATAACGACTTACGAACAATTCAACTTATGAACAACTTCTACTGATGAACAACAATTCAACTTATGAACAACCGTGTTTGTATTTTGAGGACTAATTGTATACACCTGTGTGTATTTTTATTATTCATGTATGTATACTGGTGATTACTGATCATGATTCTGCACACAATAAGTTCATTGATTCATTCAGACTTTTATTTTTTAGCTTCTCAGGAGTAAAAAAACTTGAATCCCTGAAACTGAGTCGGACTTGAAACTTGATCCAGATTTTTATCATGGAAAGTTGGTTCAGACACACCTGAGCTGAACACACACACACACACACACACACACACACAGTTTGACAGGTGAGATGGAAAGGTGTTGACTTACGTTAGTCGTTCTGCTGAGCCAATCAGATCGTGCCGTTTTATGATGAAGGTAACTTCCTCCAGCAGGAACTCCACGCCTCATGTTTCCCCTCGCCAACTCGATCCAAAGGTCACCTGTAGCAGGAACAGGTGAGCTGGGTCACATGACGGTCTGTCTGAAAGAACTGAAATCTGATAGGTCAGTGTCGCGCAGGGGCGTCGCCTGATTGGCTGTAACCAACAAACATGAAGACGTGACGGAGAGACGGAAAGAACCAGTCAGCAGGAGGAGATGGAGCAGAGCGTGGTGCGTCTGACTCACTGCCAGAAGGACATCTTCTGCTTCTCCATCCCAGACAACTGCCCCCACTGTGGGGGGGCGCTGAGGGGGGGCAGACTGCAGGAGGCACCAGTCAGCCTCCCCTCCCCCTTCAGCAACGGACACAAGACCTCCTGCTGCCTGCTGATCGCACCAGCACACGACAACCTGAGCAGGTACAGACACACACACACAAACACACGCTTACAAACACACATCCTGACGCCGTTTGTCCGACTGTTTCTTCCTCAGAGAGTTTGATGGGACGTCCGATCTCCACACCGGGATCTCCAACTTGTCAGGTAGGATTCAGACACCAGAGGTCAACGGTCAAACGTCTGTCCACACACACACACACACACACACACACACACACCTTAAAGTGATTGATTAAGGTGGACTACAGCAGTCGGATACGACGTTGCGCGGTTGTTCGTATCTATGAATGTTCGTATCTTGAGGACTTCCCGTCCCATGCTGCATACCACATTTCACGCGGTACCACCGCGTCTGTGTGTGTAGGGGTGGTGTACAACTACACCCGCTCTGGGGTGGGCAAACAGCCAACCGGCTGGGAACGCTGCGTCAGCGTTCCTCTGGTCCGACCGGACATGTTCCACCTGCTGGCCCAGTGGGACCAGTACCTGGAGCGCTTCTCTGAGGGGTCCCTGTGGGACCCCGCCTGGCACAGGTAGGCCACATCCCCCCCGACCCGGTTTGCCCTCATCTCATCTAAATAAAGTTGATTACATCCGTCTCCCGCCCCCCCGTCCGTCTCAGGTTCGACGAGGACGACCACAACTGCTTCTCGTTCTGCCTTCAGTTCATCAACAGCGTTTTGGCGGCAGAGGGGCGGAGCCCCCTGAGCCGGGACGCCTTCATCCACAGCTTCATCCTGCCCAAGATGAGGAGGGTCTCCAAGTACACAACGCTGTACCAGCACATCCAGAGACACCAGTACTACCTGGTGGACCGGCAGGAGGACTCACCCGTTACCACGGAAACCAGGACACCAACCAACCAAAGGGACTAGAACACCATCTGTAAATATGTTGTGTGACGCTGTTAAACCGATTGTATCCGACTGTTATCTTTGTGTTGTGTTAATAAAGTTTGTTCATTGTCACTGATGAAGCTCATTTGACATTTTTTAGAAACTATTTATGAATCCAAATGGAAAAATTGTTTTTTCACTGTTTTTATATATATTCTATATAATACAAACTGTGGCACTCACACATTATATATTTTTATATATGTATATATATTACAGTATATAAAATATATATAAAATAATATATTTATAATTTATATTATATATAAAAATAAAATGTCCCTCTCACCCTTGTAGGGTGGTATCTGTGTGTCATCCTCAAGCTCGGGTCCTCTACCAGAGGCCTGGGAGTCTGAGGGTTCTGTCAGTATCTTATCTGTTCCTAGGACTGCGCTCTTCTGGACTGAGGCTTCAGATGTTGTTCCAGGAATCTGCTGGAGCCACTCTTCCAGTTTGGGGGTCACTGCCCCAAGTGCTCCTACTACCACGGGGACCACATTAACCTTGAACTTCCACATGTGTTCCAGCTGCTCTTTTAACCCTTGATACTTCTCAATCTTTTCATGTTCCTTCTTCCTGATGTTGGCATCAGCTGGAATCGCCACATCTATCACCACTGCTCTCTTCTGCTCTTTGTCCACCACCACTATGTCCGGTTTGTTAGCTAGCAGCTGTTTGTCAGTCTGGAAGCTGAAGTCCCACAGGATCTTAGCCTTGTTGTTCTCAACCACCTTTGGTGGTATGTCCCATTGGGATTTGGGTACTTCTAGTCCATACTGGGTACAGATGTTCCTGTACACTATCACAGCTACTTGGTTGTGCCTCTCCATGTATGCTGACCCAGCTAGCATCTTGCACCCTGCTACCACATGCTGGACTGTCTCTGGGGCTTCTTTACATAGCCTGCACCTTGGGTCAGATCTACTGTGGTAGATATTGGCCTCTATTGCTCTTGTACTTAGGGCCTGTTCTTGTGCTGCTATGATCAGTGCCTCAGTGCTGTCTGTCAGTCCAGCTTTATTCAGCCATTGGTAGGTCTTCTTGATATCAGCCACTTCCTCTATCTGACGGTGGTACATGCCGTGTAGGGGCTTGTCCCTCCATGTTGTCTCCCCTTCCTCCTCCTCTTCCTCCTTAGGTTTCTGCTGTCTAAGGCATTCACCAAGCAGTTCGTCTGTTGGGGCCATCTTCCTGATGTACTCTTGGATCTTTGATGTTTCATCCTGGACAGTGGCCCTGATGCTCACTAGTCCTCGGCCCCCCTCTTTCCGCTTAGTGTACAGCCTCAGGGTGCTGGACTTGGGGTGAAACCCTCCATGCATGGTGAGGAGCTTTCTAGTCTTAATATCTGTGGCTTCTATCTCCTCCTTTGGCCAGCTTATGATCCCAGCGGGGTATCTGATGACCGGCAGTGCATACATGTTGATGGCTCGGGCCTTGTTCTTGCCATTCAGCTGACTTCTCCGGACTTGCCTTACTCTCTGGAAGTATTTGGCTGTGGATGACTTCCTTGCAGCCTCCTCATGATTGCCATTAGCCTGTGGGATTCCAAGGTATTTGTAGCTGTCCTTGATGTCTTCTATCCTGCCCCTTGGTAGGTCAACCCCTTCAGTTCTGATCATCTTGCCTCTTCTTGATACCATCCGGCCACATTTGTCTAATCCGAATGACATCCCTATGTCGGTGGTGTGGATCAATGAGTCAATTTCTCGCTCATTCCTGGCATACAGCTTGATGTCATCCATGTAGAGGAGGTGGCTGATTGTTGTCCCGCTTCGGAATCGGTATCCGTAGCCACTCTTTGTGATGATGTGACTGAGGGGGTTCAGGCCCATGCAGAACAGCAGTGGTGATAGTGCATCTCCTTGGTATATGCCGCACTTGATGTTAACTTGGGCAAATGGCTTGGAGTTAGCCTCTAGGGTTGTCTTCCACATCCCCATTGAGTTCTGGATGAAGGCTCTTAGTGTCCTGTTGATCTTATACAGTTCCAGACATTCCAGTATCCATGTGTGTGGCATTGAATCATAGGCTTTCTGGTAGTCTATCCAGGCGGTGCACAAGTTGGTCTGCCTGTTCTTACAGTCTCTGTGTACTGCTCTGTCCACCAGTAGCTGGTGCTTGGCTCCCCTGGTGTTACTACCAACTCCTTTTTGTGCCCCGCTCATGTATTGATCCATGTGCCCACTCATCTTAGCCGCCATGATGCCTGACAGGAGCTTCCATGTCGTACAGAGACAGCTTATTGGCCGGTAGTTGGATGGTGTAGATCCCTTCTGTGGGTCTTTCATGATCAGGACTGTCCTGTGTATATATATATATATATATATATATATATATATATATATATATATATGTACTGATTTTATTACTTATCAAAATTATTGATAGATTTTCATTGATATGATTAAAACTGTATTTTCACTTCACACAGCAGAACACCTTTGATGGAAATAAATTAAACGAGCTAACATTTTCTAGCATCACGTTTGGTTCTGATTGTCAGATTTTACCAATATAGTCATCGATACCGATACGAAAAAAACAACTTAGTCACACTAATTTTTTATATTAATCACTCAATAAATTGTAGATAAAAAATTTTAACCGTTCATATTTAAAGCAAATTTTGAATTTTAGTCCAGATTAAACTTTAAACAGCTAGCTGGCAGGCTAACAACCCGGCTCTTCCGGTGAGTCTTACCGGGATGCTCGGTGTTTGTATCCGGTTACCGGCGGCTTCCGGTCGTTCCGTTTGCGCTCCAGTAACAAATAACACAAATAAAAGAATAAATAACACGCAGCATCGAAAAGTGGAACTAAGAAAGCAGGTTTGTAATTCCAGTCGGACCTGAAATCGATGACACCATGGAGTCCGGCAGCAAAACAAACCCGACTAGAAACAAAACTTGAAGCGTGTCCGTCAGTTTCCCTCATGAGGCTCCGGGGGAAACATTTACAGGGACCGGATTCAGGTTGAAAACCGTTCCGACCCGGGATCCTCCACCATGCAGGCGGACTTCAGGCCCCCCCAGAGACGCACCCGGGTCCGGGAGCAGTACGAGGGTCCGCTGCCGGTGAGCCAGAGCCCGGAAGACACGGTCCAGTTCAGGGCGGAGATCATCAACCAGCACGTGTTGGTCTGTGACCCGGAACACATGGACAGGATCCACAGTCAAGTGAGCCAGTCTGGATTAGATTATCAGTTGTTTTAAAATCTGGCTTTAATCCCATCTAGCATGAGGTAAACAAACAAATTATTGCTCCTTTATTCTCTTATGTTTCAGGGTTATTTCGGTAAAGGCATCCTGTCCAGAGCCAGACCAGACCACAGCATTTCTGACCAATGGCAGCGTGAGTTCCCCCCCACCGTGACGTCATTACCATTCTAGACCAATCAGCTTTGTCTACAACAGTCACGTGGTGTTCTTCTGTTTCAGATTATGAAGGTTTGTTCCTCCCCGTCGTCTCACAGTCCAGGTGAGTGACATCCAGTCCCGTGTGTTC
Source organism: Antennarius maculatus (assembly GCA_013358685.1). Taxonomy (NCBI): domain Eukaryota; kingdom Metazoa; phylum Chordata; class Actinopteri; order Lophiiformes; family Antennariidae; genus Antennarius; species Antennarius maculatus. The sequence goes on along the minus strand of CM023609.1, from coordinate 26,420,408 downwards.
ACACATGGACAGGAAGAGCGTCACCTGGTCACTGCACTGTCCTCCCCCCAGGTATGATGAGCTGCTCAGGTGGGCGGGTGAATCGCTTTCTGCTCAGGGATTGGATGAGCAGGCTGTCAGTCAAACACTGCTCACACTCTCTCAACCACTGGAGATGGAAGATGTGAGGAGAGAGGTGGAAGGAGATGATCCTGGACGGGGGGCTGGAGTCAGTCCGCCTGACGCAGACCAAGAACAGAACAGCTGCAGGTAGTCCTCAACATACGAACACAACTGGTTCCTAGAAAGCGTTTGTAAGTCGTGATTGATTACATTTTAATCTACAATCACCATTTGAGAACATTTTCATGTCGGAGTGGGTCAGAGGCAGAGATGTCATCAGACATGGTCACCACGAACACGAGCCTTTACTTTATCATCATGATAAACATTAAAGTATCCCAGGTAGGAAGCCTGACACTCTGAGATGCTAACAGAGACAACAACAAACAACAACAAGAGGGGGAACGCAGCAGTGCAGCCCCCGTAGGGGTTGTGGCAGGAAGGGGAACTACATGATGAGTCTGATATGGTGAAGCACATTTGTTCGTATGTTGAGGACTACCTGCACTGATAAACACTTTTCGTTTATCGTGCAGCGGATCGGATGTGGACGCGCATCAGGATCCTGATCCCATCTCAGACCAGGACTCTGAATCGGTCCCTGATCCAGATCAGAGTCATTCAGTTCCAGCACCGGGTTTTGTCCTAGTGGTACCTGACAGCGAGGTGAGTCACCTGGGGGTCTAGAACTGTTGCCCCGCGTTACGGTTGCCCCGCGTTACGGTTGCCCCGCGTTACGGTTCTGTTGACGTGTTGTGTGTGCAGGCACGCGAGGACACCCTGGTTGTCCGGCGGACTCCGGTTTCTCTGACGGAGTACCTGCAGCTCAGTCTGGAGGAGGTAACCCATGAGCACCGGCCCTACCTACTTCTGATTGGCTTGCGATAAAAGGGGCGTTTGCCACAAAGCCCCTCCCAGAAAGAATAAAATGTGATCATTAAGGGGGCGTGGCTTCTTTTCACAGGCCTTCTTCCTGGTCTACAGTCTGGGCTGTCTGTCCGTTTACCTGCATCAGGTGACTTCCTGTTTGGCGCGACGTTTAAACCGGAACAGGAAGTCCAGATTAAATGAACAGTTTCTGTGATGCGTTCACTGACAGGAGCCGCTGTCCGTCATCCGGCTGTGGGAGGAGTTTCGCTCCCTCCGCCATGACTTTGTCACTTCATTCGCAGCCTATCACCACTTTAGAAGCAGGGGGTGGGTCCCTAAAGGAGGAAGTGGGGCCAAGTATGGCGTCGACTTCCGTAAGTCACACACACACACACAAACACACACACACACACACACACACACCAGTGTTAGCATCACTTCCTGTTAGATCTTTGTCTTAACCTGTAATCGGTTTCCTCCTCACATGTTTCCTGTGTGTTTCAGTGCTGTACAGGAAAGGCCCACCTTTCTACCATGCCAGGTAACACACACACACACACACACACACACACACACACACACACACACACACGGAAGTTTCAAAAATCGTGCCCTTCGTATCAAATTGTCCCTCTCCTCTTCCCCTAGTTACTCGGTGGTTGTTGAGCGTGCTGATGATGCGTTCAGGGGGACCGGATTGCGTCGGTTTTCCTGGCGTTCTCTATCAGCCCTCAGCCGGATCACCGCCAACGTTTCCAAGGTAACGGGGAAGAGTCAAACGTCGTCTCCTGAGAGTGGATTACATTTAGAGCTCATCTCCTTCGCTCTACAGGAGCTGATGATGTGTTACATCATCTACCCGGCCGACCTATCACAGGCAGAGCTGGACTCACCTGTCTGTCTGAGCAGACTCAAAGTTCAGGTAAGCGTGTGTGTGTGTGTGTGTGTGTGTGTGTGTGTGATCTCATGAAACGTTTCTAAGTTGGCATCAAACTGTTTTCTGTCAACAGGAAGTGATCGTCAGCAGGTGGGTTTCCTCCAGAGAACGAGCAGAGCAGGACGACATCTGATTGGCCCTCAGAAATTGATGATGTCACAGAGAAAGCAGGAAGACGACATGGATGTCATGAAAAGAGGATTATATATTTTTTATCATGTATTTTCATAACTAGACACCATGAAGTTTCTCCATACTTTGAGTTTAATATTTAGCAAATAAAGAATTATTGAGTTTGAGAGAAGTAATCGGTTGTTTTGTGATTTATTCAATCATAATTTATTAAATCTCCTTCCGTTTAGCCATTTTTGAGGAAACGGGCAGCTGAAAGTCATAGATAACTCATCCGCGGGCCGTATATGGCCCCTGGGCCTTGATTTTGACATATGTAGTTCCACCACCTGCCGTTAGATGGCAGCACCGAGTCAACAACGTCATTAAAAGGACGCCATTAGAAGAAAAGAAGAAGAGCAGCTGTAATCTCGCGATAACTGGCGGATTCCGTGAATGCGCCATTTAAAGCACGAAACACTTTCGCGAACGGAGCGAGCGAAACCCCCCCGTTAACCGGATACAACCCCCGTTCGCTTCACCGACACCTCGAGCCGCCGAGTGTCCGGGTAAGACTCCGCTCCGCTCGGGGCCCCGCCGCCGAACGAGCCGCCGGAGGACCGGAAGCGGCCGCTCGGCTCCGCGGGGAGCCGTAGGTGTTAGCCTGCTAGCTAGCTGTTAGCATGAGGGCTCAGGTGTGTTCAGGTCGGATCAAAGCGTTTGACGTCACAGCTCCCAGTAAAAGGACAGGCCGGTGTGTGTTGTCATGGTTACCGGTGATGATTGTCATGGTTGATGTTATGATGCTAACTTTAATAGATTAGCTGGATTGCCATGGCAACTGCTTCCGCCCACCTGAGATTGTTGTCAGAGCATTGATCAGTCTGGATTATCAGAAATCAATTAAAGTTTAATTTGGACTAAAATTCAAGAAATTTAAATGAAAAATTAAAAGTTTAAATATTGAGGGTTGAAAATATCTCAAACATTTCCCGACTACTAAAGAGTTTTTTCTTGACACCAGTCTCGTTTAATGCAATCCCACAAAAGTTGAGCTGTTCTGTGAATTTAAAATAGTTTGTATCATTGAGATATCTGTCAATTTTTCTGATAATCAAATCAATAATCGGGATATTAAAGTGCAAAAAGTATAATTTTGAAAGTACAAAAAGACATGCAACCGTCTACAAACATGCTGAACAAGTTTTTCCTCCATGCGAGCCATATATGCAGTTTAGTGTGTGTGTGTGTGTGTGTGTGTGTGTGTGTGTGTGTGTGTGTGTGACCAATCTAATAATCATAGGAATGAAGCTCGAGCTTCAGCAGATGAACTGCAGCTGTTTTTCATCTTGACAGCTCAGATAAATGTAGAGACTGTTAATGATCTGTTCCGCATTCTTTACACACACACACAGACACACACACACACACACACCACTGGAAACACAAAAATCACTACAAGAACAAAGGTTGTGTCTCACCAGAGAGGGAGGGGTAATCCACTTCCTGTAGCGTCCAATCATCAGTCATCCAATCAGGCAGCGACTCCGTGTCCACCTGGTTTCATCCTGACAGGAAGTTGTTTAGTCGTCCGTTTGATTTCTCAGCCACAGATTTCTGCTCCGGCGCGACTTCCTGTTCCTGTCTCACCTGGGCGTGTTGTTAATAAAGGTTAGGGGCGACACCCCCCAACAGGTGTGTCCCATCAACGAATAATTACCACCATCTACTTCCTGGTCACATGGAACCAATCGTACGCCTCGTGTTAGCGTCTAAATATTCACTGAAGGGATTCAGTGAATCGTGCTCACATCTGAAATAAATTTAATAGGAAAACTCCAGAGTAAATAATCTGTAAATAGTAAAGAATGACTTTACCCATCAGCCCCTGGTACCCATCAGCCCCTGGTACCCATCAGCCTCTGATTGGCGTTGTGTTTGTCCTCCCTGCAGACCGGCAGCAGGATGGCCGACGACCTGGACATCGAGGCCATGCTGGAGGCGCCATACAGGAAGGTGAGCGTCGTCATAGTAACGCAGCCTCAGCCTCTACTGCTGCTCACACACACACACACACACACACACACACACACACACACACACACACACACACACACACACACACACACACACACACACACACACACACACACAGGTTAAACTGTCCTTCCTTCTCTCCTCCACACGATGCAGGAAGACCCCAGAACCCTGAGTCCAAACGGCCCCGAGGAGCGCGAGAAGAGGTCAGTCCTAACCTAACGGGGGGGCTTGGGGGGGCACAAAGTGCTGTTGCCCCGCCTTGGTCACTTCTGACACAGATGAGTGGTTTAGGATTGGACTGAGTGGAACAGGACGTGGGTTTAGCTCAGGAACGGGGTAACTCCGGCCCGCGGGCCGCATTCGGCCCAGTGGGTCGCCCCCCCCCCAATTTGTTTAAATGATCAAATTTTATGAAATAAATGCAAATACAAACTTTGTTGCATCATAAGCTGCCACAACTTCTCCGTCTTCCTCTGATTGGCCAACTCCAACAGGAAGAAGCGCAGCCGCAGCCGCGACAGGAGGCGGAGCCGCAGCCGAGAACGGAGGCGGAGCCGCAGTCGAGAGCGCAAACGCAGCCGCAGCCGAGACAAACGCAGGAGCCGCAGCCGAGACCGTCACGGCAGCCGCGAGAGAGGCGGGCGCTACAGAGACCACCACAAACAGTGAGTTCCTCTGATGTCACTTCCTTTCTCCGCAGGAAGTGATGTCATATCTGGGCTAGTTTTCGCCGAATCTGTGGAATTACATAACGCGTCGACTCGCTCGTCTTCTTCCGTTGGCAGCCGTCGGCGATCGAAGAGCAAGAGTCCAATCAGGAAGGAGAAGAGTCCCGTCAGGAAGGAGAAGAGTCCAATCAGGTGAGAGCGAGTCCTCGAGACGTTCGAGGCGCGGCGGCGCCACAAACGCGTCGCCCTGAACCCGTTTCCTGCGCAGACTGCCCATCGACAACTTGACGCCAGAGGAGCGTGACGCCCGGACCGTCTTCTGCATGCAGCTCGCCGCCAGGATCCGCCCCCGAGACCTGGAGGACTTCTTCTCCGCCGTGGGGAAGGTAAACGCCCATCAGACCCGTCTGGTTCCGGTCTGGACAGTGGGATTTCTGGGTAATTAGTGGCTGTCCCCCCACCCCTGCAGGTCAGAGACGTGAGGATGATATCAGACAGGAACTCCCGGAGGTCAAAGGGCATCGCCTACATAGAGTTCGTGGAGGCCAGCTCGGTTCCTCTGGCCATCGGGCTGACGGGGCAAAGGCTTCTGGGAGTTCCCATCATCGTACAGGCGTCGCAGGTATTCACACACACACACACACACACACACACACACACACACAGAGAGAGCTAGCTAGATGCTAATTAGCCGTGTGTGTGTGTGTGTGTGTGTGTGTGTGCAGGCAGAGAAGAACCGAGCGGCAGCGGCGGCGGCGGCGGCGAACAACCTCCAGAGGGGAACATCAGGACCGATGAGGCTCTACATCGGATCGCTGCACTTCAACATCACCGAGGAGATGCTGAGAGGAATCTTTGAGCCGTTTGGACGGGTCAGACACACACACACACACACACACACACACACACACACACACACACACACACACACACACACACACACACACACACACACACACACACACACACACACACACACACACACACACACACACACACACACACACACACACACGTTTCAGGTCCTCAAAGTTCTCCTGAAGGTCCAGAACTTGTGTCGTTGTGACAGATCGAGAGCATCCAGCTGATGATGGACAGCGAGACGGGACGCTCCAAAGGATACGGCTTCATCACGGTGAGCTCCTCACGCGGTTCCTCACGCGGTTCCTCACGCGGTTCCTCACCCGGTTCCTCACCCGGTTCCTCACGCGGTTCCTCACGCGGTTCCTCACCCGGTTCCTCACGCGGTTCCTCACGCGGTTCCTCACCTGGTTCCTCACCCGGTTCCTCACCCGGTTCCTCACGCGGTTCCTCACGCGGTTCCTCACGCGGTTCCTCACGCGGTTCCTCACCCGGTTCCTCACGCGGTTCCTCACCCGGTTCCTCCATCTCAGTTTGCAGAAGCCGAGTCGGCCAAGAAGGCCCTGGAGCAGCTGAACGGCTTCGAGCTGGCGGGCCGGCCCATGAAGGTGGGTCACGTGACCGAGCGCAGCGACAGCTTGGCGGCGGCGTCCTTCCTGGACAGCGACGAGCTGGAGCACGCCGGCATCGACCTGGGCACCACCGGACGCCTGCAGCTCATGGCTCGACTCGCCGAAGGTGAGGCTTCGTAACGTTTTAGAAGCAGACGCTAACGTACGGCGGCGAGCTGATGACATCATCATCATCATCATCATCATCATCACGTGGGCGATGCCCACATCGCATCACAGGAGAAAACTGGTGGGGGGCAGGTGGGGAGGGAATTGTAGATACAGCGTCCGATTCAACCACCAGGTGGCATAGGGGAACAGATGACATAAGTAGTCGACTTGTTATAAGTGTTCATAAGCTGACATTGGATTAACATTATTCATTGTTAAATGTGACATCATGGGAATCACTTGATGAAGGCGACGGTGTGAAGTCATGAGTTCTTGTTATTAGCTTGTACAAGGTGTGTGTGTGTGTGCTTGTGTGTGCGTGTGTGTGTGTGTGTGTGTGTGTGTGTCAGCAGCTTTTTCTTAGTTCACCACTTTGAGCTCCAGCATCCACACGGGCCGGCCGTCGCTCCCCACCTGCCGGTTGTCCTTCCTGGGACCGGTTTTGATAGATCTGACCCCGGCAGACCTCCACAGGAACGCCCCCCCCACCAGGGCCCCCCAGGAGACGCACCGACCCCGTCGTCTAGCCGCCACAATTCGGCCCTTGTCGTGCTCAAATCGTTACTCTGGCCCGTTTCCTACCTCACCTTTCACCGTTTTGTGGCTGATTGGTGTGTGTTTTGGCGTCACGCTGTGCTGACGGACGTGTGTGTGGCCACGCCCCCTGACGTTGTGTTTGTGTGGTCTACCTGTGAGCAGGTACAGGCCTACAGATCCCTCCTGCAGCGCAGCAGGCTCTGCAGATGAGCGGCGCCATTGCCATCGGAGCCATGGCGGCGGTGACAGGTAGGACCGCCCACCAGGTAGCACCTGCGTGGAACGGGTTCAGGTTAATGACTGTGTGTGTGTGTGTCTCAGCTGCCATGAATCCAGCTCTCAACATGAACGTGAACATGAACCCTCCAGCGATGAGTCTCCCGTCTCAGCCGCTGGCGACTCACTGCTTCCAGCTGTCCAACATGTTCAACCCCAACAGGTGAAGAGAAACGTTCTGAGGACAGTAGAATCTACAGTAGAAACTAAAGTAGAACCTACAATAGAACCTACAGTAGAAACTAAAGTAGAACCTACAATAGAACCTACAGTAGAATCTACAAGAGAACCTACAGTAGAAACTAAAGTAGAATCTACAGTAGAAACTAAAGTAGAACCTACAATAGAACCTACAGTAGAAACTAAAGTAGAATCTACAAGAGAACCTACAGTAGTACCTACAGTAGAAACTAAAGTAGAATCTACAAGAGAACCTACAGTAGAACCTACAGTAGAATCTACAAGAGAACCTAAAGTAGAACCTACAGTAGAAACTAAAGTAGAATCTACAGTAGAAACTAAAGTAGAACCTACAGTAGAGTCTACAGTAGAAACTAAAGTAGAACCTACAATAGAACCTACAGTAGAAACTAAAGTAGAATCTACAAGAGAACCTACAGTAGAAACTAAAGTAGAACCTACAAGAGAACCTACAGTAGAAACTAAAGTAGAACCTACAAGAGAACCTACAGTAGAAACTAAAGTAGAACCTACAATAGAACCTACAGTAGAACCTACAATAGAACCTACAGTAGAAACTAAAGTAGAATCTACAAGAGAACCTACAGTAGAAACTAAAGTAGAACCTACAAGAGAACCTACAGTAGAACCTAAAGTAGAACCTACAAGAGAACCTACAGTAGAACCTAAAGTAGAACCTACAGTAGAAACTAAAGTAGAATCTACAATAGAATCTACAGTAGAAACTAAAGTGAAACCTACAGTAGAAACTAAAGTAGAATCTACAATAGAACATACAGTAGAACCTACAGTAGAAACTAAAGTAGAACCTACAATAGAACCTACAGTAGAAACTAAAGTAGAACCTACAATAGAACCTACAGTAGAAACTAAAGTAGAACCTACAATAGAACCTACAGTAGAAACTAAAGTAGAACCTACAATAGAACCTACAGTAAAAACGAAAGTAGAATCTACAGTAGAATCTACAGTAGAAACTAAAGTAGAATCTACAATAGAACCTACAATAGAACCTACAATAGAACCTACAGTAGAACCTACAGTAGAAACTAAAGTAGAATCTACAGTAGAACCTACAGTAGAATCTACAGTAGAACCTACAGTAGAAACTAAAGTAGAATCTACAGTAGAACCTACAGTAGAAACTAAAGTAGAATCTACAGTAGAACCTACAGTAGAAACTATAGAATCTACAGTAGAACTTACAGTAGAAACTAAAGTAGAATCTACAATAGAACCTACAGTAGAAACTATAGAATCTACAGTAGAACCTACAGTAGAAACTATAGAATCTACAGTAGAACCTACAATAGAACCTACAGTAGAAGACCGGATCTCGTTCTTTACGTGTTGGTGGATGGATACATCATCAGTTTACGAGTTCAGTCATGGAACGGGTGAAACTCGTTTCTCCAGGTTCTATTGTAGGTTCTACTGCAGGTTCTACTGTAGGTTCTACTGCAGGTTCTACTGTATTCACATTGGAGGGCTTTACTGTCCACAACCTTTGGTGACTTTAACTTGAAGGCGTGACCTTTGTCCTCCACTTCCTGTCCCGGCTCCAGTGAGGACGCTCCTGGTTGGGACGTCCACATCCAACACGATGTGATTGAAGAATGCAACAAACACGGAGGGGTCGTTCACATCTACGTGGACAAGAACTCAGCTGAGGTACTGCTTTGGCCCCGCCCCCTGCTCCTCCCCCTGGCCTGTACTTTCTGTCATGTGACCGCTGACGTCTGCTTCTTTCCAGGGGAACGTCTACGTCAAGTGTCCATCCCTCCCTGCCGCCATGGCCGCCGTCAACGCTCTACATGGACGATACTTTGCTGGTGAGACTTCTTGTCACATGACGTTCACGCGGACCAATCAAAAAGCGGCTTTGATGTCTTTCCTGTCGTTTCAGGTAAAATGATCACAGCGGCGTACGTTCCTCTGCCCACCTACCACAACCTGTTCCCAGACGCCGCCACCGCCACCCAGCTGCTGGTCCCACCCCCACGGCGGTGACTCCCAGCATCCTGATTGGATAACCGGACATCAAAGCCCGCCCCTCTTTCGTATGATCCCACCCAGTTGGTTAAACCAGTTCCACGTATTCGTCCGACAGTCGGTTTGTTTTACGTTATCGTCGCCGCCACGTAGCCACACCCATTTCCAAGTTATCACCCAATGATTGAGCTCCGTGAGCTGCGAGGACGTTGGCTGTTGGAGACGGTGTCAGCTGATTGGTCGGTTTGATCTCATGCTGCATTCAGTTGTTTTCTAATTATGAATCTCATTTCGTGAACTTGATTAAACTTTATTTTGAAGCTGCTGGGAGTTCCTGTGTTTTATTGTTCTGTAGAATGCTGGATTCTGATTGGCTGGAGCTCGTCTCCACGCCAGTGGTGGATCTCACATCACAGATTTGATTTAACAACGTTAATAAATTGATAAAGGATCAATAGTTTTGAAACATTTTGAAACTTTGCAACAAAAACAGTTCAGATTGTTGAATTCAGACGTTTGAAGTCGTTCCTTTTGGAAACGGGAAGAAACGAAGGTCTACAGGAAAACCTCCACTTACGTCGTTCCCCATTGTTGTTTTTTGTTTTTTTTTAAATACACAAATACAAACAAGTTTATGTCATTTTCCTTTACGTCTGTCTGCCACAAATACTGGAATCATTAAATCACTAGTAAACCAATATATTAAACATGTTACTGTACAATAAATCAGAAAAGATTGATTTTAACCAAATATTAAAATACATTCTTGAATAAAGTTCAGTAAAGAACGTTTATCTACAGTTCAGTCTGGAGTTTCGTGGCGTCTCCTGGAACTGTTAAACGATATAAACTGAGGTTTACCTGTTATTTTATGAAGAATCGTTTTTCCTTTTGCGTATGCTGCATTTGAACACATCGTCGTTGCCGGCGACGACAGACAGCCGCGCAGACGCTTCAACACAACAGCCAGTTTCTCCGGCGACGTCTCGGCTCTGTGGGCCAAAGTGGAATTTCTCTCTCTTACATCATCTGAGGTTAAACTGCGTCAAACTGAGGGAGCTGATTTGGTTTTTTGTCTCGTCCTCATAGACGCAGTTTTCTTCAGATTTTATGATCCAATTTACAAGTAAAATAAAAACACTGAACCACACCCACGTGTTACCATAGCAATGGAGTTGTATTTGCAAGAATAAAAAAAGAGTGGGCTGAAAAACGTTTGCCAGGGGACAGCTTCATGTATTTATACACAAAAACAAACAAGATATAAAGTTAATCTGGAAGTATTGTTTCAAAACTACCAATGAAAAATTCAAGATTGGTTCCTATTTTTTAATCTTTTTTACAGTGAAGGATTCTGTTGTTTGTACATCTGGTAAATAAAAAACACTTTTTAAAGATTCCATCATTTCTATTTTAATCTGATAGGAATTTTTTTTTTTTTACATCTTTAATTAACCAAAGAAAGACTCTAAATGGGGACAGACGGGTTTTGAACCCCTGACGTTTCTGTTACAGCAGAAGAAAACTACTTCCTGTTTAAGACAAACCTTTTATTTATTTACGTGGTTTTTCTCCAAAACCGTCTCTGGGCTCACGGATCCTCATCCCACCATCGACCTCTTCCTTCCCCTCAGTCGGACTTCGTCCAGCTTCTTCAGGACCGCCTCTGACTTCCTGGACGTGGCGGCGTAGCTCTTCAGCAGCGTCTCGAACAGCGCCTCTGTGTGGGGGTGGGTGCTGAGGAAGGCCTTCTCCAGGACGTACAGGTCCACCCCCTTGTCCTCCGGCAGAGCCGAGATATAGCTCAGGCCGAAGTCGATGAGGACCAGGTCGGCCTGCCCGTTCTCCTGCCCGTTCCCCTGCCCCCGCCTCAGCAGCATGTTGGAGGTGGTCAGGTCTCCGTGGATCACGTCCTCGTCGTGCATCCTGCCCAGGATGTGACCCACTTTCTCCGCCAGCCGCTCCAGCCCCCCCTCCTCGCAGGAACCGGACCGCTGAGTCGAGGCGATGTGGTCGCGTACCGTCGAGGAACCCACGATGTCCTCCAAGAAGATGCAGTGGGAGTTGTAGTCCACGAAGTACACAACGGGGGCGGCGATGCCTGAGGAGCAGAATGGAAGTTTGAGTCAATAAAGTTTGACTTAAGGTTAACGTTAACCTAAGGTTAAACTTAAGCTCAGGTAAAAGTTAACCTAAAGTTAATCTTAAACTTTGGTTAAAGTTAACCTTAAGTTAAACTTAAACTTAGGTTACAGTTAACCTAAAGAACTAAATTTAAGTTAGTTAACCTAAGTTTAACTTCAGGTTGACTTTAACCTAAACTTAAACTAAAGTTAACCTAAGGCTAACCTAACCTTAATCAAAGCAAATCATTAAAATGATTTAAGTATTATAATAATATCTGGAGATTATCCTCGATAATAAACACTGACTGGCCTCCTGTCTTTTTCTCTGCGGTCCAATCAGAACTCTTATTGTGAAGGGTTTTTAAAACATGAAACTATTTTATTTTTGTATTGTTTTTGCCCTTCTCTTTTGCTTTACTATTAAAACTACTAACTATTAAACTGAGCTTCTCCTTCGCGCTGCGTCACTCGCCTGCCTTCCGGCACCGCAGGATGGACCGGACCTCCTGGACCGTCCGGCGGTGCGTCAGCTTCTCGTCCAGCCCGGGGTGTCGGTACCGTTTGGGGAACCGTTCCTTAACGATGGTCGGCCGCCCCAGAAACTCTGTCCGGTAAACCCGGGCTTCCGCTCCCTGTTTCAGGAGCTCCGCTTTACCGAGAAACTCCCTGACCGCCATGTTCTACGCACGCGACCTGTTTACTTCCGCCTTTTCTTCTTCTGCTGCTGTTCGCTTCCTCCGCTGCGCTGCTGCGCCACCGCTACACACCGCCCCTAGTGGCCACTTTAGGTACTACAAGAGAAACGTCACAATTACGTCACAAGATTAAAATAGATTTATTACAGACGATAAATCTTAACAATCATTAAATATACTACATTTTAAACCACAAACACATTTAAATAAATTATTCTAACAGATACTAAATACAGCTCAAAACTCCAACAAGAACTTTACCTCAATCAAACCTTGCAGACATTTTTGAGATTATTAAATTACTAGTTTAATAAAAGACAATAAAATAATGCATGTGAAATTATAATCTCCTGAGAACAGAATGAAATCAGCAGTTATTCACGTGGAAAATGGGCGCAGCAGTTTAACTAATCCGAACCCGCACCAAATATCCAACAATCCGTTGATTTTATTACTGAAATCGTGACTTTAATCTTTATAACACGGAACTGTTCATATAATTCATACATGATGAACGGCCCTGAAGCTCCCCGCCCCTTTAACCGGGGCTCCAAGCGGGTCTCCGGCCGGTGATTGGCTCCCGGGAGCCGGGGACTGTTGTCGACATGTGACGTGGAAACTTTTCCAAAAACTTTTCTCCAACTGCCACGTCGTTCCAAGTCGGTGAAGGAGCAGAAAAACCGGCGGGAGCATCTCGGTGTGACCCGGCGGCTGTCCGCGGTGAGTCCCTCTCTCTCCTACCGGGTCCCGGTAGCGTTTTTACCGCGTTAATCCGGTTCTTCATCCAGTCAAGAATGATGAAGAACCAGAACGAACTTCCTGATCTGCTTCACAAAGGAGTCAGAAGTTCCTGCGTGATCTGAAACAACATTCAGCAAAATGACAAAGAAGTGATTAAAATGAGCTCAGGTTTGATATATTCAGTCAGGATGGAGAGAAAAACTTTAAAATCAATCAAAGAACCAATCGATAGCTGATCAATTCAAATTTATCAATACTTTAATCTGGATCGAACTCCAAAATGTGAGGTTTCTTCTTCTACTTAGACACCCTCCTGTCACTCACTCCAACATAGATAAACTGTCAGGTAGTTTTAGTGTGATCCTGACAAACAAACAAACAAACAAACAAACAAACAGTCAGAGGAACAAACAACAGGAAATGTGATTTCACGCTGACACAATCCTGCTGATCGCTCTGCAGTCGAGGGTTTCGTCGACTCTAATGAAATCAGGGGCAATCAACAGGATGGTTACCATGGCGACGGGTAGCTACAGGCTCTTGTTTAGCATCCCTGTGATGTCCCGGGGTTTGAACGTTTAATGTTGTTCTCATTGTTTTTTACAGACAACATCGTTCCAGATCAACATGTGAGCCGGACGGAAGCCATGGGTGAGTTTTTATTGATTATTGATCAGAAACATTCAGATGAAGAAAGAAAGAAAGAGTTCAGTCAGACACAGATGGATGTCTGAAGTGGAAAAACCTCCAGATGGATCGATGTGTAAGAAAAGAGAGACAGTGGTGAGGACAACCGTGATGGACGGATAAGAGACAGTGGTGAGGAGTAGAGACAGTGGTGAGGAGTAGAGACAGTGGTGAGGAGTAGAGACAGTGGTGAGGAGTAGAGACAGTGGTGAGGAGTAGAGACAATGGTGAGGAGTAGAGACAATGGTGAGGAGTAGAGACAGTGGTGAGGAGTAGAGACAGTGGTGAGCAGTAGAGACAGTGGTGAGGAGTAGAGACAGTGGTGAGGAGTAGAGACAGTGGTGAGGAGTAGAGACAGTGGTGAGGAGTAGAGACAGTGGTGAGGAGTAGAGACAGTGGTGAGGAGTAGAGACAGTGGTGAGGAGTAGAGACAGTGGTGAGCAGTAGAGACAGTGGTGAGGAGTAGAGACAGTGGTGAGGAGTAGAGACAGTGGTGAGGAGTAGAGACAATGGTGAGGAGTAGAGACAGTGGTGAGGAGTAGAGACAGTGGTGAGGAGTAGAGACAGTGGTGAGGAGTAGAGACAGTGGTGAGGAGTAGAGACAGTGGTGAGGAGTAGAGACAGTGGTGAGGAGTAGAGACAGTGGTGAGGAGTAGAGACAGTGGTGAGGAGTAGAGACAATGGTGAGGAGTAGAGACAGTGGTGAGGAGTAGAGACAGTGGTGAGGAGTAGAGACAGTGGTGAGGAGTAGAGACAGTGGTGAGCAGTAGAGACAGTGGTGAGGAGTAGAGACAGTGGTGAGCAGTAGAGACAGTGGTGAGGAGTAGAGACAGTGGTGAGGAGTAGAGACAATGGTGAGGAGTAGAGACAATGGTGAGGAGTAGAGACAGTGGTGAGGAGTAGAGACAATGGTGAGGAGTAGAGACAGTGGTGAGGAGTAGAGACAGTGGTGAGGAGTAGAGACAGTGGTGAGGAGTAGAGACAGTGGTGAGCAGTAGAGACAGTGGTGAGGAGTAGAGACAGTGGTGAGCAGTAGAGACAGTGGTGAGGAGTAGAGACAGTGGTGAGCAGTAGAGACAGTGGTGAGGAGTAGAGACAATGGTGAGGAGTAGAGACAGTGGTGAGGAGTAGAGACAGTGGTGAGCAGTAGAGACAGTGGTGAGGAGTAGAGACAATGGTGAGGAGTAGAGACAGTGGTGAGGAGTAGAGACAGTGGTGAGGAGTAGAGACAGTGGTGAGGAGTAGAGACAGTGGTGAGCAGTAGAGACAGTGGTGAGGAGTAGAGACAGTGGTGAGCAGTAGAGACAGTGGTGAGGAGTAGAGACAGTGGTGAGGAGTAGAGACAATGGTGAGGAGTAGAGACAATGGTGAGGAGTAGAGACAGTGGTGAGGAGTAGAGACAATGGTGAGGAGTAGAGACAGTGGTGAGGAGAAGAGACAGTGGTGAGGAGTAGAGACAGTGGTGAGGAGTAGAGACAGTGGTGAGCAGTAGAGACAGTGGTGAGGAGTAGAGACAGTGGTGAGCAGTAGAGACAGTGGTGAGGAGTAGAGACAGTGGTGAGCAGTAGAGACAGTGGTGAGGAGTAGAGACAATGGTGAGGAGTAGAGACAATGGTGAGGAGTAGAGACAATGGTGAGGAGTAGAGACAGTGGTGAGGAGTAGAGACAGAGGTGAGGAGTAGAGACAGTGGTGAGCAGTAGAGACAGTGGTGAGGAGTAGAGACAGTGGTGAGGAGTAGAGACAGTGGTGAGCAGTAGAGACAGTGGTGAGGAGTAGAGACAGTGGTGAGGACAGCCATGAACGTATCTTCTCTCGAGGTGACCCCTCTGATTGTTTCTCCAGGTTGCTCCACCCTCCTGCTGGCCGCTGTGGTGTCCACAGTGGGGGGTCTGGTCTTCGGGTATGAGTTGGGCATCATCTCTGGAGCGCTGCTGCAGCTCAAGGCGGCGTTCAGCCTGTCGTGTGTCCAGCAGGAGGCACTGGTGAGCTCTCTGCTGGTGGGGGCTCTGCTGGCCTCCATTGTGGGCGGATATTTGATCGACCGCCAGGGGCGCAGGAAATCCATTCTCCTCAGCAACGTCCTGATCCTGATCGGGAGCCTGGTCCTGCTGGTCAACTCCTACTATGCCCTGGTGGTGGGACGGATCATCGTTGGCTTCGCCATGTGCATATCCTCCATGTCCTGCTGCATCTTCGTGTCGGAGATGGTCGCCCCGGACCGTAGGGGCTTCCTGGTGACTCTATACGAAACTGGGATCACCGTGGGCATCCTGACCGCCTACACCATCAACTACTTCCTGTCCGATATCAACGGCGGATGGAAGTGGATGTTCGGATTAGCCGTGGTTCCAACGTTGCTGCAGCTGGTGTGCATTTGGTTCCTTCCATCCGGCGCAGAGGAACCAGACAGAAACCAGGGGGCCAACGACCCAAACGTCAGCGCCGGCGTAGAAAACAAGAGCGTTCCCTTCAGCGTGATGTTCCAGAGTAGAGACAATATGAGGACCAGGACCGCCATCGGCCTCGGTCTGGTCCTGTTCCAGCAGTTCACGGGCCAGCCCAACGTGCTCTTCTACGCCTCCACCCTGTTCCACTCGGTGGGGTTCCAGAGCGACGCCTCGGCGGTGATGGCTTCCGTGGGCCTGGGGTTGGTCAAAGTGATCGTCACCCTGACCTCCATGGTGTTTTCAGACAGGGTGGGGAGGAGGCCTCTGCTCATCGGCGGGTGTTCCGTCATGGCGCTGAGTCTGATCACCATCGCCGTCCTCGGGGGACATTCTGCAACAAACGCCAAGAGGCCTTGCGATTCAGAAGACTTTGGCATCAACGGAACGGATCTACCTCATTGGCCTGTGGTCAACGGGTCGCTTTTCGACACTCCTCAGAACCAGAGCCACGTGTTCCTAACGAACAACACGCCAGGTGGAGACGGTGGACGCCCTCAACCATCGGACACCCCCCCGGCGCCTTCCAGTGGCGACCCCGGCACGATGGCCAACTGGGTGATCCTGGTGTGCATGATGGCGGTCGTCAGCGCGTACTCCTTCGGATTTGGACCAAGTTTGTATTTTCTTATCTTGAACTAGTCTCTTACCTGATGTGGAGCTTTTCCAGGGATAAACTGAAGCGGTTCCGTGTCTCTCCAGTGACCTGGCTGCTCCTCAGTGAAATATTTCCCACCGCCATCAGGGGGAGGGCATTTGCGTTCACCAACTGCTTCAACTGGGCCTCACACCTTGTGGTCACCTTCACCTTCCTGAACCTCATCAGTGAGTTCCCCGACGCCCCTTTCCCAGTGGGAACTGGGATCAGTGGGAGTGGGATACATTTCCCAATTATCCCTAGACGCTAAGTCTGAAGGTTTAGCAAAAACTATTGAGTATTAAAATGTGTTTGGATCCTGTTTTAGTGAAGAACTTTGGATCTTTATTTGCTGTGGTGTTCTCGTCCTACAGATTCCATCGGAGTTTCCGGGACTTTCCTTCTTTACGGCTTGGCCTCTCTGGCCGCCGTTGGGTTCTTCTACTTCCTGCTGCCAGAGACCAAAGGGAAGACTCTGGAGGAAATCGACAAGGAGTTGCGCTCGAATAGGTAGGACAGGTCAGTTCGTACACACAACCACAACAAAGACCGTAGATCAAGAGCAAGGAGAGTAAACCATGGAGACTAAACTGTTCATATATATATCTAGAGATAGTTACAGTGCCAAAAGTATTGGCCCCCTGTTCTCTCAGCTCAGCTAACCGACTCCAGAAGTTCCCTGATGACTTCTGATTGATCCACTCTTGACCTGAATGACAAACAGAGTGACCTGTGTGTCATTTGGTCTCACATTTGCACTTCCTACTTTTCAGTTTTTTATTTCCAGACACAATATAAAATGTTGAATAAATTTGGTTCCACTTCATGAATGTGTCTCACATGTTATTGATTCTTCAAGAATATTTTCAGTTTGTTATCTTCAAGTTTGAAGCCTGAAATGGTGGCAAAATGTCAACAAGTTTTTGGGGGGCCAATACTTTCACAAGGCACTGTATGAGCGTAGATCAACGGTCTATTGGTCATGCTAACCGACGGAGGCCCTGAGGGCTCATCGTTAGTCTGAATAAATATTCCATTGATTGGCTCTCGCAGCTGATGTTTGTCTGTGAACTCGTCCTGCAGGTTTGTCCACAGCGACAGCCGCTGCTGCAGGTTCTTCAGGGGGAACTCATCCCACCGGTACCAGAGAATCCTCTTTCAGGTCGCCAACGACGACGGGTTCCACTGACTCTACCAAAAGGCTTTAATGTGTGTGCGCTTTATATGTACAAAATGTTGAGACATTTTAATAGAAAATTTAATGAAAGTCTTGATTTAATGACCTGGAAGCCTTCGTGTGAGTTCAAGCCACTGATTGAGATTAGTGTCTAATCTCAGACTACAGTGTTTTCCGCACTATAAGGTTCACCTAAAAGCCTTTAGGTTTCTCAAAAACCGACAAGAGTGCCTTACAGAAAAAAGTTTTTAAGTAGGCCAAACAATACAAACACTGTAGTCACTTCCCTCTACCCATGCCTAACCAGGCCTGTTTATTGATGCCTTTATTTGTTCTTATTATTACTCTATTTGGTGTTGGTACTACTTTGTGAGTGCTTATTCCGTGTTTTCACTGTACCGTGTGTAGTGCAACGGAGAAGTTAATTTCCCTGACGGAACCTCAAGGGATCAATAAAGTTCTCTTCGTTGAGGGTGCGCCTTATAGTGAGCAAAATACTGCAATCTCTTATTTTTCCACATCTTTAACTAACAGTCTTTGTGGCTTCTCTGAAAACCTTTCCTAATTTAAGTTTTAGTTGGAGAAAATACCGATTCACGTCTTCCAGGAAGTGAATCCGTCCGCCTCAACGCGACAAAGGAGTCGGATGTAGCCGATAAATAAAACACGTGTTTATTTACACAAATATCTTCAAATACTAGTCGTCTACATGAGGACATAAAAATATATACAGTGATGTAGGGACTCAAACGGTTCCGCTTTCAGGTGGATGTATACACAGATTTATTTGCATTTTTGGGTTTTGAAAAAAAAAAAAAAAAACATTGCTATGTACAGCAGGGTCTAAAAGTTACTCTCAAAAATCTGGCACTAAAACACTGGGGAGGAACAAAAATAAAAACTCTTTCAAGTGCTATTCGACATGTCGCCACGATTCCCTCCAACGCGCCGGCGGATGATTCGCGGATCACGCCGCCGCCATCTCGGCGAGGATAGCCCCGCTGAACGAAAGTGGGTGTGGTCGGACTCTTCTTCCAACCTGCGGAGTAAACTTTGGTTATGTCTTGAAAGCGATTCAAGAGAAGCCGCTTGGAAATATCTGGAGGCTTCCTGGAGAGCAGCGCGTTTGAGGAACCGTCTTTGAGACCCCGAACGAACCCGAAGCGGCTTCTCGACACACATCGGGAGTAAAAACGGACGTGGGAATCGTTGGCGGGTCGGACAGGAAGTTGGCGGTCTGGTGGGAGACGGGAGCTGAAGTGATTGCGTTTGCGAACGCCCGGAGCGAAAATCGGCAAAAAAATACACGTCCAGAACGCCGTCCTCAGGTTAAACGTCGTCGTCAGGTTTTCCATGATTCTGCAGTCAACTGTCACGGGATGCGCTCCTGATTGGTCCTGCTGGTCGACGCCCCCTCAGAACATATTTGCACACAGCTCGCGGGGGGAAAAGAAAGGAACACGTATGTTTCAGGTACACGGAACAATCATTTCAGGCTAACGCGATCATTCCAGGAGAGACGGGGGGGGGAGAGACACGTCCACGGCGGTGTCCTCCGGTCCGTGGGTCGGTGAGGCACCGTCACGCTTGGGGGGGGCATCACTGCGGAGCGCCGGCTGCGGCGGGCACTGGGGAGCTCAGGGCGTTGGTGGCGGCGGACAGGACTGGCGAGCCGGTGAGCGGTCCCAGGGCAGTGGAGGCTGGCAAGGCGGAGATACCTAGAGGGGGGCGGGGCAGAGAGGAGTCAGAGGCGGAGCCAGCGAGATGCAGGTGTGAATTTAACCTTTTAAAGCCTAAACCAGGAAGTAATTGCCAGAAAAACATTCATTTTTCAAAAACAGTCTTTGGAAAATTTACTTTTATTTAAAAAAATTAATAAATAGATAAAAAAATTATTTTTATTAACTTTTTTTTTTTTAATTAAAAAATAAAGTCTTTGGAAAATTAACTTTTTTAAAAATTTAAAATTACTTTGGGGAGTTTATCCCAAATTTTTTTTTTTTTTTTTTTCAAAAAACAAGTATATATGAGCTTTAATTTGTGTAATTTTTTTCAGGAAAAAAATGTCAAATTTATGATTTAGAAGTATAAAATTAATTTCAAGGGTTAATTCTCAACAGAAATAAAACGCCTGAAGCAAATTTGAGGATTTTTGGGAACCAATCAAAAGATTTCAGGTAAACAGACCGGGGTGGTGTGGGGGCGGAGCCTTACCGGTGATCATGCTAGCTGTGCTAACAGCCGTGTTCCCGCTGGGCAGGCTGGCGGACCCGGCCACACGGGACTGATCCTTCACTATCGGGACTGGAAACACAAGAACACGTGAGCGGAGGCATCGTTTCCACGGAAACCACTCTGCTGCTTCAGCATGTCTTACAGAAGTACGGGTGATCCATGGCTTCTCTCGCCGTCAGCCGCGCCTGGTGGTCGTAGCGCAGCAGCTTGTCCAGGAAGTCCAGCGCCTCGGGGCTGACCAGGTGTTGGTTCTCGCTGTGGACGAAACGCTCCCACCGCTTACGGGAATGCCTGAGGGGGAGGATTCCATCAGACCAGACCACACACCACCATCACCATCACAGTGTGACGACAGGAAGTCACCTTCCCAGGATGTCGTTGAAGCGCGGCTCCAGCTCGATGTTGTACTTGTCGATGTAGTCGTAGAGATCCTCGGTGCCCAGAACCTTCGCTATTCTCACCAGCTGAGGGAGAAACGAGCAGAACCTTCAGCGCTTCCGCTCGATTGAAGAGGTTTTCCCGCCACCAGAGAGTGGGCGGTTCCTTTTCCACACCGTCAGAGTCGACCTCTGAGGTTTAACGGTGTAAATAAATTCGTCCCGGGGGCTGATGGGAGAAATCCTTTTGTTTACCTGGTCGTAGTTGTCGTGACCGTGGAAGAAGGGCTCTTTTCTGAAGATCATGCTCGCCAACATGCAACCCAAACTCCACATGTCCAGACTGTAGTCGTACATCTGAAACACACACACACACACACACACACCTGAATATTATATGCTCATAATTCTGTGACACATCTAGCATATGCAGCTAACGACACTGAGCTCTTCCTGCATCATGTGACCTTGTCAGCAGAGATGATGAGTGGAGGAGGTTCTTCATCACCAGGAGCCCATAAAGCCGGACGTTCTGACAGTTTAACGGTCTTATAATCATAAATTCAGCTGACAGATGTAATCATGAGGTCATAAATCATAAAGCTGGTTAACGAGGAGCAGAGGTGGAGAGACGCGACCGTTACCTCATGACCGCACAACCATCAGTGTATGAGGACCATCACCGGCGATCCAGGATAGAACCAGACGTCGTGTTCCATCACACACACACAAACACACACACACACAAACACACACACACCAAGAAAGGAGGGTTCAACAATCGAACACAGCCAACATTCACTGGGGCCAGACGTCTCGTCTGCTCGCTTTTACAAGAATGATTCACACATCTTTGTTTGGAAGGAATGCTGCCGAACAACGGAGAGGGTGGGGCCCGAAGAGGAGCTGGTGTTTCATTAAAGACGACACACACACACACACACACACGACCTCGTACCTGATAATCCACCAGGAGCTCGGGGCCCTTGAAGTAGCGAGACGCCACCCGGACGTTGTACTCCTGCCCCGGGTGGTAGAACTCAGCCAGACCCCAGTCGATGAGGCGGAGCTAAAGGGAAAGGAAGCAGTTAGCGGAAGAACGGGCCAACGAGGATCAGTAATCCGGCCCTCCAAATGTTTTTCAAATCACAATTAATTTTATGAAATAAACGCAATTGTAAAATGTTTTTACGTTAATCCTTAGAGAAAGAAAACGCCGATAAAAGTCCGTCGTAGAGCTCAGACCGTTTGCGACTCACCTTACGGTGTTCGTGGTCGATCATCACGTTATGTGGCTTCACGTCTCTGTGCATGATCCCCATGCTGTGGCAGTAATCCAGCGCCTGCAGACACGCGTGTAAAAGAAAAGGACAGGAAGTCAGGGGCAAATTCCAACGTCAGGACGTTGAGAGGCCACCGTTCCTGATGTGACCGGAAGTCGCACCCTGGAGGACTCACCTTGAGGATCTCGTACATGTAGAACCGGATGTCGTAATCCGTCAGCGTCTGATAAAGTTGCTGCGGACCGAAACACAAGCGGTTAGCTCTGATTAAAGCGGCGACTGGTGGGAATGTTCCAGCGATTGAGGATAGAACCAGACGACGGGTGACCGTCTGGTACCGAAGACATAGCGCTGGACGTCATGTTCCTCCATCACATACACACACGTGTACGGGAAAACAACGAGTATGCCAAGAAAGGAGGGTTCAACATTTACAGACAGGAGGGGGTTTGGTTCTCACCTTGAAGTCCGTGTTGTTCACGTGTTCGAAGACCAGGGCCGGCGTTCGGGACTGGAAACGAAGGTTGAGCGTTAAACAACAGTTTTAATCTGTTTACAGAAGCTACACTCCAGCTAAGCGTGACGTGAGCCGCGGCGCTACATCCACAGCACCGACTGACTGCGTAGCAACACGCAGAAAAACTAGAGCTGATTCTAGAAACGTTTAACAGCTGCTGCTGGTCAACATCACTCAGTACTGATGAGGAAAACAGCCGTTCAGGGCTTTTTTGTCTGTAGAACCTTGAGATACGAGCTGATCGACATACAAGTTATCTGAGATACGAGTCGCGCTTCAGGACAACACCGCTAGTCAGAGGATGGACACAACATCAGTGAGACCGGATCTCGTTCTCGTTGGTGGAGTAAAGACGTAGCTCGTGTGTTCTCATGACTTTTGCGGGTTTTTTTTGTTCTTTATCTTGTTTACGTAACTTATACATAATTAATTACACACAGGTAAAGTCTGCGTGTCTATTGGTTGATAAAAATGTTTTCTTTAAATAATTTAGAACGTTTGGGGCTTTTCTTACAAGGCTGGAATGGATTAAAATGAGCTGAAAATTAATTTCCCCTCCGGGGGGATAATTAATGATTATTAATATTATTATCATTCCATTATTAAATGTTGTTTGACTTGGTAACTCAGTCACGGAACAGATTAAACTCTTATCTCGAGGTTCTCCTCTAGTTTTACATTCTAGTTTTAACTGGTTTGATCCAAACTGGTTTGTTTAGTCCGTCCTGAACCAGAGTTCTGATCTCCTCAGAGGAACGACATGAACACAGACGTTGACCTACGACCTACGGCGAAGCCACAGCTGACTACGTACTTACTGACACGTACTTCCCAAACCCCAGTGAAATCGAGAAGCTCGTGCAGCTGGTGGGTTGATCACGCTATCGCCACGGTAACCAGATTCCAGAGAAACAGGTTGTGAGACACAAACCAGGCCTCTGACTTGTGACCGACCAATCAGGCGTTCCGGGGGGTCTTACCACGGGGTCCTTCACGATGTCGATGAGGGATATGATGTTAGGACCTCCGCGCAGGTTCTCCAGAATCTTGATCTCACGCTTGATCTTCTTTTTCTTCACAGGCTGAAGGGTAAACGATGAGTCAGCGTCAGGCAGACGGGGTCAGAGTCGCTGGCGCTGCCTCCGCCCGTCTGCTCGGACTCACCTTGAGGATCTTCACCACCACCTTCTCGTTGTTGGTGATGTTGATCGCCTCAAACACCTCGCTGTATTTTCCGCGGCCGAGTTTCCGCACCAACTGGAAGTCATCCTGATTTCTGCGCAGGTAGAAGAACGGGAGTCAAACGCCAGCTGGGTGCCAGAGCAGCACGACGCCGGCGCCGGGTGAGGATCAAAACAACTCACCCCCACTCGACCACGTGGGACTCGTAGTCCCAGTACTCCCTGGGCCGATGAGTGTTGACCTCGGTGTACACTCGAGCCCGGCTCGGCACGGGTCCTGACATGTCCGACAGCTTGGTGGAGTGGGTGGGAACACCTTACCACAGCGGGGGGGCGACCGGAGTGAAGGGGGAGGTGGGCGGGTGGGAGGGAGGGAGGAAGAAGAGGGAAGGTAGGGGACGGGGGGGCTGATTGCAACAGGGCAGGACGGTTTGGGGGGGGGATTTTACCTGAGGATGGGGGAGGGGCCACCTGGGGCACGGTGGGATTGCTAAAAAAGAGGTTGGAAAGAGAAGGAAATTACAAGTCAGTTTTACTACAGTATTTTCCACACTATAAGGCGGAAATAAACCATTCGTTGAAGGTGCGCCTTAAATTCTAGTGCGCCTTATAGTGCGGAAATATCGTTTTTCTTTTTTTAAAACAAATTTACAAGTCTCTCAATGTCAATGGCCGCCAAAAAAACAGGTTAAAAATCACGAGCGTAATCACTCAGTTTAAAAACTGAATCATTTTCTGATCTGATGTTGGAAGCTGATCTTTAAGCTCAAACTTTCATCTTCTTTTATTGATTCTATCTTGTTTTGACTGGTCGTCCAATCCCAGGTGAGGCTCAGCTGCTGCACTTTCCCTCACAAATAATTTTTTTAAAGCAGTTTCTCCTGTCGGGATGCTAATTTAATGGCGAATATCCAACTCTCGTTTGGCTCAAAAATGAGTAAAACCGACTTTACCAGCCATGAACGTTACAGGCACAAGATGGAGAACACGTCTCCAGACACGTACGGACTGGAAAAGTAATTTTTTTTATTACTGAACTTAATTCAGTCAAGTCAGTAATTCAGTTCACCATTAATACAGCGGTGACATTAACAAGTCAGAACGCACAGAGGCTACTTCCTGTGACTTTGTGCTCTCTAAGACAGACCTGTCAAACATTACAATAACCCGTGACGTCACACAGGAACAGGAACAACCAGGTGACACCTTTATTGACCAATACTTCGACATGTGACGTGAAATGCGCATGTCTGCGGTCCGCGGCTCGTTCAGGCTGCAGCGCTAGCCTGCTAGCGCTACTTGGATTGCTAACTAGCCTGTTAGTTATTATTGACCAGAGGATAAACAGAAAGACAGAAATTACCTCCATCATGTAAAGGAATCAGCTATCCAGTGCTAGCTAACAGGCTAACTCCGACATCTCGTTAGCCAACATCGCACTAACGATACTATCGATTATCGTAACGCAAAGCCTTCTTACTTGAACAAAATACAAGAGAATGTGCTTTTAATAAACACGTTATTATTCATAATTAAATGATTATAATCCACAAAGACAGCATCAAAGAAAGGGATCGTCGCCTTCAGTCAGCACACTAGCTAGCTCTCTATAGCGCGACTAAATTTAATGAATAAGTTATCGATAATTATTTTAAAATTATTTTTGTTTAAAAAAAGCACCAACCTGTATATAAAATGGCACGCAAAATGCGTATTCAAATTTTACCATCAATATAAATCGGGGATGCGGTTCAAGAGGAATCCTGCGACATTCGCAACATTTACATTAGCATTCGCATAAGAACAAAAGATTAAACCTTAACTAACAGGAAGACTTTTTGATTTAAATTATCTATAGAATATATATTTATCCAAAACTAACGCAGCTGTTCGCTGGTCAGCTAACGAGATCATCCGAACGGAATGACTTCCCGGTGGAGCTAAAGCTGCTGCTAACTTATCGGCGCTAGGCGGGCCCCGAGGTGTTAGCTTGCTAACATTAGCATGGTAACCATTATCACCTGCTACTTCCGGGACAGGGAGAGTGTGACTCAGCGGGATCAGCAGGAGAGAAACCGGAGCAGATATTTACCCCCCCGATCGATTCGGTGACCGAAAAGCTTCCCAGTGAGCCGAGTTTCGTCAACCGGACCGTCCTCGCCTCCCTCCGTCGCCGGTGTGGCCGCGCCAGTGTGTGATTTCTGCTGTCTCAGAGACAATATGGCCGACCGCCGCCGCCTACGTCTCCCAGCACCGCGACGGGAGCCGCGGAGGGACAAACCAGTCAATAAACGCGAAGCTTTAAATTAACATCCTCAATACAGATAAATTCAGTCAATGCCTCTTTTATTGAATAACAAATAAACCTGACTCACTGCTGTCTTTATTGTAAATATTTTTAAGAGAAACAAACATTTTTTATGCATATTTTTATTATTTAAACTAGTAATATTCTGGACCCACCCAGGCAAAAATCAACATATTTTTTTTTTAAATTAACATCATAAAATTATATAAATAAAATAAAAAAAAATTTAATATATAAAATTTTTATAAATAAATTAACTTATTTTTATTTGATATTTTATGAAATGAAGTTCATTTATTTCACAAATAATCTCTGATAGATAAAGGAAGGTAAAGTGTTTTGTCAAATCGATCTGGAATTTTTTAGCATGTCCGAGAGGGGGCGCCAAAACACTCACAACAACACAAACTGCTCCTCCGTGCTGCACTGCTGTACGGAGTAATTAGAACACTACACAAAAATATGACACACGTAGAATATTCCAATGTGGGAAACATATTGGCTAATTCATACAGTTTCTAAACCTCTTTAAATAATTTCCTGATTTATCATAGCTGTATTTCATTTATGTAAAAACATAATTTGCGGAATTGAAGCCCCACATGAATGAAAGCAATACTTTCATTGTTGAGGCCCCAACTTTATTTGTGTGTGAAAGTTAATAACACACTATCATGATGTTGCCATGGTAATGTTTTACCCTGATCTATCCCAGGACAGATTAATTAATAACACTTATTACCTTTATTTTTTCATCAGGATCTGACTAATATCTGTTTTTTGCCACTTCAATATTTACATTAAAATCTAAGAAGTTTTCCAAACAGAGATAACGAGGTGACATATTTTCACACTTGTATCATGTGTAGAAATAAAAAAAAACATGGCCGGGTTTCATCTCAGGTTTACTGCATCGACCATAAATCATGATCAAATTAAATTCATCTGTCACGGCGGCGTTGAACTTGGAGCCGGAGCGGCGCCCATTCCTCTCGGCCACACAGCAGCAGGTCGAGGAGGTTGTGGAGGGCAGCAGCTTTCTGTCAGCCAGACCATTCATTGTGCTCCTTGGTGCCTTGATTGAGGATATCCTCTAAACAATTGCTGTGGGTGTTGAAAGTAGTTCAAAGTTTTCAGGCGTATATCACACGATGCCTCCCATCCATCTCCCAGTTACAAGAGGCTCCAAGCGCTGAACAATTGCATTTATTATCCCCGAGACCATTCCTCATGTCTTAGAATAACGTAGATCGGCAAGCTTCTTTGTATTTAGCAAAGTTTTTCCCTTGCAGTGTCACCATTTAATAAATGTTGCTTTTGTTTTCTGGCTCCAGGGGACAGTTACCTCCTAAATATCGCCGTCAAACTCGGCCTACCTGTGATTACTCTGCTGCAAACTTCTGGGTTGAGGGGAAGGTCACAGAGAAGCTAAATGATATCTTTGGAAAAAAGTGATATATTCTCCCCCATGCACTGAAAAATCGGCGTTATTGTTTGAAAAAGCCGCTCAGGTTGATAAATGTCCGGCTCGCGTTTCAACATCGCGTTTCAGGGTGAAGAAAAGCGCCGCCGCCAAGGCTTTTTGAGGTGACAGCAAAGGAAGTCTGCCTCCTTCCTCCATCAGAGCGCTCCGCGTCAACGTGTTGTGGTATTATTTTGACAAAAGGAGAAACGAGGGCTCACATTATTCACCTTTCACCTCGGCATTACGGACCGCCGCCCTACGCCAGAGCGTAGGAGTGCGAGCCAAGACCAGAGCGATCAGAGCCCTGCCCAGGTGGAATGATATTGTCTTGAATGCCTCGGGTCATTCCGCCACTTCCTCCCAATGCATGCTGGGAAACAACAGTCCCAAGTGTGTCACAACAACATCAGCCACGCAGAACCGATGCACAATCAAACGTTGGCTGGACTCAACAAACACTGGGTCCAGCAAACCTATGAGACATAGGTATGTCTCATATTTTTAACATTTTCCAACCGTAGCTACTCTTAAAATCCTCATCTTAAAGTTTTCCCGAAAAGTTTTGTGTGAATTTTTCTCCATCGCCCAATCTCAATCAGAACCGATGCCCAATCAAACGTTGGCTGGACCCAACTGGACATCAGAGGGGGTATTATTTGCATCTTTGCCAAGTATTATACTTGGACGTACTGTCCGTCTCCTGTTTTTAACATTGCCCAACCGTAGATAGTCTAAAAATTTTCATCTTAAAGTTTTCCCGAAAAGTTTTCCAGGAATTTTTTTCCGTCACACAATCTTTACAAAACAGACCACCGACAACGTGAACAGATATGCAGTCGTATCCGCGTTCCGTTCCACACTCAGGCTGTGGCTGACCCACTTAATGCCTGTTTGGCTGCTGAAGATTGGGTTGCTCCCAATTCTCCCACTCCACCCATCAATGGAAAACAAAACAAAAAAAAACCAAAAAAAAAGTCTGAATTGCCGTCCCATAAAAGGGCCCGCAGCGCATGTCCGCCGGTGATTGCCTCCTCCGACGGGGTTGAACAAGAGGCAGCGGGGTGGAGGGTGGGAGGTGTTCGCCCCTGTCAAACGCTTGAGCTACGGCACCATAAGGGTCTGTTTAGGTCTGAATGTGGTGGAGGGGAACTGTACTGCGATCTCAGTCCTCCCTATTTGCCCCTTGGTATCCTCCGCTAATGCGTACCAGATGGGGCTGCAGACCGGGAACGCTCCACTCAGGACTTTGACACATTAATTTACATTCGGATGGAACTTTAGACTGTCCTGTGGAGGGAATATCACTAACGTTAATAAGAAACCAGACCGCTCGCAGGCTTTTGCTTCATACCTTTGACTTTCGATTTTCCACCCACTATATTATATCAACTTTTAGCTACCGTAGCTTTCTTTGGGGGAATGATTCTACAAGTACGTTTGGCTGTTTGTGCAGCGATTCAACCAGTTGTCACGTATTAGATCCAAAAAAATACAGCTGACCATTTCGTCTATAGTTACTCGTACTATTTTTTGACAAAAATGATTGTGCGTTTCATGCAGGAGTAAAACTCAGCATCATCCGAGCGCGTTGGGCCATCTGGGCCCGGATCGATGTCAGACCTGGCACCCACCCAGACCTCCGGGCCCCACAGGGACGGCCCCGACGGGGTCGAGCGCTCAGGCCTTTTCCTTCCTGTTCCTCTATGACATCTTCCTGCCTGAGGTGGCCTCTGGGAGCCGTTGAGCGGCGTTCCTCCGGGGGGCCGTGGAGCTGCAGGATAAGCTCACGCAGCAGCTTCTAATTAGGCCTCGGCCCCGACAGGTGGAGGGAAACCGGAGCGTTCCGACGCTTTATGCAAGCGTTCAGATATTTGTGCCGCCCCCGGAGGGCTGACAGTGTTATAACTTTCTTCCAGAGGGGTGAACCTCCAGATATCGTTCAGCTGTGATTTAAAGGATTCGCTCGAGTCGCAGTGGAGTGAAATGTTTCCGATCAGTGCATGATGGGAAAACTCCGCTGCTAATTCAGGAATTCATAAATGAAGGATTAGATGTTGCACACACACGTGCACAAATTCTTTCAACATGTGCTTACAAACATTTAGCATATTTTTTTCATGCAACAACACGTTTTCTGTAAAAACTTTTGCAAGGTTGGGGGAGGGGCTTGTCTTGAGTTCGCTGCTAACCGCTCAAAATTAGAATCTCTTGCTTTTGGCTGACCCTTATAGTTCACAATGAAACGTCATTCTGCCATCTCGTTCTACCACCCTACCAACTTTCCGCATTTACATAGAGGTCAATTTTGTGCTGTCGCTATCGCCCCCCCTACAGGCTGGGAGATGGAACAACAATTATGCGGCAGTTAAACTGGATGGGTTGCGCGATAAAGGTGGTGGAGTGACTGATTGGGAGTTACCCAAAGCTGTTTAAATCAATCCACTGGACCTCAAGAAAGTTTCTTGACCAACGCCACCAACAACTGTTTGATTCATAAATTGCCATTAGCCGTAACCATAACTCCAAAATCCATAAAGTTCATCAAATTCACAAAAGTGGGTGTGGTTCCAGGCAACAACATCAGGTAAGCCAATCAGAGGCGGAGTTGGGTGGCAGGACGAGAGAAGCAGTCCATTAAAGGACGTTTCCCGTTTCCAGTCTTTGTGCTAAACCAAGCTAATCACGTCTTGGCTTTAGCATCGGATAAGGATGTGAGAATGGCACCAATCTTCTGGTACAACTGTAAGAAAACAAGTAAGTTAATTAAGATGAGTTAATTAAGGTGTCAACTCATTCCTTAAACTCGCTTTTCAAGAAATGCTGCCGCTTTTACATTCATCAGTTGATTTCAGGACGAATAATCCGGGTTTCTATCCGTTCCTCTTCTCGTTTCACGTACGTAACGACGCTGCCTTCTTACTGTGATCTACAGCATTAATTCATCAGCAGCTGTGTTTGTCTGGACACAGGGTGCTAGGTGATATTAGCTGTGACTGATCAACACCACATGTGGAGCTCGAGCCGAGAGATTTACTACCAGAGCCGTCGTGGCAAAGATCAGCCCTCAGATTTCTGTATTTTCATGGATACCGGTCCCAAACGTCCAAAACTACAGCGTCATTAATGAGGAGGGAACGTTTCACGGAGGGAAACAAGACTGTGTTTGGTCGGTCGAGCACCAGAAAGCTAAAGCAAGACCTCATAACGCTGATTTTTGAAAAGTGCTAATGTCAAACTTTAAACTGGGCTTCCTCCTCTTACTGGCTCGGCTCCAGTAATGCGCTGCATTCCCTGATGGTCCCCATGAGTAATCATCAGTCATCACAATGGATCCAACAACACTCATTTGTGTCCTTCCTGTTTGGCCTCTACCTTTCCCAGAGTTCTCTCTGATTCATGCCTTCCTAATGGGCAAGTTGCGTCCACCACCCCGACGGGTCCTGGTCGGAACGGGACCATCTCCGTGGAAGAGATTGATTACTTCCTCTGGCATCATTGAGAATGAGAAGGTAAACTCTCTCTGGAAACCCCCCCGAAGGTTTCCTCCTCTGATCGGTTGCAGGCAGAACATCCAAGTAAATGGTTTGTTCTTTGGGGTCCAGCGGCCCCGATTCCTCCTGAGCCCCCGATGAGGTCCCCAACCTGGAATGTTATCAGGAAGGGGATGCAGTTGCAGAAACTACCTCATTTGCAGCTTCACCAACTGATCTTCTAGCGTTAAAGGCTCACTTCACGCCTCTAGTTAGTCCACGTTTACTTTTTATTTTATAAATCCAGAGAGAAATTCAGAAATCCCAGCCGGTACCAGGTCCAAACAGGACTCTGGCTCTAGAGATAGACCGTTAGCCTATCAGCTCCAGAGGGATGTTGGACAGACTGAAGGACGGCTAGCTGCTTAGCAAGATAACCGCAGGTGTTTGCTATCTGGTGCACAGATATCTGCATTAAAGATGTTATTTCTTTACATTCTAGAGATCATTTCAGGCTATTTCTAATTTTTTAAACCTGAATTATGAAGTTTTACCTCAAAAACAGCCTAGAAATTTAAAATAGTCTAACTTTGTGTAAATCTACAGACAGCAACAGAAACATGTCATTCAGAATTATGAACTATATTTGCTGTATATTTATCAAAACCCCTATTTTAATACATATTTACATTAAATGCAGAGGAAAAAATACACAACAGCCATGTCTATGTAAAAATAAATTTAATTTCAGAGTAGATTACAACATATAATGAAAACCAAACAACTTAGTGCCCCTATACATCCTCTCACAGGTCATTCCTGAAGCTGCTCGCTTCGTTTGTGCGACGTGACGTGAACGTTTGTGGCCGTTTGTCTCATCAGGTTTTCACCCGTTCTGTCAGGAGATGAAGCATCTCTGACGTCTCAATCTGCACCTCCATGGATTTACATCTAATCTGTTCACAAATGCAAGAACTTACAGCCTTCGCTTTTCATTTGAACTTAAATGACAAACATGACCTTTTATTTCAATTTAAATCTCATCAAATGCATAAAAATGACTGTAAACCTGGTAATCCGGAGCAGTCAGCGGACGTTCTGATCTGCAGACTTCCAACTGCTGTAAACACGTTTTTTTTTTTTCTTGCAAACAGAAATGAAAACATCTCTCACATTTTGTCTTTGCTGCTAAAATAAGATTTTCTCTCCACTCAGGTGGAGAAATAATCTGTTCCTGAACAATCAGACTGTTTTTCAGAGTGGAGTGAACCCCCCTGACCGGATAGCAGCGTTCCATTCCAACGTGAACACTTTCACAAGACTCCCCCCTGTGAGGTTTAGGGTAAAGGACCTGAATGGAAAGGTGTTGAGTTCTAATCTCATACCGAGCGACCAATGAGCCAAACCACCAGGAGTCAGAGTCCAAAAAGCCTGAGATGCTTCCAGGAACGCTGAGTGGAGGCCCCACCTCACCGGCGACTCAGTCTCACGCTGCTTCCATGCATCTTCACACAGTCTCGTCTGTCTTTAACCTGTGAGCAGGAATAAAACAATAAGAAGTGTAAAAATATCCAGAGAGCAACAGCAAGTCGGTCCAGGATGGATAAAAACAAGGTTTCCTTAAAAGGACGTCTGAAAGATACGGTCTCTATAAATAAACTGAATCCCAGTGCAGAGATCCAGACGAGATGTTTTACAACTAATTCTAACTCCACGTTTACTGGGAAGAAACCAGTAAAGCAGTCCAGTAAACACAAACCATGAAAACAGGATCCAAAATGTTACTTATTTATAGAATAAAATGCATTTCTCTCGTCCTAATATGGAATAAAACTCACCAATAAAACAGCAAACACCCTCACTTTTAAACTCTATCAACAGTAACCGACTGCTTCCTTCAGAACTGTTTGATTGGCTTCTGGCCTTTCCAAATTTATTTTCATGCATTTATGTTTTAATTCTCAAGCCAAAATTCAGGTACTCTTCATTTAATCCAGCTCAACTTTTGCAACCCGTTTGATCCTCCTTTTGGAACGGTTGCGCAGGAGCGACAGAAGCTCTGGAAAAGAACTTTACGCACAGCGAAAGAGAGGAGTTTGTGGCATTAAAACTAAATTTAAATTATTGACGTCGATTATTCCGCTTTGCAAAATAGGAAAGAAGCTTCAAGGACAGTTTAAATTGGCCTTGATCTGCTTTTCAGAGGTTCTCTGTGTTTTTTACCCCTTTCCGCTGGTTGCTGAGGCAGAATGTGCAGATCGCCCGGGGCTGTTTCCCTTCCCCGCTCCTCTTCACGTCCTTGTACACGGCGGTCAGACACGGCTGTCCGTCCTCCCTCCCGTCCCCGACCACCAGCACGTTGGCCAGGTGTGAGATGTAGCTGGACGCCAGGCGCAGCGTCTCTATCTTGGAGAGTTTCCGGTCCACCGGTTCGGTGGGGATGAGCGTCCGCAGCGCCGTGAAGGCCGTGTTGACGTTCTGGGTCCGGTATCTCTCCCTGGCGTTGGCGGCGTTCCTCTGACGCACCACCCCTCCGGACTCCAGCCGGTAGCCCTCCCCCGGAGCCCCGCAGCAGCCGTAGCCCTGGTCGGTGCTGCCGTCGCTCTCGCTGCGGTTCCCCTCCTCGTCGTCGGACATCAGCGTCAGGTCGTAGGTGAAGGGATGCGCGGACACCGGCCTCAGCATCGCGAAAGCCATCACCCGTGGGTCACGGAGGGAGAAGCAACCCCGCGTTGTTCCGTGGAAAACAGCTGCATGCGCGGACGCGCCGTGCGTAAAAGTCTCCGCAGCTCCGGTTGGCGCGAACTGATCCCCAGTTTGTTTGGGCGCTTCCCAGCAGGATGACCCAGTCAGTGTGATATCTTCATACTGGGAGGGCTCTTATAGCGGCTACAGTAGCCCTCAGCTGTGGGGAGGGGTGGGGCGCGACCAGGCCTCACAGACTCCAAAATGTGTTGCATGCGTCAGCTGATTATGGCGTCAGCAGATGATTATCCGTGTGTTTATTATCAGTTGAAACTAAAAATATATCAAATATTCACTAAATCTGGAGTCACCAGTTCAGGAAGAAACCAAACATCTATAAACCAGAAGCTCTGAGGCCTCAGAAGACGTCTCCATCTGTGAGGAAGATGAAGCTCAGGTGTTCCAAAAGGACGAAGATCCCAACCAGACGAATCCAACCAAGACCTGGTTCCAGAAGAACAACTCGCATTGTTCTCGACTGGAATTCATGAAACATCTCTGGAATATTCCACAACTGCAGGGACCCATGAGGAATGGGAGAAGGTTCCTGAGCTGGAGTCGGGATCAGGTCTGCAGGAACCAGGATCTCTGGTCACTGAGGGTTTGATCAGTCAGTAAAAACAGAAGGTTTTCTGTGTTATGAAGTAAAGTTTTGAATTGAAACAGATTCTTCACCAATATTCTCGACTTACCTGCTCTGACGGCACCCGAGGGCTCCTCCCACCTGTGGTCTTTGTTTCCACCTGGATCTCCAGAAGGTCAGGACTTTGGAACTTCCTCTCTGCTCACCAACTTTGTTTCAAATTCTCTGAGTCAGCATTTCTCACCTTTTTTGAAAAAGTTTGACATTTGGTTTACGCAGAGCTATTCGCAAGAGGCGGGGTACACCCTGGACTCATCGCCAGCTCCACTCTACAGCGATTTGGAGTCATCAGTTCACCTCAGAATCAGGTTTTTGGAGGTGGGAGGAACCCGGAGAGAACCCACTCAGTCACGGGGAGAACACACAAACACCCCACGGGGAATTGAACCCGAAACCTTCCACCCAGTCCCACACCTTGCCCCCCCCACCTGGAGAACAACGGCCGATAGCGTGACGTCGTTGGAGGTCATTATTAAACGTCTTTCCAGAGGGGTTAGACATTCATGCACATCATCAACTCATGCATTGAAATCATGAAACACAAGCTCCGCCCGCTGACCCCGGGGGGGCAGGTGGGCGGTCCTACAGTCGCCGCGTCCCAGTTTGTCTAATGGGTTAAGTGCTGTGGGTAAATAAACACCCAGCAGATGCTGGAGGTGATCGGGCTGAACTTTCTCTAAAGCAAATGGCTTCCAGAGGGAGGGGGGGTGGGGGGTGGCTGGAAAGTGGGGGGGGGTCATCAAAGGGCCTGTTTTTACAAACACATCAAACCCCTGCCCCCCCGCACCCCCAGCTCAGCTGCACCAACAACGGTGACCTGCACGGAACCTGGTTCCACTCATAAAGCTGGACTCCCGGGGGCTTTACCACGCGCAGCCAGCGAGCAACACGACCCCCCCACCCCAGCACCACAGTTTGGAACCGTAAATACTTGAACCCCCCCCCCCACGACCCTTCAGCCCCTGCATCAACCTGAAGGAATGCCATTAAATGTCTGTTGAGGTGGTTAAAGTGCTAATGAAGTGTGTGGTGGGTGGGAGAGGAGGTGAGGAAGACGAGGATGAAGGGGTGATCTCATGGAAGGTCGGAGGGGAAAACACCCGAACCAACCAGGAAGTGGAAGACAGAAAACGAGGTAATTGATTTTTTTGGTGCTGTTTCATTTTAAAATACGACATATAATAACAAAGACGTTTGTAGACACGCAGAGACGGACTTGGAAACCCAACTCGCTCCGCTGGACGCTTTGAGCCGTCGGCCCGTCCCCCCGCCTGAGGCGACGAGACGATGAGTCGCGTTAGTCGACCGCTGGCAGAGAATGTGGTTTGATAACTCATCGGAAACAGCTGCAGAGAAATGTTCCTCCATCCATCAGCAGCTGCTGGAGAGGCCCCAAAGATTCATGCTGGTGTAGGCAGAGAAGTAGAACCTATAGGAGAACCTATAGGAGAACCTGCAGTAGAACCTATAGGAGAACCTATAGGAGAACCTATAGGAGAACCTATAGGAGAACCTATAGGAGAACCTGCAGTAGAACCTATAGAAGAACCTATAGGAGAACCTACAGTAGAACCTACATTAGAACCTGCAGTAGAACCTATAGGAGAACCTGCAGTAGAACCTATAGGAGAACCTGCAGTAGAACCTATAGGAGAACCTACAGTAGAACCTACAGTAGAACCTATAGGAGAACCTACAGTAGAACCTACATTAGAACCTGCAGTAGAACCTATAGGAGAACCTACAGTAGAACCTATAGGAGAACCTACAGTAGAACCTACAGTAGAACCTACAGTAGAACCTACAGTAGAACCTACAGGAGAACCTGCAGTAGAACCTATAGGAGAACCTACAGTAGAACCTATAGTAGAACCTACAGTAGAACCTACAGTAGAACCTACAGTAGAACCTACATTAGAACCTACAGTAGAACCTACAGTAGAACCTACAGTAGAACCTAGAGATACGAGTTTAATCTGTTCTGTGACTGAACTTGTAAGTCAAACATTTCTCCGTTTAAAATAACTCAAATCACTTTAATCCGTTCCAGTCTTGTAAAAAAGCCACAAACCCCTGAATTATGAAAGAAACAAAAACACATTTTTATCGACCAATAGAAATGCAGACATTACCTGTGTATAATTAATTATATGTACGTTACATAAACAATGATAAAGAAGTAAAAGAAAAGCAAAACACACGAGCTACGTCTTTACTCCACCAACGAGAACGAGATCCGGTCTCACTGATGTCGTATCCATCCACCAACACGTGGTAAAGAACAAGATCCGGTCTCACTGGTCGTATCCATCCACCAACACGTGGTAAAGAACGAGATCCGGTCTCACTGGTCGTATCCATCCGCCAACACGTGGTAAAGAACGAGATCCGGTCTCACTGATGTCGTATCCATCCACCAACACGTGGTAAAGAACGAGATCCGGTCTCACTGGTCGTATCCATCCACCAACACGTGGTAAAGAACGAGATCCGGTCTCACTGATGTCGTATCCATCCACCAACACGTGGTAAAGAACGAGATCCGGTCTCACTGGTCGTATCCATCCACCAACACGTGGTAAAGAACGAGATCCGGTCTCACTGATGTCGTATCCATCCACCAACACGTGGTAAAGAACGAGATCCGGTCTCACTGATGTCGTATCCATCCACCAACACGTGGTAAAGAACGAGATCCGGTCTCACTGATGTCGTATCCATCCACCAACACGTGGTAAAGAACGAGATCCGGTCTCACTGATGTCGTATCCATCCACCAACACGTGGTAAAGAACGAGATCCGGTTTCAAGGTTCTACTTTATTTAAGTGAAGGTCTGTTCAAGGTTGCTGAAAAATCCATCATTTCATCAGGAGTTTGACAAATGTGACAGGTTCTTCTCAGGACCAAACCACAACCTCTTGCCAAGTTTCAACCAACTGACCAACCAGGCACTAGCGCTAACCTCTTACTTCTATCCGTTGTGCTAACAGAAGCTATCATGTGAACTTTGTTGTGTTTTGCTGTCATGGACCTTCTGTGCCCGTTGGTTTATTCCTTTAGACCCTCAGTGAACCCAGAACACGATGAAACCTCCACCCGCTCTGACATCTACATCTCCTGTGGTAAATCACTTCTCATCTCCAGCGAAGCTTCTGTAGCCCCTGAACGGTAGCGGCGGTATTACCTTTCATCCGACCCTCCAAGCGACCTCAGATAAGCTCTCATTTGCCCATCCTCCTCCCACCCCACCCTCCTCCTCCACTTCCTCCCCCGCTTTTTCCTCTCTTTTTCCCTCCCAGAGATCATCTTTCACTGCTCCTGACAGTCTGACTAACAGAGACAGGTGGGGTGACTTGTCAGGAAAAATTGTACAAGTGGGTCGACTAGTCTTGCCCGTTTTGAGGAGCCTCCTTGGGATTTATCGGCTGGAGATGTAGTAGACTTTTTCTTCAGAGACGACCCAACCGTCAGAGATCGATCCCCAACTCCAAACCCAGAGGTCAATTGTTCTTTGGAGTCTTTAAAGGTAACTCCAGGTTTTTACGGGACAGACTTCTAAAAGAAGCAGGTGTGTTTTAATCCTGGTGGGCGAACATTCCCCAAGGGACCTGCAAAGGCCCCCGGATAGAAGTCAAGTCACCCCTCAGTACAGGAAGTCGACTCACACGCAATGATTCATCTG
This sequence comes from Antennarius maculatus, assembly GCA_013358685.1. Taxonomy (NCBI): domain Eukaryota; kingdom Metazoa; phylum Chordata; class Actinopteri; order Lophiiformes; family Antennariidae; genus Antennarius; species Antennarius maculatus. Next base: position 26,382,615 of record CM023609.1, on the reverse strand, counting down.
GAGAAGCCCACCGCCGCTTCTAATGTCCAACAGACCAGCCCACGTCTGTCGGCTTCCTCCCCCCCGGAGTCACCTGGGACCCCGAGCAAAGGCCTCCGCAGGTCAACGAACTTTATCACATCGGAGGAATCCGTCCAACCGTGTCCGCCGTGATGTAACAGACGAGGTCCGATAGAGGAGGCTATAAAAAGACTCTTCCGTTTGGGTCCTGGGGGTCCAGGGGACGCGGCGGTCACATCCTCTGTGTTGATTGGTCCGCCGGGTCGTCCCGCGATGCTCCTTTGTCTCTGGTGGAAGTCTGGTGATTGCAGATGTGAGCAGTTGAATGTTGTTGCTTGTTACCATGGCTATGGGTTTCAGAGCAAAGCGAAGGACAAAAAGGAGTCTAATGAGCACGGATCTAGTTTTAATGACTATATTTATGCTCGGATACCGTTTGTCGTCATCTGGGACGAGTTTAAATGAAGTAAAATAAAAATTCAGTCGTTTTCTGAGTCCCTCAAGATCCAAAGAAACGTCGTCCGACCCTGAGCGACCAGGAAACGGCTGAATTTGCGATAGTTTTAGTTTGTTTTACTTAGTTTTAGTTTGGTTAGTGAGCTTATAATTGTAGTTTGTTGTTAGTTTGATTAGTTTGATTTTATAATTCTATACTTGTGCTCAGATACCGTTTGTCATCATCTGGGCCCGGATGCGTTTTTATCCAACGTTTCAATCAAGTTAAATAAATGTAGTCGTTTTCTGAGTTCCTCAAAGATCAAAAGAAACTTCATCCGATCTTGAACGATCAGAAAACGGCGAACAAATTTTCAGTTCTGGGTTAAATTCCCGACATAAAAGAAGACACACAAGCATGAAAACCGAAATTAAGTTTGGATTTGAACGCTGAAAATAGCCACGTCCAGCCTGCGGTCTACTGAGACGCATTCTTCAGTTTCCCGTGGGGGGGGAGTTAATGTCAGGGGGCCACTGAGAGCTCAGCGCTCGTCTGGTCTGGACCAGAAGCCCAGTTCTCATGACACCTGACCCGTAGCACATCCTGTGGTCGGGCCACGGTGCTGCGATGTGATAGGCCGGGATCTCCTAAAATGGGCGTGGCTGCTGAAACACCCTGCTGTGCATTCTGGGATTTAAATGTTGGTGTTTGGATGCGTTTGTCCCCTTTGGGCCCTGACCGCTCCTGCACTGGGGAGTTCTGATGGTGTTTATATGGGTGCGCCCTCTGCTGGCCAGGAGGGGGTACTGCACCGGGTGTGGGGTTTGATGAATGGGACACATGATCAGGAAAAAAAAAAAGTGAAGTCAGTTTAAATAAAGTTTTCATCTTTCATCAGTCAAACATGACGATCAATCATTATGATCAGTTTTATTGTCATCACCAAATCGATCAGACAGAGAAATATAGCTGGTCAGAAAACAGTTTGGCTTTTGTTTTCAACAAATTCCAATTCATCATGAATCCACGTCAAATCAATCAACAATAAATAAATAATCTTTGAAATTTTTTGGCAAATAAATAGTAAATAAATAAATTAATAAATACAAGAAACATTTGAGGTAAATCAAGAGCTAGCTTTGCATATAAAATAACACTGACTTGTAAATTATTGCAATTTAATTTATATAAAAAAAACAATATAAAATCTTTTTTAATTTGACATCAGCGGTGAAATTTTTATGAATTCCACACAAGATTCCTGAATAAATTGAAGGTTATTGCTCATCAAAAAAGGCGGGATTACGATGCATGCGCGCGAGGAAACCGCCGTTTCTCTGACTGTACGAACGATGTAAAAAAAAAAAGAAGTTTGGAAGTAGAAAACTGGCGGGGGTTTGGCGGGGTCATCAGTCGTCGTCGTCCTCCGCCGGGTCTCCCTTGAAGCAGGCCGACTCGTAGTGCTTGTTCAGGTAGGACTTGAGCGCGAAGCTCTTGCGGCAGCGTTTGCAGGCGTGGTGCTTGAAGGCGGAGTGCGTCTGCATGTGGGCGCGCAGGTTGGAGCGGTCGGCGAACGCCTTCCCGCAGTGGGCGCAGGCGAAGGGTTTCTCGCCCGTGTGCGACCTCATGTGACCCTGGAGGAGCCAGGGCCGGCTGAAGGCCTTCCCGCACACGGTGCACTCGTGCTTCAGGTCGTGGGTTAGCATGTGCATGGCTAGCGCCGGCATGGACACGTAGGCCTTGTGGCAGGTGGGACACTTCCTGGCCTGCTGGCTGTCCAGACTCCGGTGCGTCTGCTTGTGCCGGCTCAGGTTGGACGACGTCGCGTACGACTTCCCGCACTCGCCGCAAACGTGCCGCCCTTTAGCTGTCTCCTTGCCGTCCGATTGGTCGCCTCCCTTGCGGAGGGGGAATCTCTGCTTGGGTCGCCGGCGGGAGCGTCCGTCCGAGACGAGGAAGCCGTTGACGGACTCCAGCTCGGCGCCGTCCGATTCGGCGGTGGCGCTGGAGACGGGGCTGTCGGGGTGCTCCATGTCGTGGTCGGAGAACTCCTCCCCGCCGCTGCCGCCGCCGCCGTGGGAGTACAGGGGCCCTGAGGAGAGCCTGGTCCGGTCATGACCCGGCTCCTTTGTGCTTTGAACGGAGGGGATGACGTAGTCGCGGATGTAGCCTGGAGACGGGAAAGAGAGAGAGTTGGAAACATCTTCATGATCCGAGTCAAGGAGAATCAGCTCTCTGATCTGATCCATACTCAACCCCCCCCCCACAGGAAGTTGTGAATTATTGATGAGCGTGCAGATTTGTCCAGATCAATAACGGCTCCAACAAGTGCTAAAACCAGAAGAATCTGGACCGACGTTGAGCCGCTTTGGCTCCGGATCGATCCACCTGTCGCCACCGCCACCGCCGCATCAGTGAAAGGATGAGGGGGTGGGAGGGGGGCGGGGCTTAGGGGGAGGGCAAATCCCTTCAATCACTAAATCATTTTAATCAGATCACTCCCCATCTGCGCCGCTTTTCAGAGCGTTCAGAGGACGAGAGGGGAGATTGAGTGACAGGTGGGGGAGTGCGATTTGGCAAAGAGGGAGTGTGTGTGTGTGTGTGTGTGTGGTGGGGGAGGCTGCTGTCTGATCTTGGTGCACACACACACACACACACACACACACACACACTGGCACACAAAGGGAAGCAGACAGCTGGCATCCTAAATCTGGGAGACAAACGATTCAAGTCGAACACAAGATCCGTGATGCTGCTGCTGCTGGCGGTGGGTGGTGGTGGTGGTGGATGGGGGGGCCAATCCACTCAAAGCATTTCTTAAAGCCACACACACACACACACACACACACACACACACACACGCCATATTGTTCGCATCCTCCCTCCCTCTCTCTCTCTCTTCCGAGGTCCCGCTCATGTTGCACTTTATCGAATTACCTGCAGCACTTTGTGTTTTCCAGTCGATAGCCACCCCCCCCCCCCCTTAAAAACACCCCCACCCCCACCCCCACCAACATCCCATCACCGTATGGATTGCGTTGCTGCAACCCAACTCCCCGTGGCGATCTAACGTCCTGATGGAGAGATGAACACAGGAAGGAGGAAGGAAGAGGAGAGATTCAAGGACGACTGAGGACGCGGCGGTCCCATGTGGCGGTCCGTTCCCCCCCCCGCACCCCCAAAGTCGAATCGGGACCAACAAAGGCATTGGAGCCTCATCATTGGGGTATTAAAGCTGGGGGGCATTAAGCAGATTGACCTGAATTTCCAAAACAAAAGTCCTGATGGAGACGAGAAACGATGCTGATGTAAAGCAGGATGGGGGGGTCGGGGGGGGGGGGTTCCCCAACAACAACAACAACAACAACAACAATTCAAAGCCCCCGCTACGGAAACACACCAAAGAAAGTTGTGAAAAGCAGAAGCCCGACTCACCGTTTGCACTCAAACGCACCGCCAGGCTGGCGGCGGAGGCTGTGATGGCATGCGTGACGGCGTGGGGGGGGTCCCACCGCTGCTGGGGCTGATGGTAGTAGCCGGGGGAGGACGAGGAGTCGTGGACCTTTGGCTGCTTCACCAAAAAGGAGCGCGGCATCTTTTGTTTTTATCCTAGAGCTTCATAGAAGAAGAAACAACAAAAAAAACCTGAGCTGGATGATGCTCTGGTTTCCACGGCGACAAGAACGAAGAAGAAGAATAAACGTGGAGATGGTTTGAAGAGGAAGAGGAGAGCCGTGATGATGGAGGGGAGGACAGAAAGAGAGAGTGAGGGATGCTGGAGTCGCTGAGCTCAGCACTACTGCAGCCTTTTTATATAGGGGGGGTGCGAACCCCCCCTAAAGATCAGGTGGTGCTTTTGGACGAGGAGCTGCTTAGCATTAATCCATCAAACATCCCCGGGGACACACATCAAATTACCACGAGCCGTCTGTGCTGCTCACACACACACACACACACACACACACACACACACACACACGCACACACACACACACACACACACACACACACACACACACTCCTCCCACCCCCCCACCACCAGACAATAGTGCTGCAGAAGCACGTGGGTGACACTACACACCACATCTTGTCCTCCATTGTCTTACAATGAAGTCGCTAACACAATTTAAACACACCCCCCCCCCCCCCCACAAAAAAATGCAACCCCCCACATTCCCTTCAAACGCCACCTCTGATAGGTCGTCATCCTTTCGGCATTAAAGGGTTAAAACAGCTTGTTTGTTTGTTTGTTTCAACAAAACTTTGTGAAGGAATGACTTCCAGGAAATACACCGATCCGGGATCCGTCTACTTCCCGGAGCCAGATGTTATTTCATCTGTTTATGGAGCCGATCGATAAGTCATCACTCGTGCTGGGATCAATAGATGTTTATGGAGCGAATCGGATCATCTGTTGGTCACATGATCCAATTACAGCAGGTGATCCGTAACCAGGAAGTTAATGGAGTTTAGGTGCAATAAAGCAGTAAAAACAAGGATTATTATTAATAATAAGAGATCAGAAATTTAGAAAATGCTCAGTGAAAACAAATATTTGCTCTAAAATTAATAAAATATACATTTAAACCTTCGTTTAAGTGTACATAACCATTCCCAGTTCTGTACTGAATTAGTAATGAATGTATTAAATAATATTTTTTAATTAAAAATAAAAAAAATGTAGATTAAAAAATATGAATCTATTTTAAGATGACAAACAATTATATTTCATTTTTTAATATAGTACAGAAAAACGTCTCCGTCTCGTCTTCGGCTGCTTCTCCCTCATTGTGGGTCACGGGGGTCTAATAATATATTATATGTTTGATTCTGATTTATTGTACAGTAACATGACATTATGTGTTTTTAATAGTATAATAGTGATTTCATTATTCTAATATTTGTTGCAGACAAGTGGAGGAAAAATGACGTAAACTTGATTTTTTTTTTTTTTTTTTAATTGGTATATAATGGAGAACGATGTAAGCTGAGGTTTACATGTACATAATAATAAAATACTCCAAAATAAAATTGTGTTATTTTTTATTTTGTCATCTGTGGTTCTCAACGATAGGGAACTATTTCCTCATGTTGAAGAAGACGCGTTCGAGGTCGTGACGCGTGAACCGAACTTTAGTTTTGTTCCTTTCGATTCTGTTTCCTTGGCAGCTTGACCCCCCCCCCAGCCCCCCCAATAGGACCGTATAACTGTCATCTGGATAAAAAGGCCCCCGTGGTGTTTTCCGGTCGGTGGGACGGGATCAGCTGACCTGCTGCTGCCGGCGGGGTCGGGGGTCAAATCCTGGCAACTTAAAGCAGCTGATAGAAAATAAATAAGACGTGTTTTACCAATAAATTGACCCCCCCCCCCAATCATTTTTTTGTAACCGACTATCTTAAAATCACAAAATAAAAAAATGAGGTGAATCCGGTCAGAGACGTCTTTGTGTGATTAAACGCGGGTCTAAGCGACGCGGCGGAGGCATGGATTCTGCGTCGGTCTGTTGAGCCGTGATCAGTGAGATAATTGGCGTTAATCACCTCCAGTCGTTAGAAACCATCTGAAAAACAAACGCCGGTCCCATTCAGGGGGCGTCTTTTCAGCAGAAATCCCCCCAGCTGCACCGCCGTGAATGAGAGTGATTGTCTCTTTTCTTTAATCAGCACTCAGCGAGTGGCAAAACGGGAAATTTACCCTCTTCACTCACGCGTGTTTCTCCAAAGGTTGATTGTGAGAGCGACTCGTGATTCGTGTTCCGACGCCGTCGGACACGTTTGTGCGAACGGCGTTCGCCGAGATTCACCTCAAAGGGTTTCGGTAGAGTGAGAAGAACAAAACGTAAAACCAAGAAAACCTCCCAGGTATCAGGTGTGACGACCGACTGGAGATAAAGTAGAACCTGGAGATACGAGCTGATCGAGATACGAGTTCTATTTGAGATACGAGTCGTCTTTCAGGACACTAGCACTAGTTGGCGGATGGATACAACGTCAGTGAGACCAGATCTCGTTCTTTACTGATTTCGTTCTGCTGTTCAGTGATGATGCTGATGGGGGGGGGGGCGAAACAAAGGGGAGTTCTGGGGGGGGGGGGGGACTTGTACAAGTGCATTTTAATCTAGTCAGCCCTCAATCCTGATAAAAGGAATCTGTCCATCTCCCTCCTTCCCTTTCGGGGGGTCATCAATCACGCCCGTCGCCCGGCGCTGGACGTCGGGGTCCCAGGGGAGCGGGGTGGAGGGGGGCTACAGATGCCATCCGAAATGGAAAAACAGGAGCGATGAAAGGGGTAAAAGATGGGATGACGAGGCGCCTGATGGCAGATGAAGATCAATACGGAGACAACAGGTGCGTCAGAATAAAAATATAATCCAGGCTGCTGAAATGATTCAAAATTATTTAATAGAATTTATCAAAATTTGGGAGATTTTTTTTTATTTTTTATTGTAAGATGAATTAGCGCTAGCTGTTGTTAGCACAAAGCAGTGCTAACACCAGCTTGTGCTCCTGTAGGAACTAAATGATGGAGGAACCAATGTTTCCGGGTCAGGTTTCTGCCTGGAAGCATTAACTGACGCTAACGCTGAACTGTGAATGTTTTGCTAGCTGATGCTAACTGAGAAACTTAATGAAATCCAACAGAGTCATCAAATATAGAGGGGCGTGTCTGACAACTTACGAACAAACTCTGGGAACCAACAGTGTTCGTAAGTTGAGGACTTCCTGTGCATCCGATTCAGGACCGCGTTTTAACGCAACCAAAATCAGAATCAAAATAGTTCACGTCCCTTTTTAAGGAACTCACATAAACAACAACAAAAAAGAGGCGGAGCTCTCCTGCATTGTGGTGGATTTTGGCGTTAGCTCATTAGCTCTCTGGACTTACGCCGCCGTGCTGCCTTCGCTGACACACTGGAAATAGACGGAATCAGACATTCCTGATATTCCCAGATCCATCCAGATCCAACTGTGCCCCAAAAATACATTAAATTACAATTTTATGTCAAAATAAATTCATGTTTTCTCCAGATTTTTCCAGGCTGTTCTGTAAACTTCTTTAGGACCAATCATCTTCTAGCGGTGCTAGCTTGCATCTCCAGTTTTATTCGACTTTCTTAACGTATTAAACGCTTTTTGTTTTTTGTTTTTTTCCTGGAAGTGGATCTGATTTTTACAGAAAAAATATTTCCCATCATTCCTTGTTTTCGCCCACCTGCTCATCTGCTTAGCCTCGTGTGATTTACGGTGCTTCCCGTTGAACAGATGGCGTCATGTGACCGCTAAATGTGATGGGTTCAGGAATCAGTGACCAGACGGGGGGCCGGACGCCGCCTCCGAGAGCGAATCCAAAATGGATTAGCGGGGAGATCATGTAGCTGTCGCTGCGGCTAATGCTAGCTGGATTAGCCACGCAGGTGATGTTAGCGCTGATTCTGCCAGGAAGCATCAAAACATTCCTACGATGAAGAGTTTAACCCCTAAGAGAACAAATCAGGGTCAACTAGAGCTTCGAGGCATCGTCAGTTTGCGCAAAATCGCTGACGGTTTCCGTTTTTGGTTCCGTGAACGTTTTAAAGGAACCCGATCGTGTTCCGATTCGTCGTAATGAGGTGTGCGCCACAAAGGACGATGAACACTAGCAGAATAATCTCGCCTCGCGGCCCTCGACCCGATGTCCTTGGCGTCCGGATCGTCCGCAGAGATCGCCCAGATCCGATCTCCAACGGACGGACGCTCGCCTCGGACTTCACCCTACCGATAACGCCGGGTATTTCTGGCCCGAGGCCGACGCCGCGCCCCCATTCCTGCTCGATAGCCAATCAGCTGATGGTGTCGGTGGAGGGACATTGTCTCTACAAGTGTCGCCCCCCCAGCCTGAGAGCACTTACAGTAAATGGCTCTTCGCCAAATAGCCCTTCAGCGCCGGGCGGGTCAATTGCGCTGTCAAAAGGAGAATTACCTGCCGTGGGGGGGGGGGCACAAATGGGTGGCTCCTGCATGATAAAGGAGCCCAGGAATCGTTTAGGCTAATGTCTCCACATTACAGGGTGGGGGGTGGGGGGGGGGCACGGAGGCGGAATCATTGAGGAGAAGCGAAAGCGATGGCGTTCAATCTGACAGGGGCCTGGGGGGGGGGGGGTTGCTTCCACCGGGCTCCAGCTGTAATCCCACAACAACAGATGACTTGCTTCTCGTAGGAGAAGATGTTTTTAAGTGTGGGGGGGTTGATATGGGGGGGTGGGGTCACAAGGAAAACCAAGGCCAGGGCGATGGGGGCCTCTCACCCCTCCTGCAGCCTTTGTCTCCCGGCCATCTGCTGGGGTTTTATAATGGTTCTGAGGGTGAGGATGAAGAGGAGAGGGGGGGGGGCGCAGTTGTATGGTTGGATAGCCTGAATTGTGGGGGGTGGGGGGGGGTTGCATTCCGTCACCTTGCAGAGCCACGCCGGGCCGGGGGCGCAAGAGGCTGCAGACGCTCGGTCACCCCAGGAGAGAAATTTACGACCCCCCCCCCCCCCACTTCCCAAACACTCACTTTGGTTTATTGCTCATTTTGTTAAGGAGTGGACGGGGGGGGGGGAGGTTATGAATGACAACCCCACCCGCGCAAAATTTAACATCAGCTTTGAGATCAGGATTGAGAAAACCCGAGTTTAAGTTTAAAACAAGAATAAAATGTGGATCAATGCGTCCGTTTGGAATGTGACCAGGAACAGTTCCAGTTTGGAGCCTTTCGGTTGGTGATGGACATCCACTCATTATCTTCTCTGGGCGACGCCCCGACATCGCAGAGAGGCGACGTTTGGCAGGAGGAACCAGGAGCCAATCAAATATTATCTCCTTAAACGAAAGGTTATTGGAATTGATATTGATCCAGAGGTGTCAGGAAGCTTCACAACTTTATCTGGATGACTCACCGAAGTTGAATATCTTTAACTTCGTGGGCCTTTGAGGATTTTTTTTGACTTGTGATTCCCTCTCATCGAGTTGCTGTCAGTCATTTTTTATTCTATACAGTAGAACCACGAGATACGAGTCGTCTGAGATACGAGTCGTCGCTCCGTCCATAACTTTGTTCAACGTGTGAGCTAAAAACCGGGAGATACAAGTCGTGCTTCAGGATACCACCGATACAACATCTCGGTTTTCTTTTATAACATCTGAGTGTTTCTGTCAAATTGCATCAATTTCTTTTCATATATTCTCTGACAATTTTTTTTTTTTCGGGGGGGGGGGGGCTTCAATTTATCGTGACAATTCAGGCAAAACACAACAAATGCGTACAAAGACAAAAAGCTGAACTCTCCCTGGAGCTTTGCCTCTCTACTGCCCTCTAGTGGATTTATTGATTCTGATATAAAAGATCCCTGAAGCACGAGAGCAGCTGTTCAAATCTTAACCTACAAATCTTCCACACACTAAAGACGAGCTGTTATTTGATATTTATGTAAATTTACGTTATGTTTTATAATTCAGAGGATTTTCTTAATACTTGGTTTTTTTTTTTTTTTTTTAATTGACATCTAAACGTCACCTGGTAGCCTTCATCAGCTTCATCATCATCATCATCATCACGCGACTTTATTTCCTCTTTTCTGGAAACACAAATAAAACGATGGATTATGAACTTGATTGCTCAGTTTTTAAAGTTAGTACAAAACATTCCGAAGCAGGAAATTTACCCTGAATTCCATGTTGTTGAACTTGGACGATGGTGACCTGGGTCAGTGAATCTGAAGTCTGCAGATTCCGACGGCATTGAACGCAGCTTTGCATCATTTAATCACAGGGATAAAGACTCTCAGGTGCAGCAGCACCATCATGCATTTAAAGTGAAACCTGTCCTCCTGGTTCAGGAGGAACCTGAAGTACTCATCTGTCACTTCAACAGCAGGCTGTGGTGCGTTCAAGGTCGGCGTGTTCACCGGAAAATCTACAACATAGAGTAAATCCAATAAAGTGATCAAAAGTAAGACAGACAGATGATGTGAGGATTGAATTAAAACAAAATACATTATAAATTCCCTGTGAGTGAATTAACGTCTGTGTTTGAATTATTTTTGTTAAAATTACGCCCATTAACAGGAGAATTAAAACCATGTGCTCGCCATGAAAAAATGCAAATTAACACAGGAGAAAAATCTGTCTCATTTAGCTAATTGGCAAGATCAGCATGACGTCTGTGTTAGCGTGTGTGTGTGTGTGTGTGTGTGTGTGTGTGTGTGTGTGTGTGAGAGAGAGAGAGAAGAGAAAGTGGTATTGACCCTGTGAGCAGATGGGCTTCTTCACACTGTTCTGCGTCGCCCTAAACACACAGCAGGTCATACAAGAGGGGGGTGTCGGAGTGTGTGTGTGTGTGTGTGTGTCAGCGACCATCTGACACCTCCCATAACTGGTTTACACTACCCCCCCCCCCCCCCCCCCTTAGCTTCACGTGAGAATGCCACCAATGAAATGGAATCCAGCCAAAGGAGTTTGTTATGGGGACGGCGGCCGAAGCTCCGATTTACATCTCAGGGATTCCTCAAACGCCTCACGGTCGTCAAGGCAAAACGCGACGAAGAGTTTCCACCAAAAAAAAGAAAAAAAAAAAAAAAAAAAAAAATAAAGGTATCTGCTGACGTCACCATGCTTTTATTTTGATAGCCTGAAAGTGAAGTGTGTCCTATTTGTAATCGTGTGTTTACGAGCGACTCAGGGGTCAAAGGTCAGAGATCCTCCTTCAGATCTCCTCACGGGGTGAGTCAGCGTTTCTTCCCTGCTTCACGTCTCACCTGATCCTTGTAAAGGAGCTGAAATGAAACCGGTTTCAGTCATCAGGTGGAAAAACGGGTTTCTCCACTTCCTGTTGGCAACGCTTCCATCTGACCCGTGAGTCGTGGTTAGGATTATATTAATAATTATAAATATTATAGCAGCCTTTAATTCCATGTGGGATAAAAATCCACGCAGGTTCCGATCTGAATGTTCACATTGCCAGGAAGTCCTCAACATATGAACGACTGTACAAATGATGTAGTTCCCTTTCCTGCCACAACCTCCGCCGAGCAGCGTAACATGAACGCAACATAGATTCAGATTTCACGTGTCATGTTAGCATGACTCAGCAAATCTCAGCAAAGTAGACTATAGAAAACTGTCACCACCTGCTGTTAGTTTATATTCATTATTGACGGGGTCGTCCTGTAGGAACTAAATGATGTAGGAACCAATGTTGTCCTCCTGTAGGAACTAAATGATGTAGGAACCAATGTTGTCCTCCTGTAGGAACTAAATGATGTAGGAACCAATGTTGTCCTCCTGTAGGAACTAAATGATGTAAGAACCAATGTTGTCCTCCTGTAGGAACTAAATGATGGAGGAACCAATGTTGACCTCCTGTAGGAACTAAATGATGGAGGAACCAATGTTGTCCTCCTGTAGGAACTAAATGATGTAGGAACCAATGTTGTCCTCCTGTAGGAACTAAATGATGTAGTAACCAATGTTGTCCTCCTGTAGGAACTAAATGATGGAGGAACCAATGTTGTCCTCCCGTAGGAACTAAATGATGTAGGAACGAATGTTGTCCTCCTGTAGGAACTAAATGATGGAGGAACCAATGTTATCCTCCTGTAGGAACTAAATGATGTAGGAACCAATGTTGTCCTCCTGTAGGAACTAAATGATGTAGGAACCAATGTTGTCCTCCTGTAGGAACTAAATGATGTAGGAACCAATGTTGTCCTCCTGTAGGAACTAAATGATGTAGGAACCAATGTTGTCCTCCTGTAGGAACTAAATGATGTAGGAACCAATGTTGTCCTCCTGTAGGAACTAAATGATGGAGGAACCAATGTTGTCCTCCTGTAGGAACTAAATGATGTAGGAACCAATGTTGTCCTCCTGTAGGAACTAAATGATGTAGGAACCATTGTTGGCCGGGTCAGGTTTCTGCTGGAAGCATTAATCGCTGAACTCTGAATATTTTGCTAGATGAGGCAAACTATCGGTGGAGTTAACTTAGAAACTTAATGAAATCAAAAAGAGTCATAAAACAAAGGGGCGTGTCTGACAACTTACAAACAGCCTCTGGGAACCTACCGTGTTCGTAAGTTGAGGACTTCTTGTACATCCGATTCAGGGCACCGTATAAATGTGACCAAAATCAGAATCAAAATAGTTCACTTCCCTTTTAAAGGAACTCACATAAATAACAAAAAAGAGGCGGAGCTCTCCTGCATTGTGGTTGATTTAGCGTTAGCTCGTTAGCGCTCTGGACTTACACCGCCGTGCTGCCTTCATCGTCACACCGACAGTCGGGCTGATGGAAAGCTTGTCCATCACAGGAAATAAAATTAGACTGACGGAGGGGTCGTCGATTAATTCATGCCCATTCAGCTGTCTGACAGCAGGGGCTGATGGGAACTCTGGTGTGGAGGGTGGGGGCGGGGTTAGCCACACAATCACACGGTGGAAAGATAATTCCAAATCCAGAGAAGCAGCATTCTGCTCATTCTTCTCACAATTTTCTGACTTTTTGAAGTCAGGTGGTTTCGTTGGAAAAATCACAGATGCAAGATGCTTGCCTCGGTCACATGACTACCTTCTTAAAGGAGCCGCTAACACAGACTACATTACCGCTCAACTGAAACTCCCAAGCTAGCAGAACCAACAAGAAACAAACGTTGGTGTGACGTTACGAGGACACTGCTAATAAAGTTAATACAAACTGGATTCACCTTTGTTATTATTATAAGAGTTTTAATGCTGGTCGTATTTTATTTTCTGTTTTTATTTATCCGCCACACCTTAAAGGCCGGTCTGACGTTAAACTGGTCCGTGACGGTCTAACCGCTGCGCTAAATGCTCGCTAACTCCCGAGTAAAGAATGACGACACAAAGACGTGCAAAAGTAATAATGTTTAATTCAAATAAAACCATGCAACAGGTCACCGTCACCCTGATTAGAACCCGGTTATAAAATAAACATCCATCAGTGGATTCAACGCTTAGCAGAGACTCTGGAACCAACGCAGGTCGGCCCGGAGACCGAAGAACCAAAACCAGAACACAACAAAAAGAACCAACCCGAAAAAAATAAACAAAAAAAAATCACCCCCCCCCCCCCGGTTCCATCCTGGCCCCCGTAGAGCGGCGGTCCCACCTCCGACCAGAGAAAGGGATTGGAGCGGTAGCCCTTTCTCTAGCCCCGCCCACTGGCTGCTAATAATCACTATGACGACGCGCTATGAACCGTATGGCACACAAAACGGGTCTGGAGACGCCCCCCCCCCCGGTAGCCCCCCCCCCCCCCGGGCGGCGCCAGAAGCAGGTTTTCCCCTTCACATGTTCGGGATGGTGGAAGCTGGGGAATTAAGATCGCTTTTATTTTTGTTGTTTTAGAGGAAACTCGACTGGAACGTTTGAACCTTCAGTGGGGGGCGGGGGGGGTAACAGAAGCTTCCAGTCCGTGAACCGGGGGGCCCGTCACCCCCCCCCCACACACACACAATCGATCGGCTGATTGGTTATCTTTACAATCTGGAACGTAATCATGATGGACGACGTAAGACGAACGGGACGCTAGCTTCTTAACGTCTGCGAGGCTAACTCCAGGGTGGGGGGGGCTGTGAGCTACACCCCCCCCTCCATCACTCCTTTACCCCCCTTCTTCCTTCTTCTCCCCGTTCCCTCCCCCAGGGGTCCAAAGAGGGAAGTGAGAGTCGAGTCTTTTCGATTACTTGATGGTTGTGTCGTTTGAGTCGACGTAAGTGCTGTGTGTGTGTGTGAGTGTGTGAGTGTGTGTGTGAGTGTGTGTGGAGAGGGGGGCCACGGTGGGGCCTTCAGCTGCCGTACATCTGGCCCTCAGGCGGCTGGGGGTTCTTTATGTTCTCTTTTAGAGTCATGTGCCGTTTGATCTCCAGCAGCACCGTCTGGATGGTGTGTCTGCGGTTCCACTTGGAGAGGATGTTCATCTTCTTCCTGTCCACCTGCAGACGGACGAGCACATCGGTTTACACCCCCCCACAACAGGACAGGAGCACATCGGTTTACACCCCCCCACAACAGGACAGGAGCACATCGGTTTACACCCCCCCACAACAGGACAGGAGCACATCGGTTTACACCCCCCCACAACAGGACAGGAGCACATCGGTTTACACCCCCCCCAACAGGACAGGAGCACATCAATTTACACGACCGCCCCCCCAAAACGGGACCACACGTGTCCCACGCCACCGTACGAACGAGCGTTAGAAGAGAAACACAGGTAGGAGCAGGAAGCCCATCGGTCGTCAACAAGGAAGTCTGATTGGGATCAATCGCTGGGCGGAGCTTCTACTGAACTCTTCAGTCATTGGTTGTTTCACAAGAAAAACGTCGAAGTTGTAAATATAAACATCTCGACTTCCTTCATTCCTCAGATTTGTTGTACTGCCTGTGTTGTTCTGCCTGTGTTGTTCTGCCTGTGTTGTTCTGCCTGTGTTGTACTGCCTGTGTTGTTCTGCCTGTGTTGTACTGCCTGTGTTGTTCTGCCTGTGTTGTTCTGCCTGTGTTGTTCTGCCTGTGTTGTACTGCCTGTGTTGTTCTGCCTGCGTTGTTCTGCCTGTGTTGTTCTGCCTGCGTTGTACTGCCTGCGTTGTACTGCCTGCGTTGTACTGCCTGCGTTGTACTGCCTGCGTTGTACTGCCTGTGTTGTACAACACTGAGTCTGAGCAGTCAGTAAATAAATAAGACTTCAGTACGCGTCAACAGGAAGTTTGATTCATATGAAAACATCACATCTTAATTAGATCGATTATATTTTTAGGTAAACCTCGGGTTACGTCATTCTTGGTTACACGTCAGTTTTCTTAAAAGAAACAACAACTTTTTTTAAAAAAAATTTTCTACTCGACATAAATATATAATTTCTGCATTTGTTTCATAAACTTAAAGGTTTTCATCATTCATTCATGAATAAATCGATAGAGATGTGTGGTAAAAATCAACACATCATAATTTGCAGTTTTTTCCGCACTATAAGGCGCACCCAAAAGCAATTAATTTTCTCAAAAACTGACGGAGCGCCTTATAATCCAGTGCGCTTTATAGTGCAGAATATACTGTAGATTTTTTTCTGAATGACCTTAAAAAAAATTTGTTTGTGATCTTAAAATAGATCAGTATAAACCAAATACTAAATAAAGTTGAGTACAGAACTTGGAGTATTTATCCTCAGGAGTCGAGTTAATTCCACTTACATCGTTTATTAGACTTACGTCTCCTAGAACCGATTAAACGACGTTAAACGCTCATCTTTTGTTGGAATCGAAGCTGTTCGACTCGACAGAGGCTTCACTCTGTCCTCCTACTGAAAACACGTCGTGGAGACAGAAACTCACCACGCCTGTTGACGCGTCCACGCAGCCCAGGTTGATCTTGGTCAAAAACTGGACCTCGGGGGGGTGATCCGGGTATTTTCCTCCACAAACTATCGTCAGCTGGTATATCTTGTTTTCATAAGGGGTCTGGAATCACAACAAGGAGCATCAGTGTGATGCTAATGCTAACTGTTATCTGCAGGTCTTCAGCTGCACGGAAAAGCCTTTTCAAAATAAAACGCTGGCCCGGATCGTCCCTTTAATCTACAATCCTGATGTCATGGTGAACTCAAGACATGAGCTGTGTGAGCGTGTCGGGGGGGGGGGGGACTGTCTCACCCTTGGGGGGCCGATGATGGTGCAGCTCCAGCGGGACAGCGTCATGTCGTCGTCATCGAACAGACCCCAGCTGACCGTCCCGTCTCCATATCCCTTCTGGCCCTCCTCCAGTTCCTCCAGCAGCCGGAAGTTGCGAGGAACGACTGGAAACACACACACACACACACACACAGAAAAAATTACACAGAGTAGAACTTTATTGATCCCTTAAGTAGGTTCCGTCTCCGTCGCACTACACACAGCACAGTGAGTACACAACAACACAGAAAAAGCACACAGAAAGCACCAGCACATAGAAAGTAGTACCAACACCAAATAGAATGATCAATAAATAACCCATCAAGAATATACAAATAAAAAGACATAAATAAACTGCTTTTGAAGATTTCCACACTTTGAAGATGTGAAAGAAAATGTAGGAAAACAAACCGAATAAAAACACTGATCGGTGTTCTCTTTGACACTGATGACGTTTGATTATCTTTTAAGACGTTTAATCCTGTAATAAATTAATAAAACCCGTTCAGTTATGAACTTTTTTACTGAAGTTTCTCCTCCAGCCTTCAGGGACTGAACCGGCTAATGTTCTGCTAGCTGACAAGTCCTCCACCCATCTAGCTAGCTCCGGGCGTCACCGCTAATTTATCGAATGTACGAACTAACATCCGATACAAAAGTAATTTCCGGTGCAGGTTTAGTTCACCGGTGGTGTTTTCTGACCGGGTGGACGTTCCCTTTATTCCGTATCGATCGATTATCGGTCAGAGATTCTGCTCCAGCTCGGCTAGCTAGCGAGCTAACTCGTTAGCTAGCCGCGTTAATGCGAGGATTTGTCGCTGCAGGGCCGCGTTCGCGTCACAGCGGCCGCGTTCGGCTTCATTATTGAGCTACTGGTTAAACTGTCACCAGTAAAATGACACCCCGAGCGGAATGACGGTGAAACGGCTCTCCGTGTTGGCGGCTCACCTGCTTGCTCACCGGTGGCCGCCATCTTGGTCTCTGCTACACGGGCACGCGCACGTACGACGTTCACTTGAGCGCGTCCACCGGAAGCGAGCGGAGCAGGTGTTCCTGTCACTGGAGGATGTTTTTCTTGTCACGAGACTTTATTCCCCATGAAGCCTTCATCGCTGTGACGTCATTACATATTATATATTAGTATTATTGTTTCAATAATTTTATTTTTTATTTTTGTGTGGATTTTTTTTTCATTATGTGTGTGTGTGTGTGTGTGTGTGGGGGGGGGGTCATTGCTTACGTAACAAACTCCTGAAAGTCATTTAATTCATGACGTAGTGCTGCAACAAGAGCGCAGTCAGCACTTTATTTAAAGGACCGGTTCGCCATCTAGTGGAGGCCGCCGGAAGTGTCACCGGTCAGAATCACGAGGAGCAATACCCAGTAACCATGGTAACCATGAAACAGGCTTCAACACTACTTTTTATCAACACAGTGAATGTTTTGCTGACTCCAGTTAGTAGCTCTGGTTCTATTATAATGTGTGATCTCATTTATGTACAGCGTTTATTGAATTTTGCATATATATGTTTATTGATTAGGCAATAACAAGAATCATTCTTTATGGAATGAATGGTTTTCCAAGTCAGAAGAATATTGCCAGTGTAACCAAAAAAACAAAACAAAACACTGAAGTGTTTTACTTCACTTCTTTCCAGGGTTAAATCAAACACATAAACTAACAAACTAGTAAATAAATAAATAAATACAGCCGTGCTAAAGTTATGTTAAAAAGTCTTTACAGTTTCTGAGGTGTTTTCCAACATTTAAACGAATTTTCCCAACAGGAAATGAATTTTCCCATTTCCTCCCACAGCAGATGACTGAGCTGTTCCATGTTGTTTCATTTGGTGACGTTTGCTGCCTGGACCGTCCCTCAGGACAGCAGCTCTCCACACCCTGGTGTGTTTCTGGGACTCTTGACTCATTCGTCCTTTAGTGGAGTCTGACTCGTCCTCAAATGAGGACAAACTCCAAACTTCAGCTCGAGCTGGGACATTTTTTCCATCAAACATCCTCAACAAACTTCCAGCGATGGAAATAAAGTTTCACGCTGCCCTTTATTCCATTAGTCATGTCGTCGGACATTCTGTCCCTGTGAAAGAACTAATTAACATACTAGGAGGGGTGGGGTTGACCTCTGACCCTCTCCTACCCACCCCTCCCCCATCTGTCCTCCTCCCACTCAGAATCCCACTCATAGATAGATAGATAGATAGATAGATAGATAGATAGATAGATAGATAGATAGATAGATAGATAGATAGATAGATAGATAGATAGATAGATAGATAGATAGATAGATAGATAGATAGATAGATAGATAGATAGATAGATAGATAGATAGATAGATAGATAGATAGAGTACAGACCAAAAGTTTGGACACACGTTCCCATTCAATGAGTTTCCTTTCTTTTCATGACTATTGACATTGTAGATTCACACTGAAGGCATCAAAACTATGAATTAACACATGTGGAAATATGTACTTAACAAAAAAAAGTGTAAAACAACTGAAAATACGCCTTATATTCTAGTTTGTTCTAAGTAGCCACCTTTTGCTCTGATTACTGCTTTGCACACACTCTGCATTCTCTTGATGAGCTTCAAGAGGTAGTCACCTGAAATTGTTTTCACTTCACAGGTTTGCCCTGTGAGGGTTAATAAGTGGGATTTCTACCTTATAAATGGGGTTGGGACCATCAGTTGTGTTGTGCAGAAGTCAGGTGGATACACAGCTGATAATCCTACTGAATAGACTGTTAGGATTTGTATTATGGCAAGAAAAAAGCAGCTAAGTAAAGAAAAACGAGTGGCTATCATTACTTTAAGAAATGAAGGTCAGTCAGTCCGAAAAATTGGGAAAACTTTGAAAGTGTCCCCAAGTGCTGTCGCGAAAACCATCAAGCGCTACAAAGAAAGTGGCTCACATGAGGACCGCCCCAGGAAAGGAAGACCAAGAGTCACCTCTGCTGCGGAGGATTAGTTCATCCGAGTCACCAGCCTCAGAAATCGCAGGTTAACAGCAGCTCAGATTAGAGACCAGGTCAATGCCACACAGAGTTCTAGCAGCAGACACATCTCTAGAACAACTGTTAAGAGGAGACTGTGTGAATCAGGCCTTCATGGTAGAATAGCTGCTAGGAAACCACTGCTAAGGACAGGCAACAAGCAGAAGAGACTTGTTTGGGCTAAAGAACACAAGGAATGGACATTAGACCAGTGGAAATCTGTGCTTTGGTCTGATGAATCCAAATTTGAAATCTTTGGTTCCAACCACCGTGTCTTTGTGCAACGCAGAAAAGGTGAACGGATGGACTCTACATGCCTGGTTCCCACCGTGAAGCATGGAGGAGGAGGTGTGATGGTGTGGGGGTGCTTTGCTGGTGACACTGTTGGGGATTTGTTCAAAATTTAGGGCATACTGAACCAGCATGGCTACCATAGCATCTTGCAACGGCGTGCTATTCCATCCGGTTTGCGTTTAGTTGGACCATCATTTATTTTTCAACAGGACAATGACCCCAAACACACCTCCAGGCTGTGTAAGGGCTATTTGACCAAGAAGGAGAGTGATGGGGTGCGCCAGATGACCTGGCCTCCACAGTCACCGGACCTGAACCCAATCAAGATGGTTTGGGGTGAGCTGGACCGCAGAGTGAAGGCAAAAGGGCCAACAAGTGCTAAGCATCTCTGGGAACTCCTTCAGGACTGTTGGAAGACCATTTCTGGTGACTACCTCTTGAAGCTCATCAAGAGAATGCCAAGAGTGTGCGAAGCAGTAATCAAAGTAAAAGGTGGCTACTTAGAAGAACCTAGAATTTAAGACATATTTTCAGTTGTTTCACACTTTTTTGTTAAGTATATAATTCCACATGTGTTAATTCATAGTTTTGATGCCTTCTGTGTGAATCTACAATTTTCATAGTTATGAAAATAAAGAAAACTCTTTGAATGAGAAGGTGTGTCCAAACTTTTGGTCTGTACTGTAGATAGATAGGTAGACAGACTCAAAGTAATTTGGATCTTATGAAACTTTCTAGAAGAGTTGGGCTGAATGTTGGTGTTGTGGATCCAGATGAATTTCTGAATGATTGTGTTTGTTTATTCTAATAGAATCCTGATGATTCTATTAGAATAAACAATTTAATTTAATAAAAGCGACTCTTGGCTCCCGGCTGCACAACTCCTGATGGAGATGAGGGAGGAAACCCATTACAGGAGCAGTTCTAGGATTGTTTTAATGACTTTATTTAATCAGATGTGTTTTAATATAATTAGAATGTTATGATGTTAAAACAGAGCCAGCAGTTTGTTTATGAATAAAATGTGGACCTTGAGCCCATCACGTGAAATAACAAATAATAATTGAGACGAACTGTTTGGGGTGTGTGTCTCCAGTTGGCCAGCAGGGGTCTTCATCCACCAATCAGTGCGTCTGCTATAAATGCTGCCTTCAAAACCATCGGAAATAAATGGCTTTCTGTTCTGGGGTTAGAATTTCATTTAATTATATAAGATCTGTGAATATAAAACAGTGTGGTCACAATTAACCCCAAATTAGATTTTTGTTTCATCTGAATTGCTGAGAGCCCGTGATGAGCTGGCATCTCATCCGGGGTGTAGCCTGCCAATCGCCCATAGTCAGCTACAGCAAGGCTCCAGGACAAATGACTGAAGAGGAGACGATTACAGTCATCAAGAATATGAATGAATGAATGAATGAATGAATGAATGAATGAATGAACCACGCCCCTGTAACCACAGCAACCAACTCAGATTTAAGTTAGTTATACTGACCTGGAGACTGAATGACATTTTATGTCATCTAGGTTTTCACCTGTTATAGATATAAAATTCTCATCAGTCGCAATGACGTCAGATAAAAGTCGTGTATAAAAACGTCCAGCAGCACAAATAATTTATTATTTATTTCTAAAAGTACAACAATATATCAGATGAAAAATGCTTTACAATCACTTTCCTTCAGCAGTAACAACAACAACAACAACAACAACAACAACAACAACAACAACAACAACAACTAACAACCGAGGCAGTCAGAAACTGCAACATCCTGCGACTTACCCTGACCTACTTTCAGGGTAGGTCAGGGTACCCTGAAAGTAGTACCTGACAAGTGCATAGCATTGACCTTTCAGGGTAGGTCAAAGCTTGTAAATAGCTTTGACCTACCCTGAAAGCTCAACACTATGCATTAGCTTTGACCTTAGATCAGAGCACTAGCTTTGATCTATGGTCTTACAGTGGCCTTCTCGCTCGTCTTTTCTATCCTACGCGGTTCCTGTCGGTACAAAAGTAGAAATTTGACCTTGATCTACTTTACTCAAGGTCAAGGTCATCATGTCATTTTCATCCCCTTTGCTGCCTGAGTCATGTGCTTTTTGTGTCATCTTTCTATCTGCGACGATTGCGAAGATATTTGGTGGACATCCGAACAAACGGACGAACGAGCGAACACACGAACACTGACAATTACAATACATCACCTCTTTGAAGCGGGATGTAATAATAATATTAATCCGGGATGTGGTCGTTGACTTTACTTGATGAGTTTCTAAAATCCGAGGCGGCCCTGAAGGCACCACGTGCCCCCCCCCCCCCCCTCTCCCCGCCCGCGTAGAGCCGGCAGCGGAGCTTCCCACCGACACTCACCGACACTCACCGACACTCACCGGCTCCATGTGGAGCACAGACCCGCTGCGGGAGTCGAGGCGCAGCGGACGAACCGAAACAACGTCCCGCGTGGAATAACCGCCCGGACCGCGTTGTTGTTGCTTGAATCCCTCCTTTACCGCGGGTAAACAGAAAGTTGGATGCCTCGGAGGGAATCTGCAAGTCTGGACGAAGCGACGGCGGAATTTTTGAGGTCACGCAACCCGGAGAATCGCGTTATGTTGGCGGGGAACAGCTGAAGGATCCCCGGGGAGGAGAGTCAGCGGAACCCGAGGCGCGGAGTGGAGAACGGGACCCGGACCAGGTGAGCTGCGGGTCGGGTTCACCTCTCAAGTCTGTCCGCTGGTTTTCATCGTTTTAACGGTGAATTAAAAAATAAAAGTTTTTAACGGAACAACTTTTAACGTCACGGTTTAACCCTTTCAACACCTTTCATTCAGCTTTATGTTAATTAATTAGCCTCGTTAGCCTCGTTAGCAGGTTAAACTTATTCACTGACCCCACCTCCCCCATTGGGGGGGTTGGGGGTGGGGGGGGTGGGACTCGACGTGTCCATGGAATTTTTATTCAAATAAAAAGTGAAACTGACTTAAAAAAAGTCTTAACATGAATAAAGTTGTTCAACCAATCAGGTGAGAGTCAGTAAATATTAACTTAGCCGGATCGATTGATCTGATCGGAATTAGGGAGAGGAAGGATTCACATTAGTGATTTTTTTGGCTGAGTCAAATCTAACTGGAAAAGTTTATTGTTCAATTGAATCAAAACTATGTTAATTTACAAAGTAATTGTGGATTGATTTATTGATTTATTGATTCATTGATTGAGCTGATGCAAGATCCAGACTCCAGTGTTGGGAATCTTTGCCCATTCCTCTTGATTTCTTGATTACCTCTTTCTAATCCCAGTTTTTAGGACTTTCCCAGTTAGGGATCCTTAATATTCTGTATTAGCTGTGAGTGTTATGGGGGGGTCATCCATGGGGAGGGACCCCCGTGACCCACGGGTGACATCCCCTTTCACACTTTAGTGCTGTCTTAGACCTCAGCCATCTGCCGCCTCCTAACGGGACTCATGGCTCAGTTTAAGACAGGAAATGAGGCGGAATATTATGATGATGATGATGATGATGAGGATGATGATGATGATGATGAGGATGATGATGATGAGGATGAGGATGATGATGAGGATGATGAGGATGATGAGGATGATGAATGCTTAGTTGTTTGACATGAGTGGAAAAGCAGGCGTGTCAGGACGTAGCGCCTCCTGGTTCTCGTGCCCTCAGTTACGACTGTCAGGATTTAAAAGATTCTTCTTGGACGGCAATCTGGAATAAATCTGGAACAAATCTGGAATAAAGAATTCTCCTGTGGACGTTAATTAGTCCGGCATCATGTGACCTTTGGACTCGGGCCCGTCTTCAGATATGATTCTCCTAAATGAGACGCTGCTAGCGTCGTAGCGTGGACGATCTCGTTTTTACTCTTAAGGGTTCCGTCTCTTCCTGCTGATTGGTCGACGCGTGGAAACCGTGCCTCCGCCGCGGTTCACCTCAGGTCCCGCCGCCATAAAGGAGTCTTTGTTGCTCAAATGATTGACTGTTTGTTAGCACAGCTAGCAGCTAGCCTGTTCCTCTATTTGTACCTGGATAGAGTCAGAAACCAGGATCCAGAGCTGTCTGGACTGGCAGGATGACCTTTGACCCTTGTGTAAATGCTGTCATTATGGCGCTTGTGACCTTTGGAAGGCGTGAACCTTGGGTTTGAAATCTATCTGACATTTGGTTGTTAGGGATTCCTGCAGGTAACAGACGGGATTTGTTGCCTCTGAAGCCGTCAACTCCATCACAGGTGCCAAAGGTCAAAGGTGAAAGGGGGGTGTTGACCCCTCTTGTTTTCTGTCTGGCAGCTGAAGGGACTGAAGGGGTCTTGATGCTGTTTTTATTTTTTTTTTAAAGAATCTTTTAAATAAGTTTAAAGTAAAATTGTCCAAAAAAATTACTGTTTGAAACTTATGTAAGGATTTCCTTCTGTCAGGCTAGGCTAAGCTAAAGAGGCTACATAGAACCTACATGCATAGAACGTACATACATAGAACCTACATACATAGAACCTACTGTACATACATAGAACTTTGAGATACGAGTCAGATCCTTTCCTTGTGACTGAACTCGTATCTCAAACATTTTCTCATTTAAATGAACTAAAATCATTTTAATCCATTCCAGTCTGATGAAAAAGCCCCAAATCCCCTGAATTATTAAAAAAACATCATATCTTTAGACATGCAGACTGTACCTGTGTATAATTAATCATGTACAAGTTACGTAAACAAAGTATGGACATACCGACGACTCGTATCTCACATAACTTGTATCTCGAGGTTCTGCTGTAACTTTACATTTTAACTGGATTACTCCAGATTTACTCGATGGATTTTCACCAAACTTGATGAAAGTTCTTACTTTCATCGTTTGACAAGAACTGATTAAATTTTGCGATGGAGCAAATCCAGATAAAGACGGAGGGATAACTTTTCTTGGAGCGCGGTGAAGTGGGGCGTCTTCGACTGATGAGCGACAGATTTGGAAAGAAGGAATTTGGATTTAAGGGCATTTTGAGGCATTTTTCTACTTTTTTTTGGGGGGGGTCTCAAATGTGCAAAAGCGACAGAATGCTAGCCGATCACATGACCTTTGTGTTGACCAGAGACCGTCAGCGGATGTGAATCATCCTCCGCCACCGGTTAGCTTCCTCAGTGGGGGGTTGAGGACTCCTCCAGTCCGAGGCCAGATTAAGTACTCAATTTAATTAAGTCCCTCAGCGTTGGGTCGGTAACCTTATCAGAGCGCTCTGCCCGCTTTAATGCAACCCCGGGAGCCAACAGATGCCCCCAGATTAGGGGCAATATGGTGGGGATGCAATCCCAGAGCGAGGGGTAACTGACGGGGATGGAATCCGATACGAGATGCCCCGCTTACTCCATATTACCCCCCTCCCACCCAAGGCTATGCTATAGATAGCGGACATTAAATATAGCCTCTGTGAATGTGATCCAGTAGTAATAAGTATGCTGAAGTATCTTCTTTTTTTTGTTTTTTTTAGGATTTTCTTTGATAACTGATCCCTCTGGGGGGTAATTAGACGGGGTTTCCTGTTCACTATGCAGATATGTAAATGCAGATTCCCCCCCCCACACACACACACACCGTCTGTGAAATAGATTTGTGTTCAGATCCCTCCTGAAGCACCAGGAGAGGTTTTTCTGTACGAGTGTGAATTATTAACTCATCAGGATACGCTGGCTGCTTCCACACACACGCAGCTCATTGTGTGTGTGTGTGTGTGTGTGTGTGTGTGTGTGTGTGTGTGTGTGTGTGTGTGTGTGTGTGTGTGTGCGATACAATTGTTCCATCATGAGTGAAGCTGATGTGTTTTCCAAAGGTCAGCGTTGAACCAGGACGACGTGATGAGACCGAGCTGTTAGCTGTAAAACAAATATAAATTAGAACGAATGGATGAATGTTGAGGATCAAGGTAGAAAGTAGAACCTACAGGAGAACCTACAGTAGAACCTACAGCAGAACCTACAGTAGAACCTACAGGAGAACCTACAGGAGAACCTACAGTAGAATATATAGTAGAACCTACAGTAGAACCTACAGGAGAACCTACAGTAGAACCTACAGTAGAATATATAGTAGAACCTACAGGAGAACCTACAGGAGAACCTACAGGAGAACCTACAGGAGAACCTACAGTAGAATATATAGTAGAACCTACAGTAGAACCTACAGTAGAACCTACAGGAGAACCTACAGTAGAATATATAGTAGAACCTACAGTAGAACCTACAGTAGAACCTACAGTAGAACCTACAGTAGAACCTACAGCAGAACCTACAGTAGAATATATAGTAGAACCTACAGTAGAACCTACAGGAGAACCTACAGTAGAATATATAGTAGAACCTACAGGAGAACCTACAGTAGAACCTACAGGAGAACCTACAGGAGAACCTACAGTAGAAAATAAAGTAGAACATACAGAAGAACCTACAGTAGAACCTACAGGAGAACCTACAGTAGAATATATAGTAGAACCTACAGTAGAACCTACAGTAGAACCTACAGGAGAACCTACAGTAGAACCTACAGCAGAACCTACAGTAGAATATATAGTAGAACCTACAGTAGAACCTACAGGAGAACCTACAGTAGAATATATAGTAGAACCTACAGGAGAACCTACAGTAGAACCTACAGTAGAATATATAGTAGAACCTACAGTAGAACCTACAGGAGAACCTACAGTAGAACCTACAGGAGAACCTACAGGAGAACCTACAGTAGAATATATAGTAGAACCTACAGTAGAACCTACAGTAGAACCTACAGGAGAACCTACAGTAGAATATATAGTAGAACCTACAGTAGAACCTACAGTAGAACCTACAGTAGAACCTACAGTAGAACCTACAGGAGAACCTACAGTAGAATATATAGTAGAACCTACAGTAGAACCTACAGGAGAACCTACAGTAGAATATATAGTAGAACCTACAGGAGAACCTACAGTAGAATATATAGTAGAACCTACAGTAGAACCTACAGGAGAACCTACAGTAGAATATATAGTAGAACCTACAGGAGAACCTACAGGAGAACCTACAGTAGAATATATAGTATAACCTACAGGAGAACCTACAGTAGAATATATAGTAGAACCTACAGGAGAACCTACAGTAGAACCTACAGGAGAACCTACAGTAGAATATATAGTAGAACCTACAGGAGAACCTACAGGAGAACCTACAGTAGAATATATAGTAGAACCTACAGTAGAACCTACAGTAGAATATATAGTAGAACCTACAGGAGAACCTACAGGAGAACCTACAGGAGAACCTGGCGATACGAGTTTAATTTTATCTGTGTATAATCCATCCGCCAACACACGGTAAAGAACGAGAGCGGCTTTAATCACAGATGAACTGAGACATTTGGCTCGAGGAACGAAAAGCCCCCACCCCCACCCCCCACCCAATCGCTTCTCAAATGAATGTTGGACCTGACGGCTCTGCTGCTCACATCCCACTAAAACAACCACGACATCCTCGCATCTCGCTCTCCTGTAAAACCGTAATTTCATCCCACCCCTCCAAGCGGCCGATTCCTTCCTCCTAACTCAACACTTGTCACTTTCCACCGCTTCGGTTTCCCAGGATTCCCTGGTGCTGCATTCATGCATACCTGTGTTCGCGTATCATTTCCCCTCCATCTGCCGGGCCGACGCCCCCGTCTGTAGAGTGCCCCAGAGAAAGAGGCTCTGCTAGGGGGATAGGGTGACACGGCTTTGTCACTCCGTTAGAACCCCACCTGGGGTCGGTGAGGGTGGGGGGCGGAGCTCAGGAGGCCTCAGACATGAACCCGAGTTTGTTTTACAGACAACCCGATCCAGAACGACTCACATACTGACATTATATTAGCCTGTAGCAACCCCCGTGACCCATGATGAGGAAGAATTCAGTACAGTATTCCCAGAACATTCCCAGTTCCGTACAGAACTGGGATTCGTCTTTAACGAATTAATTTCCGATAAAAGCCTTTTTTTCCTAACCATTTCGGGAACAACACTTTCCTACTGTTGGAATTAGAGTAAAGAAACAAACGTTAATTTTCTGTGTCTGTTTCACTCAGAGGTCTTTGCTCGTTGTCATCAGGGCTTTGAACCAGAATTCTTTGCAAATTGTTTCATTTCCGAACAGAAACGGAATTACAACGTTTCCGGTTTTCTGTTTCACCCATAAACTGACGTTCCTGAACCGGTTAAAACAAAAAATGTAGTTCCTGAACTGGTTAATAACATTCCTTGTGAGTATATATAGGTAGATAGCTTTAGGAGTTTTAAACTGGCAATTAAAGCAATTAGTTTACATAATGTAGATATGTCCCTAAAGTAAACAGGACAACAGCACTGATCCAGTTAGCAGAGGATGGAGAATCAGAGAGACGGAGAAGTTGGGGCAGTTGATAATGCAATAAAGTTTCAAAGTATCAAAGTTTCATAGCAGAGTCCGGGGAACTCTGCCCCGATGTCTGGAGCAAACATTTTTTAAAGATTGATAGACTGCAGTCTTTCCCTGTTATGAATATAACTAGACTCGGAGACTGCCTTTTTCTTGACTGCTGGTGATGTACCCCAACTTCTCTCCGCTCTCATCACACATTGACTGAATGACAGGAAGTGAAACATGAAGGTCAGATATTTTTTTCATGAACGAAAAAAACCCCCGGTTTTAACTGGTTACAATTATTTTCTGTTCCGATTCTTTTCCGGAACATTAAAAAGTATAAAGTTTTTGGTTTTGTTTTTGTTCCATGAACTGGCTCATACCCCTGGTAGTCACGTGGGAAATATTTGGGTAGAAATTTGCTTTCCTCCATGTTTTAGAACTCACCGACAACCTAAATCCATGTAGTCAAATATTTTACATCATTAGTACAAAAACATTTAGGTAGAAGTTGTGTCTCTTCCTCATATTTTACCAGTTTACTTGTTAAGTTACTTGTTAGCATAAAGGCTTCCTGGTTGATCCAGATCCAGCAGTGACTCGTAAAAATTGGCCTCAGCAGTTAACTTTTCTTCCAGCATTCGAAGACGGTATCTGGCACTGGTTTAACATTTCCTAGTATCCAAATTCAGTTCCTCGGAGCAGGTGGAGAATTCTAGAAACAAATGCACAGACAATGGCGACTTGTTAGAAAAGGTACATGTGTTCAGGAATGCTTGGCAGCGTGGCACCGCGCTGGGAAAGGGATAAAACTGCAGGGGTAGCCCCGCCCCACCGAGGTATCCACACACCGCCCGACTATAACTCACACGGATTCCGACGTTCACAGCTCAGTGATGCACGCCATCATTTTGGGGAGGGGCTTCGTGGTTTTCACATTGGCGTGTTCTGCAGCTGAACGTTCCGGTGCACGTTCCACACAGGTGCAAGGAAACACAGATAGTTTGCATGCTTTTGCATGTCTGCTCGCACAAACTTTTTGCTTCAGGTCTTTAGGTCCCCTCTCTCTCTATTTCTCTGTGGGGGGGAGGGTAAACAAGGACATTGGCCCTGCCTCCTTTTGTGTCTTTTGTTAAATTGAGGCTGAAAAGACTGGCCAACCAGAGAAGGGCATTGTGGGGGTGGGAGAGGTGAGGGCATACCTTGAGAGAGGACAGGATGGGAGGGGGGTCAGCTTGGGTTTGCTGCAGATTCGTTTCTCTATTCTTCTCAGGGGAAGGACAGGTGAGTGGGTGTGGCCGAGGACGGACGAACCAGACTTTGACATCCAGAAAGAAACTTCCTTAAAAATTGCCGTTTCCTAGAAGTCGACCCACCGCCTGTGGGAAGACGTTAATTTTGAAACGTGCCGACTTCTTGGCAGATTTAAAGGCTGGTAGCCGGTGTGAAATTCCCTTTGCCGCTGCTGAATTGTTCTTTTCATTGCGTGACCGCAGTCAGACAGGTGGCCATTCATCCTGGCTTATGATTTGAAATGAATGGCTTCAGACTCCAGCTTGAAATCGAATATCATTGACGTGACGTAAGGAGGCTAGCATTAGCGTTTGACTCCAGAGGCAACAATGCGAGAGGCATCTGCCGTGGCGACGCTAGCCCCTCCTGGTTTCAGAGTGTGTGTGTGTGTGTGTGTGTGTGTGTGTGTGTGTGTGTGTGTGTGTGTGTGTGTGGCTTTTCCTGACACACAGGCAACCGTGAAAAGCGGCATTTTGAAATGCCGACTGTTGCCAAGTGGCAACCATGAAAGCTCTGAGAGAACAGTGGGCACTCAGTTCCCCCAGAAACACCCTTTTTCTCAAGACAGCTCCCCCTAAATCGACTCAACCCCCCACTTTAGCTCCCTTTAAATGTACCGGGGGGGGGAGGGACCCTCTGTCCTGGGAAAAAAAAGGGGGGGGGTTGCCATGGAAAGCCAAAGACGAATGTTGGACAGGCGTGGTAAAAGTTCAGGACCTTGGCGGGCTGCTGGTGGACTCTACCAGCACACAACCGTGTTCCTGGCATGTTTGACGCTACCTCGCGTTAGCTTTAAAGCTAAATCACCCCTGGATGACTCAGATTATTGACCCTATATTGAAGTTCTCCCCTGAAATACCCCCAGCAGCTCCTGCTGACCTCATGGTGTCCTGTTAAAGTGTCACCAGGTTGTCATCTGCTCTCCGTCGACACACGGCCAGTGTTTTCACAAGCTGCCTATCCCGTGACCTCTTACCACCACACTTCCTGTTGGTTCACACTCCACATGGGGTCAGCTGGGGTCACGGGACTCTGTTATCTTTTGCTTTGACGCGATACTCCCCGAGCAGGACTTTGCCTACCCCCCATTGGACCGTTCGTGTTCGCTCCCAACAACCTTTTGCCGCTCGCTGCTGAGCCGAGCTTCGACACGCGGCGCCGCCGCCCGTTCTGTTGCCCCCACCCGGTTGGATTTACAAGGCTTTGAATCAGTCGTTGCTTAAGCAGAGCTGAAATTTTGGTTACATTTGCTCGACTGTAATCCTGGGGAATAAAACCAGAACCACGCTGTGCGACTAATCCAGCCCAGAAGACGAGGTTTGCTCCGCCGGGCGTGAGTTGGTGTAACGTAATGGCTGCTTTTACGACATACTGGACCTCTGTGAGTGCACCAATGAGCAACTTTCATAAATAACACCCTCTTCATGTTATTAATGGAGAGCTTAGGGTTTTTTCTTGCTCACTAGGAATAATCTTTTCCACCCGCTCCACCTCAGCCTTAATCTGGCTGCAAATGAACCAGGCTTCTGTTTCCAGGGATGTGGAGCACTTTGAGGGGGTTTAGTGATCATGAATGTGTTGGTGTGCCGTTTACCCCCCCCCCTCGCCTCCCAGGTTTGAGTAACTCAAAGAGCACTTCAGTTCAGACATTTG
The DNA here is from genome assembly GCA_013358685.1 of Antennarius maculatus. NCBI lineage: Eukaryota > Metazoa > Chordata > Actinopteri > Lophiiformes > Antennariidae > Antennarius > Antennarius maculatus. Next base: position 26,351,817 of record CM023609.1, on the reverse strand, counting down.
AGAGAAAAAGTGGCTGTTAGGTGTTTTTCTGCATCAGTTTTTTTTTTTTTTGTTTGAAAAAGCTCTTCTTCCTGCTTCGCTTCAATCAATGTGACCAAAACAGATTACAGCATGTGGCTCATTGTTGGGGCTAGGCTATTAGCCTTGAACAGCACAGACTGGTGTCAAAGCAGTTAGCATACAGTAGTACTTTGAGAAATGAGACAACACGTGGTAAAGAACGAGATCTGGTCTCAGCTGATGTTGTATTGGTGACTCGTATCTCAAAATATCATATGTTTAGGTACGACTGTATTTTGGTTTGCTTTGATTCTCATGAATGACGGGTTTGAGTCCTGCTCTGTGTGGTGTTTGAATGTTCTCCCAGTGTCTGCGTGGGTTCTCTCCGGGTTCTCTGGCTTCCTCCCACCTCCAAAAACATGCGCTTCAGGTTAATTGGCCGGTCCCAATAGCTTTGGGCTACCCTGAAAGGTCAAAGCTATGGACTTGTCAGGTACTACTTTCAGGGTACCCTGACCTACCTTTCGAGGGATGTTGCAGTCTCTGACTGCCTTGTTGATTTTGTTTCAACACAAACAGCGTTGAGATTCAGTGAACACAAAACATTGTGTGTGTGATGAGAACACAATGAGCTGAGATTTAGTGTCCACGACGACTGTTTGACCCAAAACATTGACTGTTTCTCACCTTTAGGCCGTTTGTTGCTAGAAAACAGGTTCCAGGGGTAAATCCAAATGAAAACTTTGCAGGGACAAAATGTTGTTGTCTTAAACTGCTGACACTCCTGTTGTTGTTGTGTTGACACTAGACTAGAGCCTTCATTCTATTGAAACGTCAACACAACTCTGGACCAATAGGGATCCTGCTCATTAAAACGGGCGTTCTGGTGCCGGTAGACATCGGTGTTAAACCTCCTATTAGACATTTACGTGAGCCTGGTTTTAATAATTTGTTGTGTAATTTAAAGGTATTACTTTAGCGTAGAGACGTGTAAATCAGCAACGGTGATAAAAGCCCAACAGGAACCAAACACGTGATGCTGTGGTACTAAAATTAAAAACATCTTTATTGTCGCCTGAAATAAACATTTATACGTCTACACTCCTAAAATCCGCCCAACCTGGGTTCCTCCTGTTTGGTTTGTGTTTCTGCAGACAGAAAGTAGGGCCGTAAAGCGCCGGCGGTTTACCTCACGCGTTACCCAGCAGGAGTGATGATCAGCGAAGGCAGCTGTTAAAGTTTTACAGCACCAACTCGCCCTCCTGTTTTCACCTGATTGCTGAGGTTTACACAAACGTTTTAGAGATTGTTTCCACTGGAGAGGCTCAAAAACTCTCGTTTCTGAGGATTAACCGGCGCTGAGGCCGTTTGCACGCTGTCTGCTGGTGTTACCTCGGTTTTATGGGTCTGCTGTGTTTTAGGTTAAACATGGAAAGAAATCTCCGAGTACGTTTTGACATGACGAAGAGACACTTGTGTTATTTTAAGTCCTTTCAAGCTGTGATTAGCCTTTGTACAGATCCTGAAGGGTTCACCACATCCTGTCCAGGTGTTAGGAGTTATTAGATTGGAGGATAAATTGTAGAGCCGTCCCTACACTCCTCTGGAGAGGAGAAATGATTGTCTTAATAAGACATCAGCAACACTATCAAAGTAAAAGCTTTAAGACCCCATAATTACATTTTATTACCATTAAGAATACTTAAGATATTAAAGTTGCTGAACCCACTGCTGCACAGATATTATTGTTGTAACTTCTGTACCAGGTCTGTGTAGATTTATTATTTAACCCTAGAACACCATCAAATGTCCTTGCCAGGTGATTGTCACCTGAACATGTATCATGTATGTACATGATTTTAAATATGTTGCGTTTGAGTCTCGTGGGACCGTGGAAGACTTCAGCACTGGCTTTGATGTCTTTGAAGGTGTGGCTGTTTAGCTACGCAAAAGCCTGCTTTTTCCTACAAACTGTGCTTTAACCAGGGAAGTCCTAAATGTCACAGGGATGGGTAGACCAAAGACCCAGTTTGCTACGTAATTATTATTTTTTAAAGAAATTTTTGTTGTCAAATTCCTGATTTTTCAATTAGGAAAAAAAATTTAGGATCTACCTCATCACCTTTTTACTTTCATTCTTTCATGTTAAACATGTCACAGTTTAAAATTAAAGACAAAAACTAATTTGTAATGTGTTATAATTTGATTTTTTTTTTTTTACGTCAATTACTATTTGTTGGGTAAATTGAGTAGAAATCATTAGTGATGGTTTAACTATTTGAAGCGATAGTGTCCAAGGGTTAATAAGACAAAAAAATAATCACACTTTGTGTTTCTGGAACTTTTCATTTTTATCCCCAGGCCTGTTGTTGATCACAGTCAGCTTATTGATCCTGGTGTGATTACTTTAGTTACCCAATGACCTGACATCCTGGTCTGAAAGTCATCGGCCTCATTTAGACGAGCGTCACCACGCAGGAACATTAGCTTCTTTAGATTGTTACTCAGAAACGAGCGAAGGGAAGTAATGGTTGACGCTAAAACGGCGTTAGTGGGCCTCGACGCCAGCGACCCCACCCTGACTGGGTTACATTTGATGGGACGAGCAGATTCCAGGTACGGGCGGCTGAAGAGAAGAGGGATCCTCCACAGAATAATCGTAATCTCATAATCTCGCTGCTGTTGGGATTTCTGGATCAGATTAAAAATAACAGCAGCTCCTTTTTCACTTTTAAAAGTTTTATTAGGCATGAGATGAAATCAGGATTGTGGGATTGTCTGACCTAGGGGAGGACAGAGGGGGAGTTTCAAAATCTCAGTAATATAATAATAAATCAGAAAAAGGCAGGACTGGTTTTATCTGATAGAATCAGTGAAGCTCCTCTGCCAGACGGATTTGCCCTGATTTTGTGGAGGGGAAATGCTCCTGCAAATTAAATTTTGTGGGGGTGGGGGGTCGGGGTAAGGGGTGGGGGGGACTATCCTCACTGATTGCCCTCGGGCCTTCGCCGCTGCTGTACATCCAGATCGTTATCACGCCCCATCAGGAAGCCAAATGAGTTCACTCTTGACTCTTGGTTTCAGCTTTGCATGTATTTAAACAGTTCTTATTGTCTGGAATCTGATTGGCTGCTGAGTATGACATCATTCGCCCATCCTGCGATGGATCGTCTTCGACCAAACGAACACCTGCTGCTGGCCTCCTCTTCATCAGGTCGACTCTGCGTTGTGGTTTTGACTCGTTGGAGACGACACCACGAGTCTTTACTGACTTTAGATCGACGCTCACAGTTTAAACCCCAAAGCTTCCATTTCTATCACAACTTGGCTTTTATGTTTTTTAGGGGTAGTTCTGATCGTTAATAACTTTGACTCATCGAGTTGATGGTGGAGTTTTGGAAGCACCGTAATAAACCCCAGAATTAGACATCAAAGTTCTCTGGGAGCCACTTTAATTGGGGTTTTCTCCTTCTTGCGCATCTTTGGCCTCATCATAACTTTGCCACTTTAATACCGCGTCTCACTAATTGCGAAAAAACAAGCTACAATCAAACATTGAAGCATTTTAATATCATTCCTCTGAAGCTACACTGAAGACGGCAACAGTTGATCCCGGCTTTAGAATTAGCAGAGAAACCTTGAGGCTGCGAGGACGGACGGGAAACGGCGTGGGTAATTAAAGCGGGCGGACGTCGGTTTCTGTCACTGGAATAAAATCAATCACAGCTAAAGCGAGAGGGTGAATGGGAGCGCGTGCTGCGTGTCATCGTCAGATTACGTTGATGAGCTTATCCTTTTTTTTGGGAGTGGGGTACCATTAGAAAACACGGCCGTGGCGATGGAGCGTTTCCATGTTCACCGTGAGAACGCAATCAGACGTTAATAACCGAGCTGTCGCTCATCCGCTAGCTTATTTAGGCTTAGCCTCTCTTTTAGGAAGTTACTAGATTAATTTCCCTCTTTAACCGCCAAAGAGTCTTTCCAAGGACGATTTCTACTCGGTGGCATTGATAGAATTTAGCCACAACTCTATTTTATCCCCAGTTGGCACCACTGGAGACTATTCTGCTTCATTTCTGGTGGAATTCGTCGCTACATCTGGCCGTCCGACCTCAGAACGAGGCCGAGGAATGAAGCCGGATGGCATCAGCCCTCGCAGAGAGCTGGGGAGGGCAGGGCAGAAGTTGTATTTAGAGACTGTGTGTATGATCCAAGGAACGGAGGGGGAAAAAGCTGACATTTCTGGTATTTAATTACAGAGCGGCAGCGGCCAGAGGCACACTGTCGACGGTTGTTTTCAGGCCGACGGCTTAACAACCCCAGGAATGGTGGCACTGTTGGTTTTGGTGACGCTTTGTCATTTCCTTCTATGAAGATCTGGCTTATTTGATGTGTTTGGGGACGTGCATGTGTTCCAGTTCCACCAAGCAGACGAAATTAAGAGGCCGGGGACATTCTGGTGCTATCATGTGGACCAGGATTCGCCACCATTGCCAAGTCTAGGGTGAAAGCTTGAGAGAGTAATTTCAGGGCTTTATAATGCCTGGAAATCTTCTTTTTTAAAGTCTTGTTTTTGCACGAGAATCCTTCTTGTGGCAGTTTTGGTTGTTTTGAAGGACGAGTCTCCTCTTTCCAAAATATACGCACTCTGCCTCTGCTAGTATTTTTCTTTCCCATGTTAATCTGACCTGACTGGAGCCCGACCTCGGCGTCTCTCTCTCGGTTAGGTTGGGTGGGCAGATTTGCTCGCCTCGTTTGGCCGATGACTCGCTGGTTTTTGGCGAGGCTGAGCGAACACACCGTGTCACCAGTTGAGTCACTGGACATTTCCTAACAATGAGAAGCCTGGCTGAAATTGGCATGGTTTCGTTTCATGGCCACAAAGGGAGCTATTAAGGCTCGAATGCATCCGGATTGGAGTTGCCCCTTAACGTGAGAGAGTGCCTGGCTCTGGCTGTGAGTGTTCTTACATAAGGCTTCTTTATTTGGCCTGGCATCAGACGAGCTGTTGGCTGACGGACGCGGCTCTGCTGCCTCCTTCCTGAGGTGAAGGAGCTCCACGCCGTCTGATAACTTGACTATTTTCTCAACCTGATGAACCGTGTTGGGATAAGACCCAACTCTCGTAGGAAAAACCAGAATCCTTCTTGTTGCCGTCAATCCCATCGCTGCACTTCCAGGTTCAATCGCCCCTTGATAGTCTCAGTTTTCGGTTCTCGGCCCCGCCCTCGCAGACAGACGTGAACAAAGCCTCAGCGAGTTTGTCTGAGCTGCTTCTCACCTGAAGCCGTAGAACAAGACCTGACGCGTCCCGGCTGGGAGGCGGGCGGAGGAAGCGTGGGACCGACCGGTTCGGATTCAAACACTTCCAGGTTTGACCCAACTCTGATCCCGTTTGGGCAGCATTCCTTCACCAAGACTGGGAAACGAAAGTGAATGCTACCTATAGGAATTCATTGTCTGTAAAATGCACATCAATCAGACCAGTCAGATTTGACGCCACGCCTCCAGTAGCGGGATTCAGATGACTTTTACTCAAAGTTGCGTTGGGTTTTTTAGATTCTAGCCGTGTCCTCGCCGGTCCTGATGGAGTGTGTGCTGCCGGGGCGCGTCAGCCAGACGTTCTCCTGTCCTTCTGCCATTCGTCTGGTTTTTTTAAAGGTGACTCTCGTGGCTGCTGATCAGCAACGTCTCCCCTGTTGTCCTGAACAATAGTCGCCTTGTGTGGAAAACACTCAGTCGTCACCTGGACAGAAGACTCTGCCAGAGCTGGAAGACTCCTGCTATCGTCATCTGTTTGAATCTTACCTCTTTGGCGAGGAGGTAAATGTAAAAAACAAAAAGGAGATTTACGAACTTCTCCTCCTCCAGGTTTTGGGAAACCGTGATGGGAGCAATGGAAGCACTGGAAACGGCAACCTGAAGCTCCTCAGGTAGGAAACTGGGTTCGTGGCTAGTTGGTGTTTGTTGTTTTGGGCCTTCGCTGATGCTACCAGAGTGGTCCCGTTTGTCTTATTTTGGGGGGGCAGGGGGGGAGGTTTCCTTTGTTCCATCTCGGTGTATACAAAGGCTTGTGGGGTTTCCTCCTCGCGTCCACTTCCCCTCCAAACCGCTTCCCACCACACGCCGTCGCTATTTAAAGCTTCAGCGGCTGCTCTCAATTACCCCCCCCCACGCCAAACCAGAAACTCCTACCAGGAAAAACAGAATGCCCGCCCCCCCACTGTGATTTTTATCTGTTTGTTTTCATATTTCTTACCCCTGTCACCCCCACCCCCCACCTTGTGCTATTACTGTTTTTCAGCCTCGCCAAGGATTATTGTGTTTTTCCTCCCGTTGACCTTGGTTATATAAACGAATGCTTGCCCCCCCCCCACACCCGGCTAGCCTCCTCTCTTTTGGGTGCCCCCACAAAGCCCAATGTTGTGATTACATCGTGAAACGGGAGCCTGGACTATTTATTCCCGGGCCGGTGGAGTCCGGGGTCGGGGGGTAGGGGGTGGGGGCAGGAAGCCGATGTGGTGGAATCGAGCGGAGGTGTCGGTGGGCGTGTTTGTACGTCTGCCTAGAACCTCTCTTTTTGGTTGCGTGCATCCAGCCAGATGTTTCATATAAGCAGAATACCCAGGATGCATCACCCTGTCAGGAGTTTCTGTAAGTAAGTCCTGCCCATCGTACATTAACCATCATTTTGTGTTGAGCATCATGGTGGACGATTGGCGCCCGTCCGTCAGAGCCGGGTTCAAGACTGTTTTATTTATATATATATATATATATATATATATATATATATATATATATATTTTTTTTTTTTGGGATCATACAGTCGTAAAAACGGGAATCCTTCTTTCCCAACCCGTCTGAATTCCCGTCAGATCCAGAGACTCTACTTCTAGAAGACCTTTGACCTGTATGGAAGGATGCGAGACAATGCAGGGAACTCCTGCCGGAGTATTTGTGGTGTTCCTTTTGTTTGAAGTTGGTGTTTTCCGAGTTCAAACCAGTCTTGAACAAAACGCCGCATTTTAGGAATCAGTTCTGAGCCGACGCCCGTCGATCCGTCCTGACGGAGATCGACCTCCTGGGAACCAGACGTCAGGATTTAGAAAATGTAAAATCTGTTTGTCCGTGTTCCGTCTGAACTGAACCGTCTCGTATTTCCAACGTGATTCCAAACGGGGTTGATCTCATTGATCTTGGTTTTAATTGCGTAGCAGAAACGGGGACGCCCCATATCGCACAATCGATCTGATATCGGTCGGACGCGATCAATTTACGGAACGGATTGACATCCTGATGTTCTCGTCTCAAATGACTCGTCCGCTGATGTTTTCATAAAGTAGAATCATCTACAGGCCGACCGGAGACAAGTAGAGGGATTAGATTAGACGGAAATGATCAACCGGGGTCACAGGAAACACTGCAGGAGGCTGAAGTGTGTGTGTGTGTGTGTGTGTGTGTGTGTGTGTGTGTGCTTCCTTTTCAACGCGCAGTTTCGTTTCAACAAGCAGAAATTCATTTTAAAATGAATTCAGCTGCCTTGAAATGCACAACAAAAGAATTAATAACCGAGTAGAAGATTAAAATAACCTGAAATCAGTTTGATCTGATTTTAGGAAAAATAAAACACAAAAATAGAAGAAAAATTTAAGAAATATCTGAAAAAAGAATAAAAAAGATCCTCCTTTGGGGTTGAGTTGTGTGAGAATTTTCAAAATATTCATCTAAACAACAACCTGGACCACAATACCAGCTTTTATTTTGAAAGTCTAGTCTGCAGCCACTGCCTTTTGAGTCCATGAATGGGTGTTTCGTAGCTCCGCTACAGGCTAGCTGTGAAAGTTTAACATCAAAATGATGGAATAGAAAGTCAAACCAGAGCTAATCAGTTAGCAACCGACGCTGCTAACTGGGCGGCGTTAAGGGAAACTGGTTTAATCTTGTGGTCAGATCTGTTTGGTCAAACTGGACCTAGCTAGCGTTGCTAGCGCCTTAGCGACCCAGCTTGCGGCTACGCGCTAAAGATAGCATCTTAATTCCTGCCTGGCTGGAAGTATTTTGGTCACGACTTCCTGGTCAGGCCTCAATCCGGACCGCAGGGTTTTATCGTCGGCAGCTCGGCTTTACGAGCCCGTCCACCGGAGCTCAGTCGCCATCTGAGTTCAGGAATGGAACGCCCCCCACCTACAGAAAAAAAAAAAAAAAAAGAAAAGAAGTGGTGATATAACAGTTGGGTTTGGTGATGCTTTTGGAACACTGTTGCTAATGAGGCAAAGGTGACTCGTCTTCTCATGCCGGCGCTAACCTGCGCCGGTGCGTCAGTCAAAGGCAGGTGCGACCTGCTAATGACGGCAGCCGTGACGAAAAACTCCTGTCTCACACCGGTGCAAAACCATCTCATGGCATCCGCCAGCCTCTCCCAGAATGCCTTTGGGGAGGAGGTGTCGTCAGGGAGGGGGCTGTTTCCACTCCGTCCAGCAGCTGTGTCACCGCTGGACTTCAGTTCAGGTGGGTTTTTTTTTTGCAGCTTTGGAAAGTTTAGGTCAGGTTTTAAATGTTTCTTGGCTGAACGGACGTATTTCAAGGTTTCTGAACAGAAAATAATCTGGATTTTTGTTAGTTCTAATTATCTTTTTGCATATCAACCGCTCTTTTTGAAAGGACTGTAAGACTTGATTGCTGATAAATTGTCTTTATTTACAGTTTGGAGTTTGAAGAAACTGTCAACTCCAAATTGGCAGCGCGACAAAATACAGTTGAACCTTGAGATAGGAGTTTAATCCGTTATGACGAGCTCGTATCTCAAAATGAATTTTCCCCTTTAAAATAAGGAAAATCATTTTAATTCCAGCTTTGTAAAAAAAAACCCAAACCCCCCCAAATTATGAATGAAAAACATATTCCTATCAACCGACAACAACTCGTATCTCAAATAACTCGTATCTCGACTGTCTTTGTCTTCGTCCGGTGGAAATTATCCTTCACAGATTGGATTCCAAAGATGAAAGTTCTTTTAGGAAAATCTTCAAAGGTAGAGCACCAGCTGGTAAAAGCAATCAGCGCTGCCCGGTTTTGAGATCCTTAAGGTTCTTGATGGGGGGGAGGGGTAAAATAATGAGATATGAGACTAAACGGGGGAAAAAGCTCCAGGCTGCTGAAAAGCCCTCGTCCTGACTGAATGTCATGGAAAGGGTCGGACGGTGATTGAGATTCTGGACTCGACTCTCCTCGTCCGGGAAGCTCAAGATGAATGTAGGTGACTTTAAAAAAAGAGCGACGGACGGACTCAATCAGTGGGATGAGAGCGCGCCCCCCCCCCCCATCTATTCCTCCGTGTTCGCTCACGTGAAGTTCAGACGTTATTCATGAGGAAACGCAGAACAAAAAGCAGACGACTGAACGACCAGACGACATGATTTGATTACGTCGCCGCTCGTCTTGTTCGCTCCGCCGGCGTCGCTCCGAGAAAGTCACCTTGTCTCGCTAAAGGGGGCGGAGACAAGCGTGACCAGTTAGCATCACTTCAGCCACTTGACGTTCATCCGAACTGCCAAACAACCAGACCCCCAAACCCTTCAGCAGAACGGAAGGGTTTGGGGGTGTAACCTCCAAGGAGGTGGAGGGATCTCGCTGAGTTTACCTGCTCAGGTGAGGCGAGGCCATCAGGATCATTCAGCCCCAGGGAACCAATGAGCTGCCAGCGATTTACAGTCCGCTGAGAAACGGATTTGTAATTAGCAGCCACTTTGTGAGACGACCACATCCTCCAGGCTACACAACAGCACACTAGTGTTAATGGAGGCACTACGACAGCTTATAATCACTTAAGCGCCGATTATGAACACCATTATGTTCTGTGTGGTTACCGCCAGGGAATCCATTTACTCTCGCCTCCAGGAGAGGCTAAACAGCCTGAATGTTTCTAAATCCTCAAGATGCTCTTTATTCCAAGAAAACATGAGAACCTCGAGATACGAGTGATTTGAGATACGAGCCATCGCTCTGTTCACACCTGTGTTTTAGGTACACTTCCCCCTCAGGAGCTACACATCGCCCGTACCCTTAAGCTAACATAAATCTGCTATCGTGTTAGCGCTGAGCATTAATGAGACTTTTTTTCTTTCAAAGGTAGTTTTTTCTCGCCAGTGGGCGGAGCTTCTCTGCTCAAACCGTAATTGGTCGGTTGGTGGTTGACAGTTGGGACGGGTTCCAATTAGCCGGCTGACTTCCCCTCCAGAGACTGGTGTGTAAAAGTGTGTGTGTGGTGAGGACGGGGGGGGGAGGGTACAATACAGGGTGTGTATTGTCCTTTTCATCCCAGGAGGTGTGTGTGTGTGTGTGTGTGGGGGGGGGTGATGATGATGGTGGGGGGGCTGCTCCTTCAGGACTAGCATAACTTATTGATCATCCTCCTTGTGTTAAACTGGACCTCTGGGTGTCGTCTGACCTCTATCCGCGTCCTCACCCCCCCGCCTATCTTTGTCCCCCCCCCACCCCACCCCCGTCTCATTGAGCTTCCTGCTTTTTTCTCACTCCGTCTATTAATTCAGTCTGGGATGGATGTGAGGTGGGAGGGGGGGGGCGGCGTGTCAGTGAGACAGAGGTGAGCGTTGGGGACGAGGTGGGGGATGGGCGGATTATTGAGAGGCAGAGAAATTATGAGTCTGTCGCCGCGGCGACACGAGTCCATCGCCTGGTTTGGGGATTTGATCCGACGACAGGAAGTCAAAGGAGATAAAGAACGACGACTCGTATCTCAAAGAACTCGTATCTCGAGGTTCTACTTTACGTCCTCAACAACGGAATCTGATTGGCCGTTGGGTCTGAGCCTCTAGCTGAGAGCATTCATTGCTGTGAGGAGGAGTTAATGAAGACATTTGGGAATGTGGGGGGGCAGCTTGAACATGTTGATGGGTGTTTCGTGTGTGGGGGGGTAATTACTGGTCTCTAGTCGCTCCTGCATCTGTTCCCTGATTCATTCAAAGGCCTCAGATCCAACGGCGCCGCCAACAAACCGCTTTCATCCTGATCCGCCGTTTAGATAAAGAACCCCAAACACCTTCTGTCCGACGCGTCGACCAATCACAGCCCTGCTTTCTGCTGCAGCCTCGAAGGAGGCGGCGCTTTACGAAATGGGACTGGAATTCAGACGTTTTACTGATTTAAGTGTGTGTTTAACAGCCGAGTGCCGCGCCGGTGTCGCTGCGCCGGTGTCGGGGGGGACACAGGCGCAGCGACACCGGCGCAGCACTATCTGAAGCTCTAAGGACGGGGGCCTTAGAGGTATTTAGATAACAGTATTTGGGCGAGACTGGAAATAGACCACCAGAACACACACACACACACACACACACACACACACACACACACGTCGCCACGGCGCAGACCAAACAGAGATGTGTTTGCTGATCGTCTCGGTCCAGTGGGGGGGGGGGCGTGGGTGGAGGGGGGGGGGGGTGCAGGTGTTTTTTTGTCTGATCGTCGACTTGTTCTCCAGAAATGTTCGCCCACGGGTTGTGTTTGGTTTGGTGTGTGTGTGTGTGTGTGTGTGTGTGTGTGTGTGTGTGTGTGTGTGTGTGTGTGTGTGTGTGTGTGTGTGTGTGTGTGTCTGAAGGCAGTCCTTAGATTCAATAAACACACACACACACCGGGCCGGTGGCGGGGACAGACGGGCTGGTGCGTTTTATTTGCCCCATGACAGTTGGGATGAGTCATCCATCAAGCTTACGACCTGACACACACACACACACACACACACACACACACACACACACACACACACACACACACACACTGGTTTCACTGGGAATCGACACGCAAATGAAGGTGAGCTCAATGGTGTGTGGTAGGTGTGTGTATGTGTGTGTGTGTGTGTGTGTGTGTGTGTGTGTGCTGGAGGTGGTGACACACACACACACACACACCTCGCCTGTCTTATCAGAGCACACACAGCTGCGTACCTGACACTCTGTGATGTCATCACCCCCATTGTTACCAGTGGAGCTCCGCCCCCCCCCCCCCCCCACCACCAGGGTCAAAGGTCATCTGCGTGTCGCTAGCTTTAGCCTGCGTGGATTTTAAGCGAATAAACATATTTTGCGTGCTGGACGACCTCCTGAGGCCCCGCCCCCTCCTTCACCGGGGGGGCGTCGTACCCGGCCGCGTTCCTGTAGCTCCGCCCCCTGGCGTCACAAAGCGGTGCTGCCCCCGCCTGACTTCAAGGTTGGGTCGCTCCGACCCGGTCGGGTCGTGAACGATGATTCAGACGGAAGCGGCGGATGATGCTAGGCCCCGCCCCCCTGAGTAATGAGGTGTGTGTGTGCGGTGGGGGGTGGGGGGGGTGGGGGCACAATGCACAGTCTGGAGCAGAATGATGAATGAGATTGTTAGCATGGAGATTGTTAGCGTGTACACACACACACACGCTAAAACAAACGGCGCCCCCCCCCCTCCCCCAGCCCCCCCCCCCAGATGAGAAATAATAAAATCCTTCTGTTCTTTTCCAAAACGGATAAATTTTCAGGACCTTTTCAAACTTTTCCTCCTTTGTGTTTCAGAAATAAGTGAAGCCGTTCCTCCTGCTTCACCTTTGGAGCTCTGCAGGTTCTCAGTGGGGGGGGGGGGGCGAACAAAGAGAGAAACTCTCCTGGTGTGAGCTTTAAACTCTGGAGATTCTGCAGTATTTATGGCGAGGGATTGATGGGGGGCACACACACACACACACACACACACACACACACACACACACACACACACACACACACACACACACACACACACACACCGGCGGTGTCATGACTTCATGCTGGAATGTTGACTTTATTCCAAAGGGAATAAAGTGGATTTAAAGTTATTCCAGAAACCTGTTCGCTCCCAGTTTTTTTTTTTTTTATCCCTGCCCCTTTTTCTCGTTTGCCTTTTGTTTGCCCCACCCCCTCTGGACCGGGTCAGGAGAACAAGATCGGGAACATCCATCCGTGAAGATCGGGAAAACATGGTAGTTTTTTTTTTTTTTTTTTGACATTAGGATGGAGCGACGGAACGACCCCCCAGGACCACATCGACCTCGACGCCCCCCCAATGGTCCCCCGACACAGGTGTGATTTAGGTTCGCCCCGAAGGCGCCGACGTCCTCCGAGGACAACTAACGGATGGCACTCAGGTGGGGGTGTCGGCGCCCTCTAGTGACACGTTTGTCAGCGCACGCGCAACAGGAAGCTGCGCTTCGGTCGCGTCTCAACGCGTCTTCCTCCGCCCACGTTTCCCGGTTCGCTTCCGACGGGTTTCTCCCTCGACGCCGTGAACCGTCGTCGCTCTGGGTCTGGCGTGGCGGAACACACACACACACACACACACACACACACACACACACACACACACACACACACCCGGGGGGCCGGTGCTGTCTAGCAGCGGCCTGGTGCAAGCGGGCTCAACGAGGGTGGCCCAAACCACGATGGCAGGTCCACCTTCAGGGTGGTCTGCCGCCGCAGAGAGACACACACACACACACACACACACACACACACACACCGTCTCCCTTCCCCCCCAGGAGTCTCGGGTGCATTTGAACGACTCTGAGGTGCAGCTCCTCCTCTCCCCACCGGGGGCAGGAGGGCGTTTGTGTTCTGGTTCTAAACTGCATCCTGGTCTGTTTATGGTTCCGTTCACACCTGTGTGTGTGTGTGTGTGTGTGTGTGTGTGTGTGTGTGTGTGTGTGTGTGTGTGTGTGTGTCGCACAACAAGCGCCGCTCCAGGAGCGACACACACCCTGATGTTTTATGGACGCAAGCACCGTTAGCCGCCTGGGACCACAAAGAGGCTCTTTGTGCAACACACACACACACACACACACACACACACACACACACACACACACACACACACACACACACACACAAACATTTACCCTCCACTCTCCCCACACTGCCCTTGTTGTTATTGCAGGAGCAGAAAGGCGTCTTTATGAATCCACAAACGTGTGAGCGTCCAGGTCGGCCCCGCCCACTCCATCGGAAGGCCCCGCCCACACCTCCACCGCCCCTCCTCCAACAACACCACCTCTGAGTCTCGGTAAAGTAAGGGTCACGGATTTCCGAGCTCACGTCGCAGACTGCTGCGTGGGAAGCCAGCGTTCGTGGCCCCTCCCCTGGGACTGGAGTCATGAATATGGAGGAGCCGGTGGTGCGTTCAGGCGCTCACCCACAGCATCCGACAAAAGATACCAGAGCGCGCCTCCAGAGCGGGTTAGACCGAATTACTGCCGCGCTCCACCTCTATCCGGGTCTTGATCCGCGGTCCTGGACTACTTTAGGACCGGTTCCCTGTGGAGGAAGGCTTGGGTTGACCCTGGTTTAGTTTTTACAAGGTGTCGGTGGTTTCTCGCAGAAATACAAACGTGCATCAGCAGCTCTGATGACTTCCTGAATCTTTTGCTTCCAACGTTAGCCCGTTAGCCTGCTAGCTCGCCCTCCCAGCTCCGTCGCTGTCGCGGAAACGGCAAGTCGGGGACCATAATGAAAGGACAGGAGGAAAAAAATAACTGTTCCTCCTCTCGGAGTCGCTGCATTCCTGCTGATGATTGTGCGTAACTTTCCTCGCCATAATCAGCGAGTCGGAGCCCCAAAGTTGTAATTTGGCCGTGACGACATCGGCTCGTGAAAACACAACACACCGTGTGCTGCACACACACACACACACACACACGTCACACACATCACCAGAATTAAGTTATTAACCCAAGCTTTTGAGCACAACTGGGCCAACGGGGGTCAAAGGTCACGTCGGGCTAATTTGCTTCGAGATTATTGAGTTTAGAGCTTTTAATGGTTTAACTGGACGCTGAGTTCCCGACGGCGCCTCCTGCTGGAGCTGCAGGAATGCTTATTCTCCTGCCCTGTGTAAATACCCCCCCCCCCACCCCTCCCAGATGCGTCTGAGGCGGTAATGATCCCTCTACCCATTGAACCACGCAGCCTTGAGCGCTTAAACACAGCGTCCAGCGGTCTTTAAGCTGGTAATGATAACGTGTGTATGAGTCCCCGCCCGTCTGTTGTCCCATCGGACAGCCGTCGTCCACGGCGACCGTCCAGTGTAGCCTCCTGCGGTTGTTGTACGCTGTACCTGTAGTTGCGACTTTACAGAAATGCATTCACCGTTTCCCCGCCTGTTGGCGCAAACCGTCACGACTCAGGACTTTCCAACCGGTCTTATCGTCTCGGATCCAATTTCATGGGAAAGTGTGCAGAGACAGAACAAACAGCGGTGAGTTATACTTCGGTCGACCCCGTCGCCGCCGCCGCCGTCTGACCTCTGCGGTCGTTTCCTGGCCTCGTCGCGTTAGAATCGACGGCGGCACCGCTAACGTCCGGTCGACTCGCCCTGGAACTTTACGGCTTTGTCTCCTCGAGCGCGTTCAGGAGTTATGGCTGCAGATACTTTATGATGTGTGCGCTGCCAGATGCACCTGTCCGCACCTGACTTACGATCCCGATAAAGCCAACAGGCTTTAATGGCTTCCTGTCTGGCAGCTGTGACTGTTTATAACTGCGCTGATCACTGGATCTCCTGGATGTCCCTTAAACATCTCTTTGGAGACGCACCTCTTCGTCACGTTGGAGTTTTTGTGTGTCTTTTTCAGTTATTTCGAAAGGTTTCTCTTAGTTTTTGTTTGTTGTTTACTTCGTGGTGTGTTGAAGAGTCAGACGGTAGTCTTAATTGTAGTTTCGGTTTGGATAAGGAGAGACTCGGTTGGCCTTGAAAATTTGGCCGTACTTTTTGTGGAAGAATCTTTAATTGGGATGAAAGTTGGCAAACAGTCGAAGCGTCTCATCCAATCACAGACCAGCAAACAACTCTGATTCATGATGAGGTACCGACGAAAGCACGCGGGTGTTGGGTCAAAACTGTCCCCTTGAACGTTGAGCTCATCCCCGAGACCCGGATATCCGTCCTCTCTTGTCTCAAGGCTAGACCTCTGACCCCCCAGGGGCAATTTCTTCTGGGCCATAAATTTTAACAACCATGGGAACTTCCTTTATCCGCCCGGCTCTTCTGACCACTGAAACATGTCCAGAAGAGCCCGCTGTCATGTCACGGATGGCCCTCATCCCTTAAAAGGGCCCGATCCCCGACGCTGGCTTTAATGTCTGGATTTCAGGAAGTACTTTTCC
Organism: Antennarius maculatus; assembly: GCA_013358685.1. Lineage (NCBI taxonomy): Eukaryota > Metazoa > Chordata > Actinopteri > Lophiiformes > Antennariidae > Antennarius > Antennarius maculatus. The sequence continues at coordinate 26,335,645 of CM023609.1, read as the reverse complement.
AGAAGAGAGCGCAGGATGATGAAGTCCTTTCCTCCACCTCTTCCTCCTCCTCCTCCTCTCTTCCCGTGAAGTTTATCTCCTCCTCCTCTCTACCCGTGAAGTTTATCAGCCGAGATGGAATGTGTTCTTTTTTAACGGGCAACAATAGTTGGAGGGTTTCTCTGTAAATAACTCCTAGTCGGCCAAACCGGCTGAGCTGACCAGTACCGGTGGGCAAATGAAGCAATGTAAGGAAAGTACAGTAGAACCTACAGTAGAACCTACAGTAGAACCTACAGGAGAACCTATAGTAGAACCTACAGGAGAACCTACAGTAGAACCTACAGGAGAACCTACAGGAGAACCTACGGGAGAACCTACAGTAGAACCTACTGGAGAACCTACAGTAGAACCTACAGTAGAACCTACAGTAGAACCTATAGTAGAACCTACAGTAGAACCTACAGGAGAACCTACAGGAGAACCTACAGGAGAACCTATAGTAGAACCTACAGTAGAACCTACAGTAGAACCTACAGGAGAACCTACAGGAGAACCTACAGGAGAACCTACGGGAGAACCTACAGTAGAACCTACGGGAGAACCTACAGGAGAACCTACAGTAGAACCTACAGGAGAACCTATAGTAGAACCTACAGTAGAACCTACAGTAGAACCTACAGGAGAACCTACAGTAGAACCTACAGGAGAACCTATAGTAGAACCTACAGGAGAACCTACAGTAGAACCTACAGGAGAACCTACAGGAGAACCTATAGTAGAACCTACAGTAGAACCTACAGGAGAACCTACAGGAGAACCTACAGGAGAACCTCGAGATACGAGTTAACTTTGTTCCGTGGCTGAACTTAAGCCACATATTTTTCCATTTGAAATAACTAAAATAACCAACACGTGGTAAAGAACGAGATCCGGTCTCATTGATGTCGTATCCATCCACCAGTGGTGGTGTCCTGAAGTAGGACTCTTATTTTGGATTTTTACTTGTATGTCAAACAAAAATATGGACAGAGTGATGACTCGTATCTCAAAGAACTCATGTCTCAACTGAGTTCTACCACAGTACACTGGGTGGAATGAGGTGTAGCAGTAGCATATTAGCCACACCGCCTAACAGAAGTTTCCTTTTGTGACATTTCTAAGTGTTTCCAAATGAATCTGAAGCTAAAGTTAGCGCTCCAGGCACCTCGGGGAGGCTGAACAGAAGAGTCTGATAAAGACAGATTGTGGTATTTAAATGAGGTTGTGTGTGAATGACCTCCGTGTCGTCGTTGTCTCAGTGTTCTGGAAGTAGAACTCGACTTGATTTCCTGTGTCTGGATTGAAACCTCTGGTCAAGTCGTTATTAATCACCAACTTGTATTTAGTCACGTTAGAAAAGATTCAGACATATGAAGACGATCAAGAACGTCTCATTCTCAGCTTGTCTTTGTAATTCCACACATGTCAGGCTCTGACAGTGATTAGTGATTCTAGAAGATTCGTCTAAATCAACTTGAACGACAAGCAGCTCATGATTAATTAGCTCTACGCTGTGTTGTGGAATGCAAAGGCCGACGTTTGACAAACGCCTTCAGGTCCAGACAAACTTGAACACATCACATGTCTGTGGGATGGACGGTTCGTCCAGGCGGAACCAGCTTCTCCTCAAGAACCCAACTTCAGTGACTTGGATGTTGATGCAATCTATTTAGGATGTGTCCCTCGTGGCTCCCACACCTCGGCCATCACAGCAGCAACATTTGTGGTGAGGAAGAGGAGGAGGAGGATGTTGACGGCCGGTGTTGGTGTAACTGAACACCGGCGGCTCTCAGAGCCACTAAAGTGTCGTCTGTAAACACTGTTGCTGTTGATGTGAAGCCAATGACTGACTGCAGATGGCTGCGTCCACTTAGTCCCACTCTGTGTGTGTGTGTGTGTGTGTGTGTGTGTGTGTGTGTGTGTGCGTGTGTGGGCTCTGTGGAGTGTGTTTATTGCTTGGAGCGTACAGAGGAGGACTTCTCATTACAGGCGTGTGTGTGCGCTGGTGCATGTTTGTGTGTTTACGCTCACAATGATGTCACTAATTAGAAACTCGCTTTATTTTCCCTCCTTGTTCCACGAGTGAGTGGGTGTTGAATGGGGCATTATGGGTAATATAATTAATGACCAGCCCCCCCCCCCCCTTATTATCATTAGTCACATTCCATCAGTCCTCGGCGAGGGCTGAGACTTACGAGGACTTGTTTGCGCCGCTTTTCCTCACCGTACCCCCCCGGTTTCTGTCGCCCCTGTCTTCCCCTTTGGCCATTGTCTTCATGTAACCCTGTTTCTGGCCACTAATGCCCCTCTGCCAGCCTTTTTGCTTCAGATGCTTCAGTCCTCCCGTGTCCACCATATTGTTGGACCCAGTCAAGCGAGTGATGGCTCAATTGAATGTGCCTCTGAGGAATGCTTCCCTGTGCTTTGGACTGTCTGGGTGTTTGTAGTGGGTTCAGGTTGGTCTATTTTGATTCGTCCCAGAGGTACGATACCCTGCTGGTCCCGTCCCGCTCATACTGGCCAAGAAACCGCCTGTCTTTGTGATTCTGGTCCAGTTCTGGACCCTGGTTGAAGCCGTTTCCTGATAACTTCAGCATAGTCTCTCATGAAGCAATGGTTTAGTAGTCTATAAGTGATTGAAGGACTTCATGCTATCTGATAAAGTCTATCAACCAAGAGCGCCCAGGAGATTCTATATGCCTCCTTCAGCCTTCTAGACCACTGTGACCAATCAGTAGAGTCCAAACCTCTTCCAAACAATCTGGTAGGTCCTGGATCTGCCTCGGTTTCAGAGATTAATTGGTTCTTCCTGTTATCTTTACTGTTATCTGTAGCTCTGCTGTGAAGTTGCCAAAGTTATGACCTCGAGCTACGACTGCTAACTATCTGTAAAATAATCTGGACAGTATTTCAAAGCTGAACTGGGGCCAAAATGCTTCAGAGGGCTTTATGATGGTAGAACAGCTCATCATTGCCAACTTTTTTGGGTTGATTCCCGCGTGTCAATTCGGAGGGTAATTCTGCTTCCTGTTGTTATATCCAGAGTTAAAACTCCTGCAACATGGTAGAGCCCATTCCCTGAAAGTCGATTAAGTATTTACTGGAAAACATGTCAACCTCTCTCCTCTCACCACTCTTGTACCTTTTGGGAGGAAAAGTGGGCAAATTGAATCAGAAGTCCATTGTCTCGTTCTCATGTGTCTTCACCTGGCACTGATTGGTTTATTGGTCGTCCAATCGAGGTTGAGTGATGTTGGATGTTTTGTTTGCTGCTTTCAGCAAAAGGCAAATGAAGATAAACTTGGAGCTGTTCCTGACGGATGAAGTCGTCCTGCTAATTCAAGAGCGACTCGAGAAACAGCGTCCGAACCCAACGCCGTCGCACACAATGGAGCGAAATCCATCCAGCTTTCAGGAAGCACCGGGTAGAGGAAACAGGAGCAGCTCTGTACTAGATGAAATATTGCTTCTGTGAGTTAGCATGCCAGTCATTCCTGTCTCTGCTCCGTTAAGCTTCGGACCGCTGCTCCCAGGATTATCCGCACAGGGCTGCAAAGTTCAGGCAGCGGCTTTCAGTCAAAAAATAGCGTCTGTGCTGGTAGAGGTCAGAGAGAGACGTCTGGCTTCTGGTTCAGAGATGATGAATTTCGGGGTCGGTCGCTGAGGCATCTGGAGGCAGTCCGATGCGAACTCGTCATCGACTGGAAAAACAAACATTTGCAAGAAAGTTCCTGACGAGTGGGTTTAGATTTGGAATGAAATAGATATCAATGAGCGGGATTATTCTGCTCCAGTAATTATTTTTTCATTTTCATGAGCGCTTCCTCTTTTGTCTGTGGCCTGTTTCCAGGCCTTCGCCTCATTCCCACACACTAGAGAGTTCCATCAACAAAGCGAGCTTTCTAAAGCTGCTACTGGGACAGGGAGGTGTGTGTGTGTGTGTGTGTGTGTGTGTGTGTGTGTGTGTGTGTGTGTGTGTGTGTGTGTGTGTGTGTGTGTGTGCGCACGCCTCAATTCCCCCCAACACTCTTTTTGGATAAGAGACCCGTCTGAACCCGTGAGAGATAATCCTGCCTCTGTGCCGGTGACGGATTGTTGGGAGGCGATGGAAGACGAGAAGTGGATGCTATCCTCGGCAGTAAAAGGGGGGGTGGGGCTGTTTTTGGAGTGGAAGGGATAATCGAGATATTTAATAACTAGAGACAAGGCAATGTTTGACGAATTTAGCTTGTAGCTACAGATTCAAGGGGACTGTGCCCTCCTCGTGGTTCTCATGCCTTCTTGCGTTACCTGACAGGAACTTGTTTTTCCGACAGAGAACTCCGAAACCAAAGGGTTTTGTATCTTGTATCCTAGCAATGACAGAGGATTGTCTACTACAAGTGTGGGGGCACTGAAAGCCCTCTTGGACTGTCAGTCCTTCACTTGGCCTCCTCTAAAGGCTTTCTCCGCTCACAGAAACGGATGTAGTCAGTCGGACACAAGTCTGACAGGAATTTCAATGGGCTACGAGCTTCCCACGACTCTCAGCGCGCTGCAGCGATGCCAAAAAACACAAGGTGTTTGAATGCCGGTCTGTCTTTTTAGCAAACGCACCGGCTTGCGGGTTGGCCCCTGAGGCGGTGGTTTGTCATCTTTGCATTTGATGCATAAATGAGTCTGGGGTCTCGTCCTCATGCTTCTGTCCTTTGTGTTGCAGGTTGTGACCAGAGGGATGTGTTTTTAAACCCCAAGCCGCTGGGAGGTCAGGAGGTGACACGCCTCTGTGAAACACGACTGGAAGCAAATGGTGAGCAGTCGATATGACGTTAGAGGAATGGCCTGACAGTTCTGTATACTCTTAATGGTGTTGTCATTGGTTCTAAAAATACAGGCAAAGTTAATTTTATCCAATAATAGTTTTACTAGGTTGACCTGAGTCCGACTTATTCATCGAATAAATGCCCAAACTTGTTTTCAGGGGTTCTACTTTTCTGGTAGGGTTCTTGGACTGTTTTAGAACAGTGGTCCCCAACTGCCGGGTCAAGATGCTTGACACATGGATACGTCACTTGCGTCACATGGATACCTTCTTAAAGGGGCTGCTCCGGCCGCTAACACAGAATACATCACCACTAAACTGAAATTCCCAAGCTAGCAGAACCAACAAAATGCAAACGTCATTGGAAAGTTTCGTTGCGGTGGGAAAAAGCCAGTAGGAGACAGTAGAAGAACCTACAACTTCAAAGAAATAGAAAGCTGCAAAATTCCAGTTTTTATGCTTGTCAGATTATTTATTATTTATTCGCCACATATTATATTCCCCTCCGTGAAAATACTGGCTGACGGCAAACTAGTCTGTGGTGCAAAAAACGGTTGAGGACCATTGTTCTAGAACAATGTTCCCCAATGGGTCAAACACTCTGACGTGTCCAGATTAGACTATAAGGAGATCAGTTTTTGGGGTTTTATGTCACAGTTCAGGGTCTTGTTCTGGCCTACTTCTCGTAAAACCTTGTTTGTTAATCAGTTGTTCCTGCTTCTGAGTTTCTACACGTGTTTGACACGTTAGTGAAAAACTCTACACACAAGTGTTGTTACCGTTTCCCTAGAACTCGTGAGTAGGATTGGCCAATGACTCCAGCGGAAAGGTTTTTATCCCAGCATTAGCTAGCTTCCTGGAACACTTAGAAACAACATATTCAAATCAAGACGGTCTGAAGGCCTCTTGTGCTGATTACCTCCTAGAATACACTGCATTGTGGGGTTGTGGTCCTTTCCTGTGACCTCAAATGCTCAATCCCCCAGTCGAAGTCTGTGGTCCTGTGCTTTGGAACCAGTTTCAGAAAGTCTGTGCAAAGAAAATCAAGAGAACAACTATAACTTGCGTGAAACCGCATGTGTTAAAAGTGGTAGTAAATCAGTTTTACAGTGCAGATAATAATCTGCCCAGAAGCCAATACTGAGGGTTTTTATGAAGGGATTGATCAGAACATGAAGTGTTTTGTTCCGTGTGAATGTAGGCTTGCTGTCTAACAACTGGTCCTGTCTTCTTCCCCAGCTCTACCGCCATGCCTCCGGGATTGGTGCGTCGTCTTTCAGCGTTAGCAGTCCCAAACCTGCTGCCTCTCCTGCTGCTGGCCATCGGCTGGACGTTCCCCTCACGACTTCCTGTTGTTGTCCAAGGATCTCACTCCTCTCCTTCAAGCCTTTATCCCACCTTTGTCAGGAATGACACTCTGTTTGAGCACCTGGCCTTGCACCCCGACCCGAGTGTCGGACGGGTCTACATCGGGGCGCGAGATCACCTGTTCCAGTTGGATCGATTCCTCAAACCTGAGCTCCAGGATGACACTGGACCCGTCACGGACAGCCGGGATTGCTTACCTCCCATCACTGAGAGCAGCTGCCCTCAGGCCAGACTGACAAGCAACCACAACAAGCTCCTGCTGGTCGACCCCTACTCGATGGAGCTCATCACCTGCGGGAGCGTCAACCAAGGAATCTGTCAGAAACGTCGTCTGGAGTCAGTGGACAAAGTACTTTTCTCTACAGAGAGACCGGTGGATACTCAATATGTAGCAGCTAACCACCCCAACGTGAGCACCGTGGGACTCGTGGTTCGCTCTCACCCCGACAAAAAGCCAGTGCTGTTTGTGGGTCGGGGCTACACCAGCAGCCACCCTCCGATATCCACCCGAAACCTCGCTCAGGATCCCGTCTTTTCTTACGAGGAGACCGCCAAGTTGGCCGTGGCTGGCCGCCTCTCGGAGTACGACCATCATTTCGTAGCGTCGTTTGCCCACCGTCAGCACGTCTACTTCCTCTTCTACAGGCGGGACCTGAGATCGCAGTCGCGCGAGTACCGTACCTATGTTTCTCGTGTTTGCCTGGACGACCAGGCCTACTACTCCTACGTGGAAGTACCCTTGACCTGTCGTTCCAGGACGGGGAAAATTTACAACCTCCTGCAAGCCGTCCAACTCGGATTCTCCAAGGATGGAGAAGTGAGTCGAGGCTCCGAAACGCTCCTTGGTGTCTTCTCTACTCATTTGGCTTCCTCCTCCCGACCCAGTGAGGACTCGGCGCTCTGCATGTTTAACCTCGAGGATGTGGACCACAGGATTAACTCCACCAGAGACCTCTGCTACACCCAGATGGGTAAAAAAGGAGGACAGGAAGCAGCTTACATCGAGTACGAAGTCAAATCCAACTGTGCCAACCTGCCAGAGGTGAGTTCAGCAGATGGAACCTTTTGTTCCAGAGGTTACTTGTTGTATTGTTATGATGGCTTTCCAAAAGAAACTCATTTATTGTAATAGTCAAACATGACGCTTCGAGGAAAGATAGAATAATTCAACTCTCTCTCAACTTCAACTCTGGAACTCTTGACATTGTGTCATTTGCACGCGAGCGATGTATTTGGAGGGAAGTCTTGGGTAATTTTACAGAATATCTGGTCAGGGAGGGATTGATCGCTGGCACTAGTTACACATGTGGGGTTATGAATAACAACAAGCAGAGATGAGGTTCTAAGGAGACCAGCAATGAGACGAGACGGGATACAGATACCCAGTGGAGCAGAAAATGATCTCATTGGCTGCCAGGGCTGGGTACCAATTGATCGCTGATATTTTACCTGTGTTTTCTTTCTATTCTTGGGATTCTTGACCGATCCCAAGATGCTTTGCTCAGAGCGACACTAGATGAGCGCTGATGTACGCAAAATTTGTTGTATCATAAGCTGCCGCAACTTTTTCCGCCTTACTCTGGTTCACCATCCTCTGTTCCGTAACTGGATCAGTTGTCACGACAATAAATACTATGATTAGAAGCCTGATATTAACTGACGAGCTCCGCTCAACTCTCTACGTTGAAAAACATGAGAGACGTCAATGACTGCCCGTGAGTTATAGTCAAAAGTACAGAAAAGAGACTAATGTGACAGGACAGATATTGGTATCATGTCTCTCAGGGAAGGTTGAGGAATTAAATCAGACTTGGAGCTGAAAAGAGATTTATAGCATCATCAAGATGTAGATTCTCAGTCGGGTCCCTGCAGACAAACAACAGTGAAGCAGCTTCGTCCCTGTTCTGGTCGATCTGCACCAGACTACCGGTTCTCACGCAGAGATCTGAGCTGTGGGCGACTGGATTTGCTGTTGAAGACCAGGATCAGGACTGCTACCGAGCATTAGCGGCCCAGATGCAGCGTCAGCAATCACTTCTTGTTGTCTTGTGACTGCCCTCGGTGTTTGCGCCTCAATGTGCAGATGATTGCAGTCTGCAGCGGTGTGTATGATTGCTGTATAAACACCGGCTGCCGTCGGCGACACGCCAGGCCTGTACGTTTCAGGCCATATTCCTAGACTGGACGTCATAACTTCATAGCTATTTTGGGGGGACATAATGTAATTCGAAGCTATTCTTAGCAGTCAACCCTGCTTGTTTTCCTCTAATGGCTGGGTTGTCACAATGTGGATAAGAAACTGCCCTTCAATCCCCATGGTTAACTTAATCAATACCCTCTGAGACTATTTATAACTGTTTGTTTTGCCGTGTTGTTGGAGCAAAAGTTGAACTGTGTGAAAGTGTTTGGGTATGACTGTAGTTGGAGTGTGCGATAAGGCTTCAGCGGCGCTGGTACGCTTGGAGTCTATTTTTTAAGAACAGGCCAAATAAGGAGTCCATCGGTAAAAACCTGGCGAGACAACGACACGCAGTCCATCACAACACGCCGCCTCCGACAGGAGAGCTCTCAGGTTCAATGCCTCTACTTCCCATTGTTCAGACTATCCAGTGAAGAAGCAGTGACCCCTGCTTTCAACCGTTCTGCATGAAAAATACATTTCCTGGAACTAAAAACAACAACCGTCCCGCCAGAGCAAAGACTCCCTCCTGCCAAACGGGGGAAGCAAAAATAAATTGTCTGTAAGCTTTGAAGCAGAGTGTAGAAGCCATCGGGAAGCGTGGAGAGTTTGTTCAGTCCATCCTCTCCTCAGTAAATCCTGCTGGGATTTCACTCACCACACCAGGAACACTGCTGCTTTATGGCCGGCTCCTGATTTAATCGCCAAGGAATGAACAACAAATCATGTGAGAGGACAAAAAAGTGAGCAGGACATATTTCTGTTAGGATCTGATACCAGTCGAACAGCGAGATACGAGTTCTTTGAGATACGAGTCGTCGCTTTGTCCATGTTTTTGTTTGACATCTTTACTTGTTGGTGGATGGATACAACACCAGTGAGACCGGATCTTGTTCTTTACGTGTTGGTGGATGGATACAGCATCACTGAGGCTGTATCTCGTTCTTGTTGGTGGAGTAAAGACGTAGCTCGTGTGTTCTCGTGACTTTTGCGTTTCTTTTCATTCTTTATCGTTGTTTAAAATCTGCTTGCTTTTTGTGATATAGGGAGTTTGGGGCTTTTTTTCCAAGGCTGGAACGGATTAAGCTTATATCTCAAGGTACAACTTTGTTTCATTCGTTTTTTCATGGTCTTCGTGTTGCCCGTTACCCCAAACAATGAGGGTAAACTGGAGTGTAAATGTGTCGTGAGTTGATCTACCAGGAAGTAGTCTGGCCTGCATTGACACAAAGTTCCCGCATCCCATCCCGACACAACACTGAGACAGATCTTTGTTATTATGAAGCCTCCATCTAACCTGTCGGGGGGGTTTTAACGTGCCGCCACACGTCTGCAGCAGGGGGAGATGAAACGTTTGAACCTGAAGCTGATGACCAGCATCTCTCCGGTTCTCCACAGAACACTCTGGACGCCTACCCCTGTGGCTCGGACCACACCCCCAGCCCGATGGCCAGCAGGATGGCCGTGGAGGCCGAGACCATCCTGGACAGCCCGTCCGCCCGTCTCACCGCCGTGGCCGTCAGCGTGAGGGCGGGGCATACCATCGCCTTCCTGGGGGACGCCAAGGGGAACCTGCACAAGGTGAGGGTTTACTCTGCCGCCACGCCAGATTGTTTCTTCAAACGCCACGTCATCGTTTAGCTTGCTGAGGTTTTCATTTTATGGTGCTACGGAGACTATTCTGGAGGTCTAGAATAGACTCCGTGTGCAACAACGGGCTAAGCTAAGAGCTCCAGAAATTATCCTGGTCCGTCTTGAGTTACAATCTCATTTTATTGGTGGAATTTAGACGGGTTTCATTCCTCCAAATAAAAGCAGCAGAGACCGCCTCCCCCCAGCGTCGGCCTGGTAGGGTCGGCAGGAAGGGTTCTGTTCTGTCAAAACGGAGACGGGTTAAAGAAGTTTAACTTCTAAACATCTGTTTGCTCCTCACATGCAGCCTTAATCAGCTCGTAGGAACGCAGAATGGTTCTCCTGCAGGCGGACTTTTATTAATGTTTAATCGTATTTTAAATGTTTGTTAATGTTTGATCGTCTGTTTGGATTGACTTCAGATTGAAAGGTGCAGATATTCTTAAACGCTGTCGGTGGCGTTTCCAAGGTGACCGGTGGGGGTTGGGTCACCAACGACTCCCCCTCTGTGGGTTCAGACGAAGGTCGGGGGAGTTGAGGACTGAAAACCAGGAACAGGAAGTGACCTGAACACTTCCTGTGAACTCATCTGGAAGCAGGAATGGATTTTAGTAAATGTTTGGGCTTCTAGATCAGAATTTATTCTCGTTATCTTCGATTGTGTGAAGCTCTGTGGGGGGGTTGTGGGGGGGCCCCGTCGATATCTGGAGTCTCCTCACAGTCGGCTCTTTGTCCTGGTTTTTTTCTCCCTCGTCAATGGGGGTTTGTGGTCGGGGCCCCCAGCACCGGCCCCTGACGCACAATGACGGCCATTAATGTATTTTTACCCGGTGACATCAGGCAGCGCTGGCCTGACCCCGAGCCTCATCACGGCGGACGGATTACGCCGCTCGCGGGTCCTGCACTGTCATCGCTGACCGGCAGACCTGTCCCAACAGAGGGACTCATTCAGGTTCCCGTGGAAACGCCGCGTCGTGGCCGTTAATGGAGGCGTTGTCCACGGTGCGACCGCCGACGAGTGATATGTCGGTTTCAGCCTCGGGCCCCTGGTGGTCCAACACACAGAACACCAACCAGCAGACTCTGTTTTGTTTTATTCTCCTCGTCTTTGACTCGTCTGAAGGGAGGACTCGGTTCTGCTAATTGGTTGCGGTTTTTAATCCCGGTTGGTCCGCCTGTGGGGAGCTGTGGGATCAAATAGGGCCGACCCAAAACCTCCACATACCTGGAGGATCATGGGATTAACTCAGCATCCGGAAAACATCCTGGAACGTCACCGTCAGGAGTGGGGAACACACTCGTCCTCGTACCGTGTGCTGGATGTTCCCTCGCAGAGGAACGTCTCGCTGATGACTTCAGATGGACCGAAGGACCTTCAGGCCCCTGGTGGGGGGCCCTCACGGGGGGGGTCCTGGTGGGCTTTACTGGTGGGAATCAAGAAATGTCTTCAAGTGACACCTCTTCCTTGGTGCTTGTTTGTTTGTTTGTTGGACTCTTGTTCACTTAAATTCTGGCTTCACAAAACCTGACTTTAATTCTAACCCAACTCGAGGTTTAATTGAAGGTTGCTCAGCGGTTGCTTCTTGTATTTCTGGGGCTCCTCAGGTGTTCCTGGGACCGAACGGGGAGGTGGAGGAGTACTCCGTCACCTCCGTCCAGAAGAACTCGGCCATCAATCCGGACTTCATCCTGGACCAGAAGCAGGAGCACCTCTTCATCATGACTCACAACATGGTATTCAGGTTCTGCTCCGATGGGAGTCGGGATCATCTGGAAATATGTGTTGAACTTAATCTGATTATGTTTGGCTTCCAGCTCCAGAAGAGGCCGGTGGCCGAATGCCAGCAGCACCTGGACTGCCAGTCCTGTCTGCTGGCCCACGACCCGTACTGCGGCTGGTGCGTCCTGGAGGGCAGGTGAGGAACAACCGCCGGGGGGTGATCTCTGGGTATCTGGGGAGAAAAAGTCGAGCCTGATTCTAAAAATCTCCTGCTAATCCCGCGCCGATTTAGTAAGAAACTGTTGAATCCGCGATGAACGAGCTGCTTCACGAGGAGCCGACGTTACAGATTTCTAAAACAGTCTGAGGTTGTTTTTTTTTGATGTAGCTGGAAAGTTTTGGCTGTCGACGCTGCGAAAGCATGAGGTAACGGGTGGGTGTTTCCTCCTGCAGGTGCGTGTTACAGTCTGACTGTCGTCGTGGCAACCGGCCGGGCCAATGGCTGTGGAGCTTCGACATGGAGCAGCAGTGTCTGAGCGTCCAGGAGCTCCACCCCTCCAACATCAGCAGGGACGAGAGCCGGAGGGTGAGTTCTTCTAAACAGGGAGTCTGTCTGTACCTGCCCCCAGCCCCCCAGCACCAGAAACCCACAGTAGAACCCAGCCCCCCCCGGTCACCTGGCCGTAACTCATCCTGGTTTCTTATCAGCTGAGAGACGTGGCTTCAAGCAGCGTGTTGGGAGGAGATAGTGATCGGATCTGTCCGGTCACGCCTGGTGCAGGAGAGGAAGAGCAGAATCAGTCGCCCGCGAGGAAGATGAGGGAGATGAGGAAGATGAGGGAGATGGTACTGTTGGATAGCAGCAAGAATGCACCCGGTGCAATCAGAAAACAGTCTAAACAACGCAGGAAGTCTGCGGTTGGAGGTTCTAGGCGGGTTCTGTTGGCCTCTAGTGGACAATGTTAGTCAGACACAACAGGAAACCAGGGTGACATGGTGGGCGGAGTCTCACAGCAAGAAGGTTGTGGGTTTGAGTCCCTTCTGTCTGTGGTTTTGCTCCGGGTTCTCCGGTTTCCTCCCACCTCCTAAATCACCGATCCCAACTGTGTGGTTGTTCGTCTTTTGAGTGGTTTCACGATTCCTATCACCCGTAAGTCCGCTGGGATCGGCTCCAGCAACCCCCGTGACCCACCACCACGGGAAAACTGTTCCGAACATGAATGAATGAATGACAAGAGTAAGATTGTTTTATTGTTTGATGCGTACGCCTGAGATGCTAACATTAGCACTTATTGTCCGTCTGTCCTCAGGTGTCTCTGTCCGTCCCGGGACTCCCGGCGCTGGACGAGGGTGAAACCTACTCCTGCTACTTCCTGGACAGCCAAAGTCCTGCCGTCATCGCTGGAGGTGGGGTCAGCTGTCACTCCCCCGACCCCGCCCGACTACCCATGGTGCCTCCGGGACAAGGTGAGGCGACGGCGACCGATGATCCGACCCGACCCAATCCGTGTCCTCTAAGCCGCTTTACACAGCAGGGAGTCATCTGTAATTTAACGCACACGTGCCCCCCCCATAAATCTGCTGCATCCAGTGATCCTTTTCTCTGATTGGCTTAGGTTGTCCGTGGGGGGGGGGGCAGGGTCATTATTCAGTTTGCTGGGGAAGTCAGTGATTAAAGAGGCTCGTGGATAAAAACTGAAACCCCTGCAGAGGTCGAACTCAACCAAACATTCACATGATTTGTGTCTGACACACACACACACACACACACACACACACACACACACACACACACACACACACACACACACACACACACACACACACACACACACACACACACACTGGTTCCCATGCCTACATTCCTGACCTTGCAGCTTGCTGTAGCAGCACTCAGGCAGAACGACCCCCCCAGGGGGTGGGGATGGGGGGTGGGAGGGGCAGGGGGCGGGGTTAGGCTTAGTGCCGCCCACCTGACAGAACTTCCCACCAGACGTGTCTGACCCGTCCTCGTTTGTCGTTCGGGTTTTCTGGATCCGCGTTCGCCGCCCAAACAAAGTCACGTAAACGATCGTTTGACCTTGGGGGGGGCGTCCGACGCTCATCCGACGCTCATCCGACGGCGTGTGTGGTCTGGAGACGCCAAATCAGATTGAAGACACGGTGAAAAGACAAAGTGATGAAGTAAATCTGTGCCGTCTGTAAACAATGTGGTCATTTATGGAATACACGTTAATTCTGATTGGTCGGCGCCGGTAGATCAGGACTCCGCCCCTTTAAATCAAAGCAGCAGAAGAAGAAGCGCCGGCTGTGTTTATGTCTGAGGCTGTAGAACACATGGCCTCCATTAGCGTCTGTCTGGACCCCCCCCCCCCCCCAGCTCTCGCCGTGTTTTGAGAACCCGTCCTCCAACCGTCTCCATCAGGAACGCGAAGCCCCGAAGAACATCATCCGCCGCACCGCCGCGCTCAAACAGGAAGCTGCTGGGGGTGAAACAGGAAGTTGTTCTCACGCCGTGTTGTTTTGTCTCCTCCTCTTCCTCCTCAGACTTCCTCACCGTCACGCTGTCGCTGCGCTTCGGCCGCGTCGCCATCACCGAGAGGGACTTCGTCTTCTACGACTGCACGGCGGTGAAGCAGCTGTCCGGCAGCATGCCGTGAGTCCCCGCCCCCCCATCCGTCCGTCAACCCCGCCCCCTTTCCCCATATACATATGTATACATATATGTATATGTATACATATATATACGTATGTGTATATATATATAATAGAATATAAACATGGTGTCGTCGGCATACAGTAGAAACTAGACATGAAATCTTGTTTTTAAGGTTAATAGAAACGAAACTAATTACAGCTAAAACTGTCAGTCAAAAAAATAGTGATAAAAAGAGTGTTGATAAAGTTCTGCATGTTTTGAATTCCTGTTATAGAGACTGGACGACAATAAGTTCATTTAATTTTAGTTTCTCTGCCTGCGGCAACTGAGAGATTTCCTTCGATTGAATTCAGAATAAAAAGTTTATTTATTGTAAAAAAATTCGTCCTGTGACTGAACTCATAATTCAAACATTTAAACCATTTAAAATAACTAACTCATTTATGTTCATAATTTAAGGGTTTTTGGAAAAAAAATTTTAAAAGCTGGAATGGATTAAAATGATTTTAGTTCATTTAATTTGATTTAATTTAATTTACTTTAATTTGTAATTTAAAAAAAATTAAAAATTAAATAAAATTTACTCAAATCATTCTAATCCATTCCAGCTTCATAAAAAAGCACCAAAACCCTTAAATTATGAAAAAAAAATCATATTTTCCACAGGTGCTGACGACTGCGTAGCGTCTCTAACGTGGACTTCCTGTTTTTCCCATGTGCAGTTGCCGTGGTTGCGTTTTGAGCCAATGGGGGTGTAACTGGTGCGTCCACCAACACCTGTGTACCCACAAGCCCACCTGTGGGGAGGGGGTGATCATCTACAACCAGCACGTAAGTCGAGTCTCTCTTGTCTGTCGGTCCTCGCCACTTTTTGAATATTCTGAAGCCCCGCCTCCGGCGTGAAGGAGTGGGCGTGTTCTTGATCACATGACTTTCTAATATGTCACTTATTTTAGTTGTGATTTCAAATAAAAGAAACCAAAAAAATTCATCAAATTTCAAAATTCCAGTTTGTTTTTGATCCATGATCAGCAGGTGAGTCTCCGCATGGCATCGCTACCCATAATGCATCTGTCACAAGCAGCCACACACACTAACAACACCTTCAGTTCTTCTTTTATTTCCATTTTCCCTCCATTTGTTTATTTCTGCCCCCCCCCCTTCATGTCTCCCCCCCAGTTTAAACTCCCCACCTCGGCTCCACCCACAACCAAAACCATTAAAGCTGTCACGGCGCCCACCCCCACCACCGCCGCCTCGACGACTGTCACCGTGACGACCACCACGCCAACGACAACGACGACGACTGCAACTCCGGTTGTTGTCGCGACGACACCCCCTCCGACCAGTCGCCCCGCCCCCACGACTCCTCCCCCCACGACGACCGGCCCCGAACCGACGACCCCGCCCACCACCACGCTACCGCCCACCCCACCCCCCCCACTAGAGGTCGGCACCACACAGGAAGAGGCGGCGGCCGCGGGGGGGCTGGTGTTGGTCACCGACGATGCCCCCGAGACGCCGAGTGTCGCCACGGCAACGGCGGACCCGGCGCCCGTCACCGCCGCCGATGTTCTGAGCGGCGATCCGGAACCCGTGATGCCTCTGGTGATCCCGCCCACTGATGACGACTCCTCCCCCCTGGAGGTGGTGACAGAGGCTCCGCCCACCGACCGCCAGGAAGCCGAGGGCGCTTTGAGTGTGGAGGAACCGCCCACCGCGCCCTCCACCGATTGGCCGCTGCCCACGCCCTTCCCCGCGGGCGAACCGGACGACTCCGACCCCCCTCTGAACTCTGACCCCACCCGGACGCCCACTCACACGCCCCCCCCAGACGTCCACACCGAGGACCCCGAGGTGCTCCTCTGGCCCAAACTGGAAGTCGACGCCCACTTGGAGAGCGCCGTCCTCCCAGAAAACGACACCGCCACCTTCTCGGCCGCCACCGTGCTGTCAGGGGACGGCGAGGTGGACCACGCCCCCCAGGCGTACCCCCACCTGCTGGACGCCGACTCCGAGCTGGACTACCAGTACGACCCGGCCGACGCCCTCCTCCCGGTGAGTTCCGCCGCTCGCTTCCGCTTCCTCCTCCGAACGCCTCCCAGCCGACTGGACGCCGCCGCCGGAGCCACGCCCCCCACCAGCGTCACATCAGCCCCCCCCCCCACCTTCACCGTTCTGTTGTTTCTGTTGCTTCAGACCCACAGCAGCTGAGTTCATCCATGTTTCTGATTTAAATTGTTTTCTGTTCAATCTGAGGGATTAGAACCAGAGATTAACCAGAGATTATAGAGAAATAACATCTTCATTCTGTTGTTATCGCTGATGAGATGAATTTAAACGTTTTTCACTTTGTCACCGAATAGTTTTTATTTTCAGGACACAAATAATAATATCATATCATTAGCCCGTAGCAACCCCCGTGACCCACAATGAGGAAGAAGCAGACGAGACGGAGACGCTTTTTCTGTACTAAATTAAAAACTAAAATTGTCAGATTAAAATGGATTCATATTAACCCAATATTATTAAAATGTATTCATAAATAAAGACGATGGGGGTGGTTACCTACAGGAGACGAGTTTATTCAACTTACATCGTTTTTCTGACTTACATCACGTCTCCTGGAACCGATTAATGACGTTAGCTGAGGTTTAGCTGTACAGCTGCAGGTAACTTAGTTAAAAAGACACAGGTAATGATTCACTCGCTCATCCTTACTACCCATGATGCAACTCTGCAGCTGGCAGAGAGACTGCTATGCTAATAGCGGCTAAAGAATTAGTAATAATTCAGAGTAGGAGTCGCATTGAAAAACATGAATGCAATGAATAAATGATTAGGTGTGTGTGTGTGTGTGTGTGTGTGTGTGTGTGTGTGTGTGTGTGTGTGTAGGGGGATGAGGGCTCGTTTGTCAGCTGGGGGTCGTCTGCGTGTCCCTGCGTGGAGAAGGTTCAGGGTTCATCGCTGCTGCCGGTCGGAGTGGAGAGGAAGATCACGCTGCTGGCCCGCAACCTGCACCTGTACCAGGTACGCCGCACCTGAACACACACACAGGCGTGTGTGTGTACGACCCACACACTCCCATCATGCTTTGCGTCTGTGCGTCCAGGACGCGGAGCTGGACTACGAGTGTGTGCTGGTGATCGAGGGCCAGACGGTGGTGGTGGACGCCTACGTGGAGACGGACGACCTCAACCCGACGACCTTTGACATCACCTGTCAGTTGCACCAGGTGCGATGATGTCACCAGCTCAGGCGTCGCTAACGACAACCAAACGACTTTTATTGACAGTCAAACGGCTTTGATTGACAGTCAAATGGCTTTGATTGACCCTCCCCCGTTGTTGTTTGTCCAGTACTCCTACGCCGCCCCGGCGGAGGAATACAACGCCATGGTGTACGTGAAGCGGCGGGACACCTTCCACGTGGACAGTCCTGCCGATCTGTATGGTGAGGTCTCAGGGATTTGATCCAATCACGCGCTGCCGCCAGGGCCACGCCTACCGACTGACGCTCTGGTTTGCTCCGCCCACAGTGACGCTGTACGACTGCTCCGTCGGACGCTCCGACTGCAGCCGCTGCCACACGGCCGACCACAAGTACGGCTGCGTGTGGTGCGGCGGGGGCGGGGGCGGCGCCCGCTGCCTGTTCTCACACTCCTGCGGCGAACCGGTGCAGCAGACGTGCCCCGCCCCCGTCATTCACTCGGTGAGCGCTGCGACCTTTGACCTCTGATTGCCTGCTATCTGGTTCTCACCCGTCCTTCCCCCTCAGATCGAGCCGCTGTCGGGCCTCCTGGAGGGGGGCACCCTGGTGACCATCGCCGGGTCCAACCTGGGCCAGAAGGCGGAGGACATCCTACACTCCGTGTCGGTCGCCGGCGTCCCTTGCGCCGTCGTTCCCGCCCTCTACGAGGTGTCGTCCAGGTAACGACACATGGGGGGGGGGGGTCGCGAGAGAAGTTTGAAGTGTTCTAAAATATAAAAATATAACCCCCCCCCCAGGATCGTCTGCAGAACCAAAGCCAGCGGGGGGGAGAAAGAGGGACACGTGTCGGTTAAAGTCAGCGGGGGGGAGTTCGGCCGCTCCAGCCAGACCTTCAGCTACCAGGTGTGTGTGTGTGTGTGTGTGTGTGTGTGTGTGTGTGTGTCTGTGTGTGTGTGTGTGTGTGTCTGTGTGTGTGTGTGTCTGTGTGTGTGTGTGTCTGTGTGTGTGTGTGTCTGTGTGTGTAACTAACTTCCCCCCCGCCCCCCAAGGACCCCTTTGTGATGGGGATGTCTCCTGAACGCGGACCCAAAGCGGGGGGGACGCTCCTGACCATCACGGGGAGGAACCTGCTGACGGGACGACCTGCTGACCTCAGCGTCACCGTGGGGGGCGTGGCCTGCACCATGTAGGCGTGGCTTCTGTCTCTTCTTTACATGATTCAAATGAGCTTTCAGTCTGACCTTCGACCCCCCTCCCCCCCAGAGCCTCGGCGCTGCAGAGCTCCAGCGTTCGCTGCGTGACAGGAAGTAGTAACCAGACGGGCGAGCAGCGGGTTACCCTCCACTACGGCGCCAGCCGGCGACACCTCCACTCCTCCTCCTACCGCTACACCCAGAACCCCAACATCACCTCCGCCTCCCCCGCCAGAAGCTTCCTGCAGTGAGTCCTGGCTCCGCCCCTCACCCCCCCCTCCACCTGACCCCCCCCAGACGTCCTGACGTGACCTGTGTGTGTGTGTGTGTGTGTGTGTGTGTGTGTGTGTGTGTGTGTGTGTGTGTGTGTAGTGGCGGGCGGCTGATCTACGTGTCGGGACACAACCTGGACGTGGTCCAGGAGCCCCGCATGCTGGTGACGGTGGCCCCCCCCCAGCCCGTCAGCCAGAACAGGAGGAGGAGGAGGAGGGAGACGTTGCGACGGACACCCCGGATGGTTCCTGATCCCTCCTGCCCTGGAGACCCCCCCTGCTCCGTCAAACAGGTGTGTGTGTGTGTGTGTGGTGGTGGGGGGGGGTCACCCCGGATCCAGACTGACCCGACCCCCTCCTATCACCCCACCACCCCCCTGCTTCTGTCCCCCCAGTTCACGGCGCGTTGTGAGGTCAACTCCTCCACCCTCATCCTGTGTCGCTCCCCCACTGTCAACTCCTCCGTCTGGGGGTCAAAGGTCACCGTGGAGTTCCTGATGGACAACCTGCGCTTCGACTTCAGCCGCCTGAACCCCCAGAGCTTCAGCTACGAGCCCAACCCGGTGCTGCGGCCCCTGAACCAGCAGGACCCCCTGAAGGCCTACCGGCACAACCCGGGCAGCTTCATCCAGCTGGAGGTCAGTTCTAGTCCCTCCCCCCCACTGGGGGGTGTGGGGTTCGTTGTGTCTGTGAGGTATCTGACCTGAACGTGTCCCCAGGGCGAGAACCTGGACCTGGCCATCTCCAAGGACGAGGTGGTGGTGCTGGTGGGGGAGGGCGTGTGCGCCGTCAAGACCCTGACCCGGAACCACCTGTACTGCGAGCCCCCGCCCCAGCAGCCGGCACCGGCGGCCAACGGAAGGAAGCGCGAGGGCTCTGACAGTCTCCCAGAATTCACCGTGAGTCCCGCCTCCAAACTGAACGGACGGATCAATCAGGACGCGGCTGTAACATCAGGTGTGTGTGTGTTTCAGGTCCAGATGGGGAACCTGAACTTCTCTCTGGGGAAAGTTCAGTACGACAACCTGAGCCTCGCCACCTTCCCTCTGGAGGCCCAGATCGGGGTTGGGGTGGGGGCGTCCATCGTGGCGCTGATCGTCCTCATCATCGTGCTCATCTACAGGTGTGTGTGCGTTTAGTTTGGAGACAGAAAAGTGGCATTACTACCACAGTTAGACCATCAGTATCCGTTAGACTATCAGTATCAGTTAGACTATCAGTATCAGTTAGACTATCAGTATCAGTTAGACCATCAGTATCCGTTAGACCATCAGTATCAGTTAGACCATCAGTATCAGTTAGACCATCAGTATCAGTTAGACTATCAGTATCCGTTAGACCATCAGTATCAGTTAGACCATCAGTATCAGTTAGACCATCAGTATCCGTTAGACCATCAGTATCAGTTAGACCATCAGTATCAGTTAGACCATCAGTATCAGTTAGACTATCAGTATCCGTTAGACCATCGGTACCAGGATTATGGGACCGGACCTGAAGTCGTGTTCTGGTCTTTAACGACAGCCTGAAGACGTGACCTTTGGGTTTTACCCATCAGCCAATGTTTCCATTTCCTGACCCAGCATGACCCCCCCTCTGCCTCCTGATTAACCCCAATCCTCACCAATGGGGGTTTGTTGGGTCAGATTACTTGAGTTAGCCTTTTCCAGTCTCACTGGATTCCCACTAATCCCGTGTGAAACTGGTTTGACTGGACCCCGTCTGACTTCCTGTTCTCCCAGGAGGAAGAGTAAACAGGCCCTGAGGGACTACAAGAAGGTCCAGATCCAGCTGGAGAACCTGGAGACCAGCGTGAGAGACCGCTGCAAGAAAGAGTTCACAGGTAAGAGCACGCCCCTACCCAGCATGCATCATTCATGTATGAGGTCTAACAACGCTCACCTCCTCTGCCCTGTTCCAGACCTGATGACGGAGATGATGGACATGTCCAGCGATCTAGTCGGCTCTGGAATCCCGTTCCTCGACTATCGGATGTACGCCGAACGCATTTTCTTCCCCGGCCACAGGGAGTCGCCTCTGAGGCGCGACCTGGACGTCCAGGAGTGTCGGCGGCAGACGGTGGAGCAGGGCCTGGTGCAGCTGTCCAACCTGCTGAACAGCAAGCTCTTCCTCACCAAGGTAAAGTCATCGTCACCGGTCATGAGGCTTCAAGGTGGCACCTGTGCTTCGAGGTGGCACCTGTGCCTCAAGCAGGGTTCGATTTGGTGCTTCGGTGTGTCTCAAACAGGGCTTTGGGGTGGTGCCTTGCCTCGAGCAGGGCTTCAATGTGGCGCTTGTATCTTGAGCAGGGCTTTGAGGTGGCGCCTGTGCCTCGAGCAGGGCTTCGAGGTGCTGCCTGTACATCGAGCAAGGCTTTGAGATGGCACCTGAGCCTTGAGCAGGGCTTCAAATATAGCGCCTGTGCCTCGAGCAGGATTCAGTGTGGCACCTGTGCCTTGAACAGGGCTTCAAGTTGCCACCAGTGTCTCGAGCAGAGCTTCAAGGTTGCACCTGTGTCTCGAGCCGTGTTTCTGGTGGTGCCTGCGCCTCAAGCAGATGGTTGACTTCTCGCTCTGGTCTCCACTCCCAGTTCATCCACACCCTGGAGAGCCAGAGGACGTTCTCGCCCAGGGACCGCGCCTACGTGGCATCGCTGCTGACGGTGGCGTTGCACGGCAAACTGGAGTATTTCACAGACATCCTGAAGACGCTCCTCAACGACCTGGTGGAGCAGTACGTGGCCAAGAACCCAAAGCTGATGCTGAGACGGTATGAAGAGGAGCAGGAGATCAGGATCCGGGGGTCTGGAAGATGTTTGACCGTGTTTTTCTTGTTCCCGCAGGACGGAGACGGTAGTGGAGAAACTGTTGACCAACTGGATGTCCATTTGTCTCTACACGTTCCTCAGGGTGAGGTTTGCAGAGCGACCTGGTCCCGGCGTCGCCTCAGGACAGAACTAACGGATTCGTGTTTGTTGCAGGACTCGGCGGGGGAGTCGCTCTACATGCTGTTCCGCGCCATCAAGCACCAGGTGGACAAGGGACCGGTGGACGCCGTCACCGGCAAGGCCAAGCACACCCTGAACGACAACCGTCTGCTGCGGGAGGACGTGGAGTACAAGACCCTGGTGAGGGGGGGACTCACCTGAAACATTTCCTGTACCCCCAAACGTCCACTACCACCACCTTCGGGGGTTTCTCCTTCCTGTTTCTACCTGTTTTCTTGTCGTCCTCTGCAGACGGTGAACGTCTTGGTGCAGGGCGGAGGCGTGAACGAGACCCAGCCGCTTCCCGCCAAGGTGTTGGACTGCGACACCATCACCCAGGTGAAGGAGAAGCTGCTGGACCAGGTGTACAAGGGCACCTCCTTCTCCCACCGTCCCCACGCCGACTCGCTGGACCTTGGTGAGAACCAGAGGGGGGAGAAGGGAAACGCTCTTGTCCTCAAGCGCTTGTGATATTTGTTGAGCTGTGGCGCCCTCTACGGGAAGACGGTGGTAAATACAACAAAAGTCCAGTCAGAGTAGTACAGTAGAACCTGCAGTAAAACCTACCCATAGCTGTTTAAATCAATCCACTGGACTTTAAGAAAGTTCCTTGAAGATGTTTCTCCTCTCATCCAAGAAGCTTCTTCAGTTCTGATGGTGGCTGGTCTTGTCCCAGCTTATTAACCCTGTGAGGTGTGGTCAGTGATATTTACATTCCAAACCCGCCTGGTTCTTCAACAGTGATTGATGGGGGTTCAAGGGGATGTCATAGGGGGGGTCGTTGAACCTATAGTAGAACCTCGAGATATGAGTTTAATCTGTTCCGTGACCAAACTCCGTCTGGTGCTCCCCTCAGAGTGGCGGTCTGGTGTCGCTGGTCATCTCATCCTGTCGGACGAGGACCTGACGTCTGTGGTTCAGGGCAGCTGGAAACGCCTCAACACGCTGCAGCACTACAAGGTCAAAGGTCACGCTTCCGTCCCACAACAGCCAATGTATTATCTTCAGTTTGTTAATGCTGACTGTGCATTTTGTGCCCATCAGGTCCCTGACGGAGCGACTGTCGCGCTCGTACCTCGTCACACCAAACACATTCACCATGACAACCACGACTACGTGGCCGGAGAGAGTGAGTTAAATAGATCCGTTTCTAGTGGCCCAGAACCGCTTTCAGAACTTTCAGAATGATGTGACTTTAAGTGACGCTGTGGAAACACCTCTGCAGAGACGCCGATGCTGGAGGACGCGGACGAGGGCGGAGTCAGACTATGGCACCTCGTGAAGGCCAGCGAGGAGCCAGAGCTGCCCAAACACCGCAGGGGAAGCCTGAGGGAGAGGGAGCGGCCCAAGGCCATCCCCGAGATCTATCTGACCCGCCTTCTGTCCATGAAGGTTCTGTTCCCAGAGTTCAGTTTGGTCCACCGGGAGAGCCTTTGTCTATGCTAGCTGCTGCTAGCTGCTCTTGATCTGTAAAATTGGCTACATCAAATCTCAAGGGTATCAATAAACGGCCGTAATCGATGGCTACCAATGTTAGCAGAGACTGTGCAGTACAGCTAGTCCTCAACATATCTATCCTCGGGTGACCTGCAATGTGCTGTCCTTCAAAACCGCTGTTTACGACATGCAACACAGTTTCACCAGACCATTACACTTGTGCAGCGTTCACCATCGCCCACGAGTGACTTGACTCCGCCTCCTCCTCGTCTTCCTCCAGGGGACGCTGCAGAAGTTTGTGGACGATCTGTTCACGGTGATCCTGAGCACCAGCCGACCCGTCCCGCTGGCGGTCAAGTACTTCTTCGACCTGCTGGACGACCAGGCGGGACAACACGGCATCACCGACCCGGAGACCATCCACATTTGGAAGACCAACAGGTACATACGAGAGTGTTCCGTCTAATCACAACGCCGTAACGGGTTTTCTGTTAAGTCACGCCTCCCACCTGTCTCCAGTCTGCCTCTGCGTTTCTGGATCAACATCGTGAAGAACCCCCAGTTCATCTTCGACGTCCAGGCGTCCGACCATGTGGACGCCGTGCTGTCCGTCATCGCCCAGACCTTCATGGACTCGTGCACCATCGCTGAGCACAAGCTGGGGCGGGTGAGGACACGAGCGGACGTGACCAGAAAAACAAACAAACACTCGTCCACTGTTAAGAGAAACGCCTCTCATTCCTCCTTGTCTTCCTGAGCAGGACTCGCCCATCAACAAGCTGCTGTACGCCAGAGACATCCCGCGCTACAAGCAGATGGTCGAAAGGTAAGCTTTGTTTATTTATTTATTTATTCACCGCTAGTCCTCAATTTACGAACATTCAGAGATACGAACACATGTGTTTCACCATATCCGACTATCGTACCGCAGTTCCCCTTTCTGCCACAACCCCCACTGAGCAGCACCGTTGCGTTCACGCATTGTAGAATGTAGCTACATGTGGCTACAGTGGATCATCAGCAGTGACTGACTGTTGTTGTTGATGATCTTAAAAACTGGTGTTTACTTCTTCTTGTCCTCATGGATTAAATTATCAGGATTAAAGTTTACTAATCTGGATTAAAACGTTCATGTGAATCACAAGTGACGCTTAATGGTAGATAATGGAACTATTTAATGTAATAACGTGTTTTTTTTCTTATTTATTTTTTATATTTTTTTTCTTATTTTGATTTGTGTATTTTATTTGAAAACCGGCGTTTAAATCAGAAAGATCGAACTCTAAACGACCTGAACCTGTATTTAATTTATTCTGTGTTTTATGTCAATTGTTTCTGGTCAGTCTGAGGGAATAAGACTTCAGTATTTAGAGAAGTAATGATATTTAAATGACCTCAGATGGAGATAATAGACCGAAATTTAATAAATAACAATTTACGAACAATTCAACTTAGAAACAACCTCTCACAACCCATTGTGTTCGTATGTTGAGGACTACCTGTACTATCAGTGTGATTCTTTGTGCGTCGGCGTGAGTAACGGCGATCTCCGCCCCTGCAGGTACTACGCTGACATCAGACAGACCATCTCAGCCAGCGACCAGGAGATGAACTCGGCTCTGGCTGAACTGTCCAGGGTAAGTCCCGCTGAACTTCACATCCCATAATATCCACCCAGTTCGCTAACATTCCGGTTTGTGTTTCAGAACTATTCTGGAGAGCTGAACTACTTGGTGGCGCTGCACGAGTTGTATAAGTACATCAACAAGTATTACGACCAGGTGTGTTTGCTGACTCAGCAGTCCGTGTGTGTTTGTTTTCTCCTCTAACGTCTCTCCACCCATCCCCCGCTCATCCCCCTCCTCATCCTCAGATCATCACGGCGCTGGAGGAAGACTCCACGGCCCAGAAGATGCAGCTCGGCTACAGACTGCAGCAGATTGCGGCGGCGGTGGAGAATAAAGTCACTGACTTGTGACAGAGCCCGTCGGAGCCGCGGTGCACCGTGGGAAGGGGGGGCGGGCTTCCGACGGGAGAGACTCGTTTCCTGCAGGACGAACTGAAACGCAGGAGAGCAACAGATGGAGGCGTGGGAGTGGGACGCCCCCCTCTTCTTTCGGGTTGTTGGGGACGTTTGGAAGCTACGTTCACGCCCACGAGCGTCGATTGCTTTGGTCTGGATGCTTTCTGACAAAAAGTCTTTCATGTCTCCTGGCCATGTGACCCTACCTGACATACTAGAACCCAGTTGATCCACGTTCAGTTGATCCACGCTCAGTTGATCTACGGTCAGCTGCTATATGATTAGTTGATCAGACGTCAATTTATCCACGCTCAGTTGATCCACGGTCAGTTGATCTATGGACTGTTGATCCACGTCAGTTGATGTACGGACAATTGATACACTGCCAGTTAATCTGCGGTCAGTTGATCTACGGTCAGCTGATCTAGGCTCAATTGATCTAGTCAGTTGATCCACCGTCACTTGATCTACGGACACTTGTTACACTGCCAGTTGATCTACGGCCAATTGATCTATGGTCAGTTGATCCACAATCAGTTGATCTATGGTCAGCCAATCCACGGAGGATCCCTCGTGCTGTTTTCCCTCTGGGGGGGTTCACCAGCGGTACGTCTTCTCAGAAGTTGTTTCTCTGTGTTTGTCGTCCGTCCTGGGCGTCAATCCGCATCTCGTGTGTGTTTTCTCGTTCTACGTGTCGAAGTAAGAGCTCGTTAATATTTGAGCTGTTTTACAGTCAGTCGTCAGTTTGGAGGCGTGTCCCTGTAACCATGGTCACAACATTCTCAACCCCCCCCCCACCGTAGTTGAATCCAATCGCTCGCTCTACCTCAGCCTACTCCGCTGCATCAACACTCCTCTGTGACTGTAAGACCCGATGCTGACCGTCTGCATTCACACCAGATGCATCTGTCCACACACACACACACACACACACACACACATGCAGTGTGTGTGTGTGTGTGTGTGTCATAGGGTCTGGTCAGTCACTCATGTTTCTGTTTTGTACATTTTTAACATTCCTTTTGGTTTCACGTTGAATCGCGTTCCAGACGGAGGTAACGGTACGTGTCCGACAGGAGAGGTGGGAATATCTGCCATCGTCCGGTTGGTTTAGTGTTCTAATCCCGTCACAGACGTCTGTGTCGTCTCACATTTCTATTATTTAAGTGACAACCAGATGAATTATGGGGGATCGTAGGGCTGGGTACGGCGTCACACTGATGGGGATGAATTTAAATTAAGATTGGGATTAGAGCCAAACCCTGCGTGTGATTTCATGTTCAGTAACTTTATACATTTCAAATCCCTTCAATTTCACATATCTGTTAAATTTGGTGCCTGATTATTTGGCGCTTCAGGTACAGTTTGGTTAAGATGTCGGAACCCCAGCGACCAAAAATAAAAGGACATCCCCCCGGGCGTGGTGACGGGTTCTACCAAACATGTTCAGATTGGGACGCTCCGTGAAGATCTGAGTCTGAGGTGGACGTAGGACTCCTGTAGGCTGTATGATTGTAGAGCAGGCTCTGCAAGGAGCATTTTAAGATGTTTCTTATTGTGTGTTAATATCATTGTACATAATGATCTAAAGGTAACTGTAGTGATTTAACCTGTTCAATGAGAGAGGGCGTCTTCTCTCCTGCTGAGGTAATAAACTATTCTCCAAAGGATGCGTCGGCTTTTCTTCCAGCTCTGGTTCCAGCTGTAGAGACACAAAGAACACCAATGAGCCACAAAACCCTGGTTACCATGGTGATGAGGATGCACAGCCGTTTACTCTGTTGTAAAATAAAATCTAGTGCTTATTAGAGAATGGAAGCTAATTTCTGTCAGTGTGATTTTTATTAAAGTTGTAAATCATGACATTAAATTTATTCATACTTTAAAAAAGATGATAGGTATACTTTATTGATCCAAAATTGGGAAATTGCAATGGTACAGCAGCATCAATGGACAAAAAATTAAGAATAAAATCAAAAATAAAATTAAGAACAAAATTAATAATAAATTAAGATTAATGAAATTAAAAATAAATTATTGGGAAACTACAAGAATGTAAGAAAACAACAACCATGATTTTGATATACTGTAGTTTCAGTATTTTGAGATTGTTGGGTTATTGAAACAAAAGGCATGCGTTGATTTTAAATAAAGTTTTGATTCAAGTTTCTCTTGCTGACGCATCGAATCCTAAACTGTTCGATAGTTGAAAATAATTCTGAAAATTTTAAATTAGATTTTTTACTCTTCACGCTGACATCTCGAGCCGCATCACCGCTTGAACGTCATGTCACTCCGCCCTGACGCATTACGCGCTGACGTCATGGAATAAACGCGGAAGACAATACGGTCGGAAATTCCCCTGAAAACTCTTCGCTCCGCCGCCGCTCGAACCGGGTCGTGTGGGTCCTACCGGCCGCTCGGACGCCGCCGTCGCTTGTTTGGAGGAAGCCGGAAATCAGGCAAGTTTCCGGGTCGCTGCTAGGCCCGTTAGCTGCTAACGCTAACGGGCCTAGCAGCGGCCCGTTAGCGTTAGCGGCTAACGGTAGCGGGCTGCTGCTAGGCCCGTTAGCTGCTAACGCTAGCTGCCTTTGTTAGGCATCGACATTTTTGTCTTCTGTCGTGATTCAGCGTCGAGTTGAAACATTTTTGTGTATTTTGTGATTATTTTTAAACACTTCAGCTGTCAAAAATGTCAGACATGTTTGTTTAAGTTAGCTGTGTTGTTTCATATGCGAATTTAAATGAACGGCTAGCTAGCTTACAGCTGGTTAGCATGTTGACTCCTTTTTGCTTATGTTATAGGTTAGTTGACGTCATTTTGACTTAACTAATTAATAGAAATTAATTAATCTCACTTAGATTATTTATAACAGCAGGCTTTGTTTGTGAAAACATCAACTTACGTCATTTTAGCCGCATCCCGCCTGTTGGCGCCTGTTAGCCGCATCGGGGTGACCCGGGCTGCGTTCGGTTTCTGCAGAGAGGCATGGAGCCATCAGATCAGCCGGGCCCGGATCCGGGCCCTCAGGAGGTGAACCCCGAGTTCCTGCAGCAGCTGAGGGACGAGCTGGACATCCCGGAGGAGGCGGCCAAACAGGTGAGCATGGAAACAAACATTTAGTTTTATTTTTTTAATAAAAATTAAATTAAAATAATTTATTTTTATTTATTTATTTATTATTTACTGAATTAATGTTTAATTAAAAGAAATAATAACATAAAAATAATTGGATTAATTAAAATTAAAAAAATTAACATAACTCAAAAAAATAAAATAAAAACAAACCCCATATTTTAATGATCTAAAAGAGTTTATTGGTTGTTGATCCGTGTCTTGACCAACTGGGTTTCATCTAATAAAGTTTTTGGGGTTTTTTTGGTTTCTCTCATCTCCAGGCACTTCTTCACACTCAGAATGTGTCTGCCGAGGCGGCGGCCATGTACTACTTCAACAAGCTGGAGAATGAGGTGCCCATAAGATAGCCTTAGTCCCCCAGGTACACTTTGGACCATGTGACCACGTGGAGCCCAACCCAAACCACGTCTCAGTGTCTCTGTCCATTTGACTCACCCCCCCAGGAGGAGGGAGACGACGACCTCGTGTTCAAGATGGTGTTCGTGGTGAACATGGACCTCGCCATGGGCGTCGGGAAAGTCAGTCTGAGCACAGTGTTAGCTAAATGCTAACTCTAGCGTGTTATCACGTTACTCATCCACCGGTTGTGTGTGTGTGCAGGTGGCGGCTCAGGTGGGTCACGCTGCAGTGGGGCTGTACCAGGCCACGCAGGAGAAGAACAGCTGGAGGGACATGGCGTGGAAGTGGGACCACAGCGGGTGGGGCCTGTTGTGTTTAACTATAAGTAATAACTTTATTTTTATTTGCTAATTTCTCACTGGATGTTGCTGCAGGGCCAAGAAGGTGGTGGTCCAGGGCACCAATGTGGCCCACCTGTTGGAGCTGCAGGCTTTGGCCATGAGCCTCAGCCTGCCCACCTACCTGGTCCAGGATGCAGGACTCACCCAGGTGGGACCAGACCATAATATTTATATTTTTCCTCATTCCTTAGTTTTATTTTTGTTCTAATACAACCGGTTTTATTCTTCCTGCAGGTGGAGGCTGGGTCCCGCACCGTCCTGGCCATCATGGGGGAGGAAGATATGGTGAATAACGTCACAGGGAGTCTTAAGCTGCTCTGAAGGGGGAGTCGAACCCCTGCTGGAGAGGAGGTGGTGGTGCTTCTGCAGTACCACCAGACAACCACCAGATGGCGCTATTTCCCCACCGCTAACGCGAGTCCCGGCATGTAAGAGAGAAACAACCCATAAAACCAGACCTGGAGGAAGGAACACAACCCCCCACCCCCAGCCATTTGTTTCCCTTTCATTCTTTGTTGCTGTTTTGAGTGCGGGGGGGGGGGTCGGTCTCTGGTGACCTTTTCCCTTCTTTCCAACAGGTCATCAGTTTAGAAGAACAATCAGAACACATCGAGTCCGTCATCCGGTTTCACATCACTTTTTTTGGTTTAACCTCAATTTTTTTTAGCTAAACATGAGCTTCAGATTCACACCTAATGTAATTAAAATCACACCTGTAGCAGAGTTAGCACCCCTCCGTCGGATCCACGACCCGTGAATGAAGGGTAACTTATTAACTGACATGAACCCACGTTTCTAAAACGTTTAAATGATTGTGTTGTATGCAACTTTTCTCCCAAAGATCCCCATCTTATCGATTCAATAACATTTAATATGAATAAATGGGTCTATTTTCTATACATGGAACTTTATTGTGTTAATCTGTGGTGTGCCATCCTAAACCTGTACGCACAGCTGCTGGACCTGGTTGTATTTTTCTTTTCTTTATGCAAGGAATGTTCTGTTTTTGGATCGTATTGGTGATTTTTGGTGGCGGAGAAGCTCCGTGGAGCTCAGACGTAAAGGATTGTGTTAACTCCTGTAGACTCGGCGAGTAGTTCAGCACGCTAAACATGTTGTACACAAAGAACAACGTATGAGCTGTTTTTACTTTTCTCACAAACTTGTTGGTGGTCATGATCGGTCCACGATTCCAGTGCGTTTGTAACCTTTATTCTTTAAAAATGGTTGATTTTTAGCAACATGCACACATTTTGATACCTCCTGTGATAAAGTCTTGTGTTCATGGACGATTAAAGAGCTTGTAGGTGAAGCAACAAGAAGACTGGGTTGTGTGTTTGTTAAACCTTCCAAACAGACTGAATGAGGAGCGGCTGTGGGGGAGGGTTGCCTTCAGCCATGTTGCGGTGCGTGGGCTCCGGCCGCCACATGACACGGCTGTTTCCATGCAGTAACAAAGGCAATCGCGTAATGAATGCTCACCGCTTGCCGTAGCAGCCTGACGTAAGCTATCCTTAGAATGACCTTGGAAAGAAAGCAAAAAATTTAAAATTTCGTCAAAAAAAATTT
Source organism: Antennarius maculatus (assembly GCA_013358685.1). Lineage (NCBI taxonomy): Eukaryota > Metazoa > Chordata > Actinopteri > Lophiiformes > Antennariidae > Antennarius > Antennarius maculatus. Next base: position 26,304,696 of record CM023609.1, on the reverse strand, counting down.
TAAAAAATGAAAAAAAATTCAATTAAAAAAATTTTTTAATCAAAAAATGATGCTGGATGTTATTTTTTTAGAATTCGCATTTCTATAATTTTTTTTGTTTAAAAATATTTTGTGATGTTTTGAGTAGAAATTCCTCTGTTATCTGGTGTTTTTTTGTTCATTTTTAGCGTAAACATACTGTACATTCAGCTTATGTACGTACGTCGATGCCCTCTGCAACAAATGACGTTGGCGTTTATCACCGCAGCCAATCAAAATCGCCCCCCGGAGTCTCGTGACAGGACATGAAACCCATCGCGTCACTATAAATATCCTTACATTTAAAGAATCCCACGTATGCTCGAACTAGACACCGTATTTCCGCTTCACTTTCTGCGTGGAGGTTATTAGCGTGACCGTGTAAAATAAATTATTTCAGCGTAGAAAAAAGATGACGTATTTCCGCTTTTCCTTCTGCTACGACTCCCGTGTTTGTTAGCTTTATTAGCCGATGCTAATGGCTTATTTTCGCTGTGTCTCTGTGGGAAGATGCGTAAGTAGGTAACGTAGAGTAGGAGGGACCAGGAATAAGTAGATGCAGCCCGGGAGCGCCGGTCATTTCCCGGTCCGGCCCCTGAGCGGACGCTAACGGGGCGACACATCGTAGTCCATTCATCTGACATACCGGTAGGTGGGGCTGACCCAGTGGGCGAACCCTGCCTCCGCTGTCCCTGGAACTGCGCCCCAGAGACCCCGTGTTAGCTAAAGCTCGCGCTATGTGTTGGTACTGAAAGCTCCTTCCACGTTAAGATTGGTGAATATAACCCTCAAATCAAAAACATTAATCCCACTAACGGACTGAAATGGATTCCATGGCAACTTTGAATTTAATAACGACCACTTCCCGAAACTGTGAAAATACATATCCTCTGTTTGGTGTCAAATTATCTCCCGAATCCGGCCACTTTCTCTCGTTCTCCTCCCTGTACGCCACCAGTACACATCTCATAATGGAACTGAATTTTCGCACCCCTCCTCAAACACAATTCCCGCCCCGTTTTTTACGTAGTCGAAGGGGGAAAAAAAATAATCGACGTAGTCATCTACCAAAGACCTCCACGTATGGCTCCTGCGTCACGTGACTGCCACTCGGCTGTCCAATCGGTAACGAGAGGCGGGACGTCGCGGCAAGGGCCGCCCAAGGAGAGAGCCCCTGCATGGTCGCCAGGGAAACCCCGTGGCTTGGTTGTGTGTCAGTTTCGCTGGGACCCGCGGTCGATGCCGGTGAGGAGGGGGATGGGCGCCTCGGCGAATGTAAGGACCCGAGACAGAATCAGAGCCCTGTATCACATACAGCAGCATATACCCCATTATAAATACCGATTGTAAATATACTATACACTAATATAAATTCATTTATCCAGCGGGGATTTATCATAGACACTCCATGGATGCAGTGCACCTGGACAGGACAGGGAATTTAACTTTCTGCCTATGCGAGGGAGATACTGAGAAGTTTGTTTCCTACCGCTGATGAGGGAGCTACTTGTAAGGGCAGAGGATTCAGGCGACTCCGAGGACGTGCCGCAGGCCTACTGGTCTGCTTGGATTTGATGTTGGGATACTCTCAGGACTTGTTATTCTTCTATTTGCCCTGGCGGTATTTGTCTGGAATGTCTCTTTAGGTGAGTACTTTAAATTTATATAAATTTCAACCTTTTATAAATACTAACTTAAATAAAACATTGCATGTTTTCAGTGAACCAAACATAGCTGGGAAGCTAAACAAGTTAGCTAGCTGACTAGTCCATGTCCACTATGCTTTATTAGAACAACTTGGTTTTCTCACTACTTTTACACTTAAAAAGTGGTTTGTTAGCTGGGGGAGAAGTCCCCCCAGGATTGATGGTATGCATCGAAGGGCTGCTGTTGTGTCTGGACTGATCTGTGGCTTTTTGATCAGCTCCTCGTGTTGTTTTTGAAGCTAGTTTGTTGCTCTATTTTCATCGCAATCCTCCTTATATAATAACCAGTGTTGGAATATTCTCCTTGGCAATCACGACCCCCCCCCCAAAAAAAAACAAAACAGCATTATTCTGCAAGTTCTCAGAAGTTTTCACTCGTATTACGTTAACATTTCCTCCCCCAATCGGTTAAAACTACCTTTATGATGCTAACTACACATCAGAAAATGCTAATTAGAAAAAAGTAAGGTTAGGTTTTTACCTCCAGACACTAATGCTACGTATTTACATCGTTTTAGAAACATCATATTTTGATAGTTTCGTTCACGTTTTTAATATAACCCGACGTTAACATCATTATAGGACAAGATCTTTGCTTCATTTTGAGTTTATTGGTTGTTTTTCGGTGGATTTGAGACTCGAACAAACCTGCATCTCATCTGGGAAGTTGAGAATCAGACCGTGTAAGGTAAAATATCCACTCTGGTTTTTAACACAACCAGCTAACAATGCATTATAATTTTTGAAAAACAACATATAAAATGTTTTTTGAATTGTGAAACTGTCAAATTATTTGTGGTTTTTTTAACCCCGAACAATTCCTGTCGAATCATGTTAGCTGAGCAAACAGCTGCTGTGTTGGTGGAGGGTTAGCACACAAGCTAGCAGGCTAGGCTAGCCTTGAGCTAACTTTTGGATGTTTTCCAGTTGATTGTGTCCTTATTTTGAACCAGTTTCTCCACATCACCCAGTACGGATCTGTCGTTAAGACTCCCCACCAGGTGTGGTGGGGGGCACAAGAGGTATTATTTGTTGTTATTCCGTGTATTGTGTGTAATTTAGTGGGAATATGGAGTCTGCATCATGGTGTTGTTTGGCTACATCTTGTGCATTTGGTCTCTGGCTTCATTCCTAACTTCATTCGTGTGAATCAAGCTGGAAGCTCGTTTGTGTTTTCCTCTTATTTTTCTTTTTGGGGGTGGGCAGGGATCAAAAACCCTGATTTGTTGGGTTTGGTGCTGTTTCTTCTTCACCTCCCCCCATCTACCAACCCCCCAGCCTCAGTGGCGGTTGAGAGAAATGGGTGGTAATGCTTTTTTTTTTTTTTTTGAGGGGAGCTCTTGTTTCCTTTTTTAGCCTTCGATTTCTTATTTCAACGTCTGAGTGCCAATTGAGCCATTATGTGGAAATCACAAGTTCCAAACAAGTTGTAGCTGCTGTATTCTTATTAAACCATTAAAACATTTCATTTTTAATTTGTTTTGAATTTGCAATAACAAATTTATGCAGGAGTTCTATATAATCTGACAGTGAGAACTTTCAATGTGCAACACCAGTGATTGGTTTTGATGGGTTTATTTTATATAATGTGTTTTTTGGCATCTCCAGAGCACAAATGCTGTCTTCACCTTCGTCCACCAGCACAGAGAAGATGCTATTTATTCCATATTCATGCTTACACATGAGTGAATGGGTCTGGATGTACCACAGCCCCCCCCTTGCAGTGTTAGTGTTCCTCATGTGTTCTAATCCCTCTGGAAACTGAAGCGCTCTGTCTGCAGTCAAACATCTAAACAGGACGTTGTTTCGTGTCACGATGAGTCAGAATCGCCCGATTAGAAACACAAATACAGACTTTCTGATTGAATCCGCGTGTGTGGAGCGAAACAGGTATTTGGGTCGATGTCGATGCCCACTGGAAGCCACATTCTGAGCCGTCTTTTCATTGGTTCAACTGACATTCTCTGAATATGTTTCATGTCTTTTAATAGACCGCGTGGGCTGCAGCTCACGGACCCGGCCACTCACAATCTTTGGAAACACAGGCCCCGCCAGCACTCCCACTGACCCTAGCATGCAATTTTAACTCCCCCCTGCCACACCAGGAAAGCATGCCATGTCCTGTTTGACTGCTTGTTGCTCCTCTCATGTGAACTGACCCGCCATGTCGGTTTTACAGCCTTCCCAAGTAGCTATAAATGGTTTTAAAAATTCCTGTCTTACATGTAGAATTATTCATGACCTGGATACTGCAGCAAATTTCTCAAATTTGCTAAATTCCAGTTTTAATGGAAATTCATCGAGTATTTACTATTTAGATTTTTTTTTCTCGTGCCGGATTGTGAACTCATATTGTTGTCGTCAGCGTTATTCTTAGTTGAAGTTATAACGGCGACCAACTGCCGTCACATCATCTGGAACGTGTTCCATCCAACAAATTCCTTTCTGTTTTGCGACTTTTTGGGGAAACTGCTGCTATTTTTTTATCAACTTTTCCATCTCCAATGAATTCGCTTTAAACCAAATGTTACCATGTGCTCTATTTTTTTTGCCAATGCGATTGGCGTGGCGATGAAGTCTTGAGCCACTCCGCTAACACGTGAACGCATGACTTCCAGAGTAAAAATGGAACAATTTCATAGTTGGCTAATTGTGCTGATTTTAAGGAAATGATGCAATACGTATAGACTGCTATGGCTTAGCAAATATACTGCTAAACCAGTCTTATCAGACACGCCTTTTGCTAACTTGTGAAATTTTATCTTCAGTGGGGAAAGATAAAGTCAGCATTCATTTCCTGTTCAAACAATTGCTGTAGTCATGGGTATTTATTGGGTTTTGCAATGGAAGCATGACACCGATGATGTCTCTCCCTTTTCCTAGTCAGATGCTATAACATGTATTGTCGTTAAAAACGGTGGTGTGCAAATACTTTTCTATCTGTCCAAGTTCAAGCAGCGTTTGACCTTCATTCAGTCGCTGTTTTGAAAGAGAGACTTAAGTTGTGTGTATTTTCAAAAATCAGCACCGTCCTTAACCTCGGAAAGAAATGACCTCACGTAAGAAGTATTTACATCATGTTCTGGAAGAGTGCTGCCCATTTCATGAAGTTATTTATTAGACTCGCTTCTCGGTCTGGTGTCCGATATCATGCTTTCTAGTGTTTCCTGTTTACTCCTCGTTCCTGCTCTATTTTGAACTAAGAAAACGGCGTTGGAGTGAGATTTGCGTATGGGAGGTGACGAGTTCCAACAATGAATGCCTTCAAGAGCAACGCTGCTCTTGTATGTGTGGGTCTGTGCAGGATGTGGACCCCTTGTTTCCCAATACGGGCCTCTGAAACATCAGAGATCTGAGGAATGTGCAGACATTCAAGGTTAGCCTGGCCCAGTTTTCTGTCGACTAAAGAAGTAAAGCGGGTGGTGTGGGTAGAAACCAAGAAATGTCGCCGACTCGCCCTTGAAAACATGACCAGAATAGGTGAGGTCTGTCTCACCGACGCAGAATGTAAACCCTGTTTTGTTCAGGAGGAGAGCGAAGCAGGATGTTGGCCCGCTTCCAGGACGAGAAGACAGGATTCTGTCTTGGTGCAGACACTCCGAGAGAAGGGGCGGGGGGGTCCTACTGCTGTCCTTTTAGCGTTCTATTTGCATGCTGATGCCACTCTGTATCATTACATGGAAGGCAGGTGTAGCCATTCACATGTTAATCAGGTTTCCGCGTGTGTTTTGCGTGTTACAAAGTCGTCCACTGCCTCTAAAGACGAGTCAGGAGCAGGGTTGTGCTCTTTTTTATTTGGTTTTCTTAAAGGCAAGCCGATCCTTGAGGATATTTTCTTAAGATATGAAACCAATTTCTCTCAGGCGGACCCGCTGGTGGTTTCTCCTGCCTGGAATCACGTCTGTCGTTCATTTCACTAGACTGATATAGAACCCGTCTGTCTCCCTTCCCCATCTGTCTTCCTTCCCCGTCTGCGAGCTGTATGGCTTTACCGTCTTGCACAACAGGGTTAAAAACAAGTCGTCGTGACGCCTGCCTCATCGGAGGCTTCCTATTGGAGCGTGAGCTCTGGCCCTGCTCCAATCGGGCTCAGCATTTCCTCTGCACTGAAGGGGGGTGAGGGGGGTTGGAGAGGGCTGCGCTGGTTAATTCTGTTTCGTGCAGGGAAGCAATGCTTCTTGGGAGAATAATGGAGGAGGAGGAGGGTGACGGGGTCGGGGTGGAGGGGGGTGAGGCAGGCAATCTACATAGTCATCTCTCTCTCTCTCTCTGTCGTTTAATGCTCTTATTTTTCGTCCTTCGTTTTCCTTCCCCCCTCCCTCGCCGTCAGGCCGCCCGTCTGACTTTCTTGATTCTCGGCTGAGCTCAAAGCAGGAAAGAGAAAACTGCTCTCCAGTGGAGCTCCCGTCTCCTCCGTTTGAACTGCAGGCAGCCATTTTAGGCAGCGCCGCCCTCACCCTCCTCTCGTCTTCCCCTTCTCACCCTTTCCTCTCGTTTGCCTCTCGTTTGCCTCCCTCATGAAACCGAGAGGCGCAATTAAGGAGACTAAATAACAGCAGATAAATACCTGCTGCTTTTGTGCGAGGCGAAACTCCCGTTGCTAAACCCTTGAGCGCGTTGTGTTTGCTCAGGGGGTGTTGCCAGCCTGGGGGGGGGATAAGCAAACAAGATGCTGGTCTGAAGTAAAACTAACCGAGGCAGCGTTTGTTCTGTGCGGCAACCCGCTAGCAGCTGCCGTGGTTTGGAACGCTCAAAAGGAGGAACGTGATGACTTGTCCGGGGCCTTTTCCCCTTCGCCCGTTACCCTCCAATGTTTGTTCAATCCCAGCATTCATAGCAACTTTGGGATTAAATCAGAGCTCCACCGCTGGAGCTTCATGAATTCTGTTTCTTAAATTCAAAGACGTGGCGCTGGGGCTTTTGTGGCGCTCTGACTAAGACAGACAGCCCAAAGAGGAAATGGAAATGTCGTGTCAATGTGTTTGTCATGCTGGGGGGTGGGGGGGGTCACGTGGCGCGAGGCGGATGGCGACTCTGGTTTATGTTATGCCAGCACTTCAGCTTATCTAACAACAAGATGGCTGGTTTGGGCTCCAGGCCTCTGCCCGACTGACGCTCGGAAACATTCCACCCCACATTAGGGGAGAAAGCAAATGCCCCCCCCCCCAGTGATAACTGAGTGCCCACCCTCACCCTTCAGATGTTTGAGACACGTTCGTTTCCCTCAGATGCACCCAGCTTTTGCGTTTGACCTCACTTTGTGCCGTCTTTGTGAGGTCGCTGCTGCGTCCCGTTGAGGCGCCACTTCCAGGACAGGAAGTGTTAGCGATGCTAAACGTGCGGCATTATTTTTACCCGCGTGTCGGATGCTGTTGGATGCAGGCCGGCTTGTTTGCCCTGAAACACATGATAGATTTTGTGTGAAATCAGATCTCCAACCAGCCTTGTTTTCTTCCCGTTTGTCCCGGACCCCCGTTCTCCATCTTCAATTTCCTCACGGCGGAGCTCGACCTGCCCGGAGCTGCGGGAACGGCAGATATTCATATCCTGCCTTTTACAGCGAGCATGTGTGTGGGGGCAGGCCGAGTGGGCGGGTGCGATCGCACTGGACTCGATGTGTTGTGGAGGTTTGGCGAGGCGCAGGTGGACGCCGTGCGAACACGGACACGCTGTTCATCGACGTGTTCCTCGGCGTAATCGCCGTGAGCAGGGTGGAAAACACACCGCGACATGTCAGCGGATTAACGCTGATGTTGTCCACCTGGGGGGGGTCTTCAATCGATTTTATGTTTGGGTTCTTTTCCCAAGATACCCGTCGATGTACGGAGTGAAGCGGCGGACACGTCGGCGTTCCCTGAAGACTTTGAACATCTCCAACTTGACAGTCTTTGGGTTTTGGAAAGCAACGCATGATATAAATCATTCAGGTGATTGATCACACTGATATATTATCAGCTGGTGATCCCATCACTGATATTATAGCCAATAAATAATCAATAGCACAAAGCCTCGTTTACAGTTTCACACAATCGGTGGGAATTCGGGTTTTCTTTCGCCAGGAAACAAAGAAATAAGGAGAACAGGTGCGACACGCCGCTGTCATGTTCACGTGATTAACAACATGGATGGGAATTAGTTCTCACACACACACAGACACACACACACACACACACACACACACCCCACCCACACACTCCTAGTTTGGCAAAAGAAGGAAACAAAACTGTTTTTTGAGGTTATGATGACGTTTGGTCGTAAAATGAACCAAATGCTCCATAAATGTACCGGATCAGCACAGACATGTTTGTGTGTGTGTGTGTGTGTGTGTGTGTGTGTGTGTGTGTGTGTGTGTGTGTGTGTGTGTGTGTGTGTGTGTGTGTGTGTGTGTGTGTGTGTGTGTGGTGGTGGTGGGGGGGGGTTGTGCTCGGTTGAACCCATTCATTCCTGTGAAGCTTCAGTTGTTTCTTTCTCTCTGGAAAACCAATATCTGAAAGTTTGGTTTTTCTGCTGACATTGTAAAACGGTGGCGGTATCGGAGTTCTGTTCTCTGTGGTGTGTGTGTGTGTGTGGGGGGGGGCAGGGGGGGGGGGGGGGGGCTGGCATAGCCGGGGCTTTTGGGGGGAGTAAACAACAGAGTTCTGCTCTGATCCGGAGCCACATACCAGTGGGGGGAGCGCTTTGGGTTCACGGCTGCCGCTCTTCGTCCTTGCTGACTGCTAACCGGAGTGGGGGGGAGGGGGGGGTAACCAAAGTAACTGTTCTGTCATGAGTTAACATTGAACGCAAACATGGACACACAATCTGTGTGTCGCTAGCTTACGGCTAATGTTTGGTTTGTTGTGGGTGAGTAAAAGGCGAAAGTGTCACGGCTGACATGTGGCAAAAATTTGGTTAGCTTAGGTCAAGAGAAAGAAATTTGAACGTCACGTGTTCTCAGGTTGTCAAATCGTGAAGCTGGGATTTGGTGAATCTCTCTGATCAGTCTGGACATTAAAAGAGAATTTCAAAACTTTACGAACACAACTCAAAAAGACGCTTATCTGTCGCTAAAATGAGTAAATGTAGAAGATAAATTCAGATGAAGACTTCTGACGTTAAAGGAGTCGTTTGACGGTAACCATGACTACATAATCAGATCTGATGCTCGCCTTTAGCCCTGATGCTAACTTAGCAACACATTATTCTATCCAGGGAGCCTCCAAACTGATTTACTTATCCCACTCTGAACTAAAACTATAAACAGTAGCTTTGCTAGCGTGTCGCTAGCGTGTTGCTAGCGTGTCAGCTTCGTCTCCATTCATAATCTTTGGGTTCTTTTTGACTTTTTTGACGTTCTCCTTTTAGCTCAACCTCGTGTTCACAACGACACGTCAGAAATAACCCTCCCTGTGGAATACCAGGCGCCGTGTGTCGGGTGAATTTAAACTTTCCTTTGAGGAGTTTTAGTGAACGATGTGTTCGAGGAATCATTCGCAGCTCGCCTTCTGCTGAACTTTGGGTTCTTCCTCGTGGATCGTTTTTAACATCTGAAAATTTTCAATTTGGTATCATTTTCCGAAAGTCAACTCCAGGATAGTTTAGCTTAGCTGCTTCCCAGATAAGTTCTGACTGCAGGGCTGTTTTTTGCTGAATCTCCATGGTGATGGTTGTTTTTCTTGCTTCAGTTGTTCAAATTACGTACAATATGAGGGTTCGGAGGCCGTAACGTGAGCTGGGCGTTCTATAGGCAGCGGAACGCTTGTGTCGGTCATCCCTATTTTTGTTCCGTCAGCGTTGTTTCACCGGAGGAGTGCTCTGTGCGATGGAAGCGTTTCTGCTTCTCGCTACCGTGGAAACGCTGATCGGATAGATGAACGCTTGCACATCTGCCACCGTTTAATGTCAGATCTGAAAAAAAATAAAGAAGGGAGCGAGAGATAAGAGTCTCCTGTTCATTTTGTATGTATGCACGTCCCTCCCCCCTCGCTCTCCAAAATGGCCTCTGTTCTAGTGGAATGAAAAGACTTTGTTGAGCCTGCTGGTAATTTGAGCCCGGTATTCATAGCCGGAGGAACGAACGGCGGAGGGAGTGGGGGGGTGGTAAAGAAAGGCTTCCCTTCTTCCTATGGAATTTACCTCCCCGCTTCACCGTCTGCTGTTTTGGAAGCATCCCAGATAGCGACTCCCTTTGTGAGTTAGATGGCTATTTTAGTCAGGCACTGGGGTTTTTGAGCAGGCGCTGGATGGGGCACCTATTGGAGCGTTGTACCCGTTGTTTTCTGGCTGTTCTTCATGAAACCTGCTTCAACTGAAGCAGATATTAACTGAACAACTGATCCTTCTTTCTGTTCTTTTCCACCCAACCAGTCAAGTCAGATGGCCGGCTAAAAGTCTGGGTCCTGCCCGGAGTTTCTTCCTCAACGAGGGAGTTCTGCCACCCTCCCTTTTGCTTGCTCTGGAGGGTTCAGTTGGGTTTTTCTGTCTGTTAAAGCGCTTTGAAATGTCTGTTGCCGTGATAAAGCGCTATATAAATAAAACTTGATTGATTGATCCTGGTCAGTGTTACCAGCCGGGACGGGGCCACAACGGCCCCTGGTGAGCGTTCAGTGTACACTCAGCATTGCCCGAAGCTACAGCTAGCATAAAAGATGATAAAAAATGATACAGAGCGCATTAACGCATGCGACTTCACTTCATCGCAAATTTTTTTGTAGGCAGTCACATGATACCGTACATGCATTCTATTGGCTGACGTCGTCCAGAAGAGCGCTACATTCCGTGAGTCTCAGACTTCCGTGAGAAAGTGCTTTAAACAGTTCATCAGAGTGTGGGAAAAGGTAATACAGATGGAAGGTGATTTAATATCAGTATGGGGAGGGTTCCTAAACGTTAAAATTAACGTGAATAATACGATAAATAGTTTGTCGTTTTTTCACGGAATTTGTTAATCGTATGTTTTTCCTGGAACGCAGTAACCACGAGGGACGAGGACGCACTGTATTCCAGTATCTCATCAGTTTAGCTGCCACCCCGTTACTCCTTAACTGACGGGGGGTGGTTACGGGGCCCCAACCGGCCCTTGTCCTAACAGGGCCCCGGGGTCCGGTCACCAGCAGTTTTTTTAGCCTGACATTTGCTGTTGCTAGCGAGCGGTGCATCCGCAGACAGACGGGCCTGACATTCTCCACCGGGCAGCGGAGCACGGCCAAACTGACCTTGACATTATTGGAAGTCTCCAGCCGCGCTGCTGTTGCCCCGGTTGCCCTGGTTGCCGCAGAGCGAGGGCAACAGGACTCCCGTCGCCATGGGGAGCCCTACAGAAATGTCACGCATCCTGTTGCCGTGGCTGCGCACGAGTAAACAGCCGGCGTTTCGAACGTTCAAGCGTCGCAGCAGAGGCTTTGCTGTTTTACACACGTATTCTGCTGAAACGGACCAATCAGGTGACGTCATCTGTTCATATGTTTGCACAGCGTGAACTTTGAGTCAGCTGTAGGTTGGGGGGGGGGGGGGGGGAGGCACAGGTTAAGGGGGGGCCGCGGTTCGCAGGAAGAGAGGGGAGGAGCGAGCTAAGCGGCGCACGGGAGTGTGGGTCAGTGTTTCAGCGGCGCGATCACATGACAGGAGGGTCGGGCCACATGTTCGATGACTCATCCTTACCGGTTTCGGTTGGAAGGCGCCCCCTGGTGGCCCCCCGGCACGAGCAGAGCTGGACCAGTTGTTTTTCGACGTCATGCTGGGGGTTGTGTGAACTCAACAACATTGTGTTAATATTTATCTAAGGTGGATGTTGTGGCCTTTATCAAAGAACTCTGTTTAAATTTAACAAGCCATTACTTTATGTAAATAGTCGTTTGGTTGACAGAAACTGTATTATGTTTCCGTCTAACAACTGTTACAGGGGTGCATCCCATTTTGAATTTTTTTGGGGGGCAGATAATGAATCGCATCCTCCTGGGAGCACAACATCGAGTTACACGTCACCTGTAGTTGTGAGTTGTTGTCTTCGCCTGGTTAGCGCTCCAGTTAGTGGTTAGCTGTGTGGAAACACCGTGGTGTGTTGTTGTGTCGCCGTCGCCATCAGGTTCTTCCAGGAAGGCGGCGTTACTATAGTAATGGTGTGAGCCGCTGGTCAGTGGTGGGTTTGTGGAGCAGCAGAAGGAAGAGCTGTCATTTTGCTTGATTGTAATTTGTTTTTGTGCAAACTAGGGTAGGAATCCTTCTTACTTTCTACTCTTTTTTTATTCCTTTCCATCGAGATGCTGATTTGAGAAGTGAGTTTAGTCCACATGGCGCCCGAAAATTACTCCTAAGGACGGCTAATGTTTAATACGCTCAAGAGTTTAAGTAATAAACTGCTGCGTGTCATTTATGGAACAACTAATGTAATAAAGGAAGTAGAGCAATAGATTCCCCGTATGGACACATATCAACTTCATGTGTGTCCTGTGGAGGTTCTGATGCGTCTCATCACAGACGATACAGGTGGAGGTGAGATCATCACATCCGACTGGATTCCTGTCGTTTCTGCTTCACAAGCGTTTCTGTAGTTATGACACGTTTTTCCTGCTGTGACAAAAACATTCCTGTCATGACAACGTTTCTTCACAGCGTCAAACAGGGAAAACACAAAGTGACACACAGCTCTGTGACTCCATGTTGGTATTATAGTAGAACCTACAGTAGAACCTACAGTAGAACCTACAGTAGAACCTACAGTAGAACCTACAGTAGAACCTGGAGGTACAAGTTAAATCCATTCCGTAACTAAACTCAAAAATCAAAGATTTAACCATTTAAAATACCTAAAATCATTTCAAGTCGTTCCAGTCTTGTAAAGAACCCCCAACCCCCTGAATTATACAAAAAATGTTTATATCAACCAATAGACATGCAGACTTTACTCTGTGTATGATTAATTTAAGTTACGTAAACAATGATAAAGAATAAAAAACGCAAAAGTCATGAGAACACACGAGCTACGTCTTTATTCCACCAACGAGAACAAGATCCGGTCTCACTGATGTTGTATCCATCCGCCAACACGTGGTAAAGAACGAGATCCGGTCTCATTGATGTTGTATCCATCCGCCAACACGTGGTAAAGAACGAGATCCGGTCTCACTGATGTTGTATCCATCCGCCAACACGTGGTAAAGAACGAGATCCGGTCTCACTGATGTTGTATCCATCCGCCAACACGTGGTAAAGAACGAGATGCGGTCTCACTGATGTTGTATCCATCCGCCAACACGTGGTAAAGAACGAGATCCGGTCTCACTGATGTTGTATCCATCCGCCAACACGTGGTAAAGAACGAGATCCGGTCTCACTGATGTTGTATCCATCCGCCAACACGTGGTAAAGAACGAGATCCGGTCTCACTGATGTTGTATCCATCCGCCAACACGTGGTAAAGAACGAGATCCGGTCTCATTGATGTTGTATCCATCCGCCAACACGTGGTAAAGAACGAGATCCGGTCTCATTGATGTTGTATCCATCCGCTAACTAGCGGCGTTTTTCTGAAGCACAGCTCGTATCTCGGACTTTTGCTTGTATGTCCAACACAAACATGGACAGAGCGACAGATCGTACGAGCTTGTATCTCGTGGTTCTATTGTGTTTCTATTTTGTGCTTTATTTTAATTTACGCAAATTTCCCTCATGAATGTTAGATTTGCATATTGATTTGGCAAAAGTTTTGTGTCTTCCTGACACAGTGTTAGTTAATGTTAAAGGTCTAACTTTTAAAACCTGTTTCACCCTGTTTGGTCAGGTGGATGTCTTTGTTTTTTTATTCGTTAATTATTTTAAATGCTATTAATCAAGTCATTAAATGAAAAATGATGAGTCATGCTTCGTAGACTTGAGATGCTGAGTCATGCTAACAGGCTAACAGGTCTTGTTCTCTGTCCTCAGGTCCCTCATGACCGTGAGCCGTGAGCTACGGCTCGGCGGCCCCCCACCTCTGGAGTGGTCCGTTGCTCTGGTCGGGGCCCTATAATTCCTTTCCTCACCTCTCCTCCTCCTCCCCCCCATCCCGTCCTCTCCCTCCCCTCCCCCTCCCCCTCCTCTCCCCTCTTCCCCCCCTCCCACGCGTCGCTGTGCTGGACGTCATGAGCATAGTAATCGCGCTGGGAGTCACCACACCTGAAACGTCTTACTCAGATATGGCTGCTGGATCAGAGTAAGTGTGCCCCCCTCCCCAGTCCCTAACTGCCAGGTGGGGGCTCTGTCTTCACCTGAGAGATTATTTGTTGTTGTGACAAACAACACCCGACCTCTGACCCCACCGTGTTGCTGCTGATCCCACTGGCTCCTCCCACAGAACCGCCCAACGGATCAGAGTCCAGACGAAACAGTAAAACAAAAGTCCGATCCTGTTGTCGTCGTGAAGCCAGACCGACGCTCCACGTCCAGTAGACCCCCCCCCCCCCATCCAGAGCCCCGCCCTTTTAATGCTCAGCCAATCCGCATCAGCCAATCAGAGATTAACCCCAGTGCTGCCAAGCAACAGCCTTTAGGCTAACGTACGCTAGCATCCTATGGTGGACAGGGAGGCAATCTTTATAGTGTTTTGTCTTCAAGCAGGAACTTCCCATCGCGGTTCAGGACCTCTTCTTCCATAAAGTCCGTGATTTAAGATTAAAAAACCGCTAATCTGTGGAGGTTCTGGTCACATCAACTGAAACTTGATTTCCCAATCTGACTGTTGACAAGTCATGTGAGCCTGGCCTCTAGGCTGATGTAACCATCACTTCCTGTTACGTGATGCTTGGAGGCAAACTAGTTGGGCAACTTTGTGGCTCCAGTGAATGAATGAGCAAATTGCTCGTCATGCTAATCGAGGTTGTGTTTACATTGTCATTGTTTCCACGTTGAGTTGATGAGTCATCTTTGTCAGTATTAAGCTAACTAATATTCCGATTGCCGTCAGTTTTTGTCCCGTCTAGTCCTCCGTCTGTTCCACTTAGCAGAGCAGCGTCTGAGAAAATGTTCCCAGACAGTCTCGGTAGGATTACCACCATTCCTTTGTTTTTTCAAGTCGGCCTGCTGAAGCGACTGAGGTCATATAGGAATGTAGGTTCTTTCCTTCCACCTCCGTGAACTCGACCTCAGTCTGAGCACAGACAGTCAAATGGAACGTTAGTGGTTTGGTGCCATCTAGTGGCCGACCAGACGACAGTTTTCTGTTTATAACCGTTTTATAAACATTTATTTATAAAAATTTATAAATTATTATAAATACATAATTTATTATAATATAAATATATAAATGTCTAAATATACACATTTAAATAAATATAAACATTATAAATATTATAAACATTATAAATACTATAAATATAAACATTTATAAATTATTATTATAAATACATAATTTATGATAAATATAAATATATAAATAAATATCTAAATATGCACATTTAAATAAATATTAACATTATAAATATTATAAACATAAATATTATAAACATTTGTTATTATAAATATAAACATTTATTTAACATTTACATTTATATCACTTATATTCATTCCTAATGACAACTTTCTGCTTTTCCAGCCCTGAGTCAGTTGAAGCTAGCCCTGCAGTGAATGAGAAAAACTACAACAACCACAGCTGTGGGAGCGCACAGAATCATGGGTATCGGGGACTACCATATGCTGTGAGTTCACACAGTTCCTTCTGATCATCATTTCTAATCATAGCATGTCATACTGTTTGGGTCAGGTGTTGTTGTCTATTAATCAGATGTCATATGGCTACAAATACAAAACGGTTTTAAAGCTAAGATGTTGAGTCTGTCCGATGGTTTTCCTGGTTTCTAATCTCTTCTAGTTCTTTGTTCTAATGATACAGACGAGTAAAAGTTGAGCTCAGGATTGCCGTTGCTTCTTTGATTGAACACATGAATGTCTATCCTGCTAGTAGTCTCCTGTAACCACAAACTACTTCCGTTATTAACAGCTGTACTGTTTCACATACCTGTTTTTTTGCCCTCATTTTCATTCGTCTCCATTTTCCGTTTCCCTTTTTTTTTTTTTTTTTTTTTTTTTTTGCCTGAACACCCCGTTGTTTGAAGATGCAACAGTCTTCCGTTGTGTGTTGTCAGGATCACAACTATGGCGCGCCCCCTCCCCCTACCCCACCCGCCTCCCCGCTCTCTCAAACCATCATTCCCCGCATGGACCTCAACGGCGTGGTGCGCGGCTCGCGCTACCACGACCCCGCCGAGGACAACTCCGCCGACAGCGAAAGCTCCTCCGAGGAGGACGGCGCGGTGGCCAGGTGGTGTCACTGCAGCCTGACCGCCGACGGCCTGCTCATCAAATGCGACAACTGCAGGTATGTACGCGGCGGATTCAGGCGCTCCGTCGGGACTCGATGTTTACGTTTGAATTCGAACCGCAGACTGATTTTATGGATTTGTCGTTTCAGGGGTCTCGACAGGAGGAAAGGAGGAGAGCACAGGAAACCAGAGAATGTTTCAGGTTCGTTTCTGTTTTGTTGTTGTTCATAAAGATACAAGCAAACCTTGGTTTTTGAACACTTTGGACATTGAACAAATCGGAATTCGACCAAAAAAAATGTCTTGGAAGATAAAAAAAAATTTTTTGGAAGTCGAACGTGAAACGGAACACCTTTTTGGGGGCGACCGTTTCCCATCATTATCATTATTATTATTATATCTCGCCGCCAAGCGCGAGAAAAGGCAAGGGAAAATGTGACGGTAATGTGCTTTTTATTTTAGTTTACTGTATTCAATGATTTTTCACTTCATTTGCGTTCCATTGCCTACGGTACGAGTTACGGTACCGTAAACGTCTGTCCTAAAGACGACGGTAACTCGTACCTTACGCTAACCTGATTACGTTGGTGTTTTTCTTTCTTTCTCGTGTTTGCTTCTTTCTTTTACATTTCTTTGATATGTTTCATTACTATACAATTTGATTTATAATTAACATTATGAAATAACATATAGTACGCGGATACAGCGGCAGAAAATGGATGATATTATGTTGAAAAAAGGTAGTTTTCTAGCGTCTTGGAACGCGTTGAGACCATTTACATTATTTGTAGCTGGTGAGAGCAGCGTCACCGAGAGCGGCGACGAAGAGGTGTCGCCCTCCACCATCTCCTACACCGCCACCCAGCACACGCCCACCAGCATCAAGCTGACCGTCAACCGGGTCAAACGGAGCAAATCCAAAAAGAGGAAGAAGAGCACGGAGAAGACGCGCGGGACGGCGAAGAGCAAGAAAGTAAAGGTAGGCGACAGACGGCGGGGCGGAGCAGACGAGTTTGAGTCCAAACCACAACCGACTGCTTTTGTTTTCCTTCTTCCAGGCCTTCAGAGAAGGTTCCAGGAAGTCCATGAGGATGAAGGTAAGACCGTCGCCTCGGTAACGTCACGCGTCCTGAAGATCTCGTCCTAAAAAGCGCCCCGCCCTCCCGTGTAGAACTCGACCACGGAGGCCAACGTGTTGGACGAGAACACGACGGAGGGATGGGAGAGCCGGATCCGCCAGTGGACGGACCAGTACGAGGAGGCGCTGGCCAACCAGTACAGCGCCGACGTGCAGACGCTGCTGCAGCTGCACCGCGCCGCCAGCGCCACCGTCTCCAAGGCGGAGAGCGGCACGGCCACGCCCCCCGCCAGCGCGCAGATGGACGCCATGGACACCATCAACCGCACCGAGCTGGCCTGTAACAACACGGTGCTGGGGTCGCAGATGCAGGTCAGAGCGCCGGCTGATGTCAGCGGCGGGCTCCGCCCACATTAACTCATTGGCTGCCAGACGTTTTTGTTTCTATTAAACGACAAGAACAACTGAAAAGAAGAATTTTGATGGAAAAATAACTTGTTTTGGAATATAAAATATGTTCTAGGTCTACATTTGACAGGAAATTGTTTTTTTAGCTAATCCAGTGGCGCTGAAGCAGCTCTCTGGGGTTCAGGGGTCACAGCGACGGGGGAGGAGATTCAAACGTCCACCTGTTCATCCTCTCATCATCTGTTCTCGAGACTTTCACCTCAAACTAACATTAACGTTATTAATGAATGTATTTTAATAATATTTGGTTAACGTGAATCTTTTTTAAACTGACAATCAAATTTTACTTTTTAATATCGTACATAAAAAACTAATAATATGTTTTATTCTGATTTATTTTACAGTAACATTAGTGATTTCATGATTCCAGTATTTGACGTAAAGTGGAGGAAAATGACGTAAATAAATCAAATATAAATAAAAATTTTAATCTTAAAACTTAATATATATTTTTTCATACTTTTTTTTTTTTTTAAAAAACTGACGTTTTTTTCTAGAATAACTGAACTACAAATGTAACTGTTTTATCTCGGGAATAAATTTACTGAATTAAATTATTAATAAATAATTAATAAATTATAAATAATGAATGAATTAATTATAAAATTAGAATGGGGGGGTGGGGGGGTTAACGGCTCAAACATTCTCTGTAGAGTCTGAGCGCTTCCCGTCTTCCTCTAATGTAATCGACGCGTATCGCTCGTCCAAACACGTCTCTACTGCCCCCTACAGGGGATCAGTTCACACTTACGTAGATGTCGTTGGCAGCCAGTGAGTTAAACGATGCGAGGTGCTGAATTTGGCTTCCAGCTGTCTCGACTAAAGCGATGTGGGGTTTGCAGCTGCAGCTGGGGAGGGTCACGCGCGTCCAGAAACACAGGAAGATCCTCCGAGCAGCCAAGAACCTGGAGCCCGACACCCTGATCATCGAGTACCGGGGGAAGGTCATGCTCAAGCAGCAGTTCGAAGTCAACGGCCACTTCTTCAAAAAGTAAGCCCCCGCCCCCTTGGGTACCTTGACCGACGCCCAACCGTTTGGAGTCCCGCGCTGACGGTTTGCCGTGGTGTGTTTGCAGACCCTACCCGTTTGTGCTCTTCTACTCCAAGTTCAACGACGTGGAGATGTGCGTCGACGCCCGGACCTTCGGGAACGACGCGCGGTTCATCAGGAGGTCGTGCACGCCCAACGCCGAGGTCAGCTGACCTGATTGCATCAGCCTGTCTCTCCCCCCTTACCCTACCCTACCTTCATTAACCCTGCGCGCTCCCTCCCTCCAGGTTCGGCACATGATCGCCGAGGGCATGATCCACCTGTGCATCTACGCCGTGGATCAGATCACGAAGGACGCCGAGGTCACCATCGGCTTCGACTACGAGTTCAACAGCTGGTCAGTTCGGCGTCTCGCCGCCGTCTGCCCGTCAGCAGACGAGCGTCCACACGTGTGTTCTCACCGTGGACTTCTCTGTTTGTTGGAATCTGCAGCAACTACAAGGTGGACTGCGCCTGCCACAAGGGCAACCAGAACTGCCCGGTGCAGAAGCACAACCTGAGCCCCAGGGAGAGCCTCCTGAGTCTGCCCTCCCTGCCCCCGCCCTCCCCTCTGGTCGGCGCAGAGACCCGCCGGAGAAAAGCCCGTCGGAGAGAGTTGGAGGGCGACGGCGGCCAGACGTCCGACCAGCAGCAGGAAGCCAAAGACCTGCAGGGGGGCAGCGACGCCGAGGTGCGTGTAGCTTGTGTTAGCTGAGTCGCCTCAGATGGGGCGGGGGGCGGTTCTCCTCACGTGTTCTCGTGTCGCCAGGAGCGACTGCAGGACGAGCTGAAGGTGGAGGAGACGGAGGACGGAGAGGTGGAGGAGAACGGGATCGCCACCGCCGGCAAAAAAGTAGGAGGCGGCTAAACGTCCACAAATCCCCTGTGAAGGTTGTCCTTCATCCAGAGGTGTTCCAATCGGTCCGCTGGACTTAAAAAAGAACGTTGGTTCAATTTAAACCTTTAAGTTTAACCGTTAGGTGCTGAGTCAGCACTCGCCACCGCCAGAACTGAAGAAGCCTCCCGGCTGAGGGGGGGGTGTAAGTCCAGTGGATTGATTTCAACAGCTCTCAGTCCAGAAATCACACACACACACACACACACACACACACACACACACACACACACACACACACACACACACACACACGTTCCCCCCCAAATAAAGGTGTTAAATACATGAAGGCTTTTCTAGAACTAATGTCAAACTTGCTCTGCAGTAATAATTAGTAATAATAATATAATAATTGCCCCCCCCCCCCACTGTAGACCTGCTCCAGTCTGGAACGGAGGCGGAGGAGAGTTGGGGGAGGGGACGTCAAGGAGGAGAGCGCGGAGGCCGAGGAAGGGGCAGGAAACCCCGCGGGCGCCGCCCCCGCCCCCGCCCCCCAGTACTCCGGCCTGGGGGTCAGCACGAGACGCACCACCTACGTGATGGTGAGTGGGGGCGGGGCCAGTGTCAGTCACGTGACCCCAGAGTCGTCGTCGGGTGTTTTGGGGTCGTTGTCGGATCGTCTGGGAGTCGTTGTCGGCCGATGGGGGGGTTGAATGCGTCGTTAGCGTCGTTAGCATCATTAGCATCAGAGTCGTTTCACTCCAGACCTCTGGTTTCTGTTTCTGTTCCAAACTTTAAGGAATGAAATGAAACAAATCTGTTTTCATCAGGACATTAATCAAATTTGGAATTAAATTTATTTCTTCTTCCATCTGTTCAAACACAAAAGTTGATATTCCAGAATAATCCTCATCCTCATCCCCAGTTTAATCTGATTTATTCAACTCTCATTTAGTGTCTTAAAGCCTGACGTTTCTTTAAATCTTCGGAGCCTCAACCAGGAAATAAAAATAAAACTTTTAACCCTTTAAAGTCTTAAAGAACAAATCTGTCCTTAAAAAAAAAATCAATCAAACATAAATGAACGTCGGCTGACATCATTGATCGGTTCCAGTTGAATGAACTCCAGATAAACATCCAGTCAGCTTTCCTAATGAATCTACGTTAATAAGTTAATATAGTTTAATATAGTACAAGAAAATCATCTCGTCTCTTCGTCCTCGTTTCTACGAGCTAATAATGAATGTTTGATTCTGATTGATGGTACAGTAACGAGATCTGAAGTGTTTTTAAGTTCATCAGTGTTTTGATGTCAATAAATCCCCTTTGATCTTTAACCTTTTAGTCTTTAAACTTGATTTTTATTTTTTCATGCTTTCGTTTTAACAACTCACACGTTTTTGTAGAACAAACAAACAAACAAACAAACAAACAAACAAACAAACGTGATTCTTTTGATCTGTGGATAAATTTACTTTCAGTTTATCGAGTTTTTATTTTATGTTTGTGTGAAAAATGAAAAAAGTCCCCCTTTGATGCTGACATCAGGAACCGCGAATACAGAGAGAATCCACTGGTGGGGGGTTAAAGTGGGGGGGGGGGGTTAACGACGAAACAAATGCATGAAGGGAGAGTCGTTCACACGCAATCGAAACTAACGGTCATGCTAACGACGCGCGCCCCGCCCCGTCGTCCAGCGCCGTCACACCTGTGATTGTGGGGGCGTTTCCCTGGGGGGGCCCAGAGAGTATAAGATCCTGCCTTCCCAGCGGCCCTCAGTTCTCTTCAGGACCCCCCCTGTGACCAGATCTTCTCTCCGCTTCCAGGAGACGCCGTCGACCGAGGACAAGACCCCGTCGCCCAGCCTTCCGGCCCCCGCCGCCCCGCCCAAACCCGCTCGCCCCGCCAAGCCTCGACCCAAGAGCCGCATCTCGCGCTACCGCTCCAGCTCGTCCCAGAGGGCCCGGCGGCAGCGCCAGGCGTTAGCACAGCAGGCAGCAGCGGCCGCCGCCGCCGCGGCAACCGCCGCCACGTCAGCGACGGCATCCGTCGATCCGAGCGCCGCCCTGGACGACGAGGGCTCCCAGGGGCCCTACGGCTCCGAAAGCCAGGGGGATGGTAGCCTGGGGGGGCCGCTCCTGGACGGGGAAGGGCAAAACCTCAACTGCATCAGGGGGGGGAACCTGCGCTACCCCAAAACCAAGAAGGTAAGACGCGTCCGGGGAGGTGGGTTCGTTTCACGCCCAGTCGACCTCACTTCCTGTTTTCCCCCAGTACCTGGTGACGGAGTGGCTGAACGACAAGCACCCCGGGGGGGGGGAGAAGGCCCCCCAGGAGGCGCCCGTGGAGCGCCCGCTGCGCATCTCCACCGACCCCACGGTGCTGGCCACCACCCTCAACATGCTGCCGGGCCTGTCGCACGCCGCGCTCATCTGCACCGCCCCCCGCCACTACGTCCGCTTCGGCTCGCCCTTCAACCCGGAGCGCCGCCGGCCCCGCCCCCTGCAGATGGACGGAACCTACGGCTGCTACAAGAAGGTGAGCGGCGCGGCGGAAACCCTGGGGGGGTGGGGGGCGGGGGGGTGGCATCCGGGTTCTTAACGTGTTCTTCTGTCGCAGCGCTGGATCAAACAGCTGGAGGACGAGAGCTGCCCCCCCAGCCTGGAGGACGGCACCGAGTCCACCTCGTCCCAGCAGAGCACCAGCAGCAGGTCCACCCCCAACCCCCTCCCCACTGGTACGTACCCCCCCCCCCCAAATCCTCGTCCAATCAGAACTCTCACGGAGCAATCCTCGCTCACTTCCTGTCTGCCCCCCCTCCCCCAGAGCTCACCCAGCCGTTTAAGAAGCGCCGCTCCAAGTACGCGTCGGAGGGGGTGCCGCCCCCCCCGGATCACCACCTGCTGCGCCCGCTGTCGCCCATCACCCCCCCGCCGCCGCCGGAGGAGGAGGAGGACGGCCTCCACCCGCTGCTCCGCCCCCGCTGCGGCGCCCCGCTGCCCAACGGCCTGGCCTACTCCCCCCTGCCCTCGCTGCCCACCAGCCGCTGCAACACGCCGCTGCAGTTCGAGGTGAGCGAGACGCCCGGACGCGTCGGCGGACGCCCGAACGCGTCGCGCTGCGTTCAGGGACACGTTCACAACGCCTTTCTCTCCTCGCTCCTCCAGAACATCTCGTCTCCTGAGGCGTCGCCGCTCCACCGGCCCCAGTCCATCTCCCCTGAGGTACCCCCCCACACCAGCACGTCCACATACACCCCCCCACACAAACACATCAACACCCACACCAACACCCACCCCCCCACACCGGCTCAAAGTCAAAGCCGCGACCTCTCGACTCATCCTGTTTTCTCTCCTCCAGCCCGACTTCGACGTCCCCCGCCCCCCCTTCCCGGACCTGTCCCTCCCCTCCAGCCTGGAGAGCCCCGTCGCCGTGGCGTCGGACGACTACTCCCTCCCCGGGGGGGGCCACGACCCCCAGTGCCCACCAGCACCCCTCAACCCGCCGTTGGAGCTGGTGCCCCCCAGCCGGGAGCCGGCGTTCAGGACGGAGTTCAACCTCATCTACACCTGCTCCCCCCTCAACGCCAACCTGGGCACCCCCGCCGCCCCCGACCCCCCCCGGCCGGCCCAGTCCGAAGGCGGCTTCTCCCCGGCCGAGTCCTTCCACAGCTCCCAGGGGCTGCTGGGAGACGGGGGCCCCGGCTCCATGTCGCCGTACAGCGAGCCTCACTACGGGGGGGGCTACCCCGACGGCGGCACGCCCCCCCACACCAGCCACCCGCCGCAAAGGAGGAAGGCAAGTTCTCCGCTCGTCGTTCACTACAGGAAACGCATTTTAATGTCGCTGGAGGGGCACGCTTCATTCCCCTGGGTGGGGGGCGGGAACCATCAACCAATCACAAGAGACTCCTGATTTTCTTAATTTGTTTGTTTATCCAGAGTGAAATGTTTATGCGCGTCGTCAAAAAAAAAATGTGTAAAATGTGAAAAACGAACCCAAAAAAATAAAAAAATTAAAATTGTGAAAAATGAACCAAAAAAATTTAAAAATTGTGAAAAACCAACAAAAAAAAAAAATAAAATGTAAAAAAGCTTTAAAAAAATAATAAAATGTGACAAAAAAAAAAACCCCAAAAATTTGTCTCGTTGTTTTCGTCGCTCAGTCCACCTGTTTGTTTGTTTGTTTATTTTATTTTATTTTATTGAAAATTTTTTTACATTTTTTAAAAATTTTTATTCATTTAATTTTTAGTTTTAATTTTTAAATTTTTTGAAAAATTAAAAAAAAAAAATTTTTTTAAGGTGGAATGATTGTATTAGCTCCGTTAGCCGTTAGCTCCCTTCGCTAACTAGCCCCAGCCTGTTAATTCCAGCGTGTGTCTGCGTAGTGGGGGGGGGGGGGGCTCAGGTGAAGCGTCGAGGACAGGAAGTCCTCCAGACGGTCCAGTAACAGTCGGTGCCCCCCCCACCCCACCCCCGGGTTTGCCTACCCCCCCTTCCTCCTCGTCTTCCTCGTCCGAACCGACGCTCGTTTAACCGTTTCCTGTCTGTTTCGATTGTAGCTTTGTCCCCCCCCCCCCTTCCCCTCCTTTCCCTCACTCCTCTCCCCCCCCCCTTCCCTCGCTGCTCCTTGACACTTTCTGCCACGTCTCTCTTCCACTTTTCTTCCAAGGCAGAGGGCCAATCAGCAGACGGTTGGTCTGCTGGCGGGGGGGCCGGATTACCGGCTCGATGTAAGACGTGAATACGAGCCGGTGAACACGGTGAATATTCTGCCTCCGTCTGTAGACGTGTGCATGTCAGTGATGTTCCTCTGCATCCGCATACCCACCCCCCACCCACAACACCAAGCCCCCGTGGCTCCGCCCCCATCTCATTTGTGCTCCGCCCACCTACCGCGACAGGCAGCGCTAAAAAAAAAAAAACAACAAACAAAAAAAAAAAAACCCAAAATCGCACGTTTGCATAACGGTATCCTGAGGAATTGTGGGAAAATTGTGGATGTTACAGATGGATTCTGGGAGCTGATTGGTTCAAAAACTAATATCATTAGCTTCAGATCATCAGGCGACCAATCAGAGCCCACGTTGACAGGAAGCAGCAAGTCATTGGTCAGTTTAGCGCATCACAGGTGATGTCACACCCTGATGACATCACAGCTGATTTATAAGCCATCCCATCAGCATCGGACAGCGTGGTGACATCGCACATCGCCCCGCCCCCTTTCCTCTATCCCCGCCTCTTTCATAACCCCTCCCACTCAGCCCCCTTCTGTGTCATGTGACGTGTCGACATCAAAGCTGGGATGAGCATCCTCATTGTCAACGGTGTCGGCGTGTGTGTGTGTGTGTGTGTGTGTGCGCGTGTGTGTGTGTGTGTGTCGGGTATCGATGTGTGTGTTGTCGTTTCGGCGTTGTTGCATCATCGCGTGGCGTTGCCTGCTCGTTGGTCGAAGCCGTGTTTGACTAACCCATCGCCGCGGCGACCGGTTTTACACGCGTGTGGATGATGCACACGGTGTTGTGGTGGTGTCAAAGGTCGTCTCCATGGTGATGCAGGGCCTCTGATGTGGTGCATGCGTTTCTGTGACCGACGTCCAATCAGCTGCTCGGCAATTGGCGTCGGCATCCGTTAGCGTTAGCGTCCGTTAGCGTTAGCGCGCTAATGGCTCCGCCTCTTCCTCCTCTAGGTGTCGCTGCTGGAGTATCGGAAGAGGAAGCAGGGCAGCGGACGCGACCCCGAGCCGGGCGGGGGCGGGTCGTCTCTGGGTGGCACCCCCACCCGGCTCGGCCCCCCCCACTACATCCAGGACTCCCATCAGCCCATACAGCCACCGCCGGCGTCGCCGCTCAGCTCCGCCTTCTCCACGCCGGCGCACGCCGCCGCCGCCATCCCTCAGATCGAGGAGGTCAGCCCCCCCCCGGACCACCAGGGCGCGTCCCGTTGCCAGGACAACAACAACCAATGGTGAGTTGGAGACGAGGTCGCGCCGGTGCGCTCCACAAGCCACCGGCGCCACCTGACGGTCAGCTCTGTCCCCCCCCCCCAGGATGGTCCCGACCACCGTGGAGCGGCTCAGGGAGGGGCAGGGCGTCCTGGAGCGCGTCCTGAGGAGCATCAAGATGGAGCGGAGCTACAAGAGGGGCGACGGCTCCACGGAGAAGGACTCCGGTAATGGGGGGGGGGGGCCCGGGGGGGGCGCCGGGTGAGGAAGACGAGGGGCGACTTCCTCCTGAACGCTCTTCTCTGTTTGCAGACGCCGATCGATACGAGATGCAGGCGGCGGCCATGAAGAGCCCCCAGACGTACAGCCCCTCCATATACTCACACCAGGTAAGCTGGGTGGGGGGGCAGGCTTCCCGGTCCATCTGGGGGGGTTTTCTTCAGTGTCCACAAGATGTAGCTGCTGCTGCAGTTTACTGAAGGCTATGTACAGGCCATAAAACTACAGGAAGTTGTCAGGTAACAACTAGTCCTCAACATATGAACACAACTGGCTTCTAGAGGTTGTTCATAAGTTGAATTGTTCAAACGTTGAATGGTTCGTAAGTTGAATTGTTAAGTTGAATTGTTCGTAAGTTGAACTGTTCGTAAGTTGGATTCTTGGTAAGTTGAATTGTTCATAAGTTGAATTCTTGGTAAATTGAATTGTTCATAAGTTGAATTGTTCATAAGTTGAACTGATCGTAAGTCATTATTAATCAATTTCAATCTCTAATCTCAATTTAAGGTCATTTAAATTTTATTTCTAATGATTTAGGGATGTCAGCCTGTCTTTGGTGTCAGTTGTGTGTTTTCCGGGGGTCCTTAAACGTCTCTTTGCCCCCCCCCAGGCGTCAGAGGGCCTCCGTCAGACCAGCAGCCCGTCGTTCCTCCAGCAGACCTCCAGCTCCCCGTTCCGGGGTTCCTACAGCCCCTCGTCGGGCCAGAGCTTCTACCCCCGCCTGCCCCCCTCCCACTCCCCATCCTCCTACCCCACGGCCACGCCCCCCCCCCTCGTCGGACCCCCGGCCCCCGGCGGGCCCCCCGCACCAGCACGGCGCCAGCAACGCGGACGGAGGCCCCGCCTACAGCAACAGCCACTTGAAAGCGAGTCTTTTGAGCGGCGGGCCCCCCAGGACCCACGGGCAGACTAAAACGGACTCAGGTGCCCAGGCCTCCAGGGGGGGCCAGCAGCACTCCGGCCCCAGGCTGCTGTCGGCCCCCCCGCAGACCCACTACCCCCCCCCAGCGAGGGACGGGCCTCGGTCAGTTCCAGGGGTCCGGAGTACGGACACAGTCAGGAAGCTTTTAGGACCTCCAGTGTGTGTGTGTGTGTGTGTGTGTGTGTGTGTGTGTGTGTGTGTGTGTGTGTGTGAAGCTCCTCGACCCCTCCAGCTGCAGTGACATGGAG
This sequence comes from Antennarius maculatus, assembly GCA_013358685.1. Classification (NCBI taxonomy): domain Eukaryota; kingdom Metazoa; phylum Chordata; class Actinopteri; order Lophiiformes; family Antennariidae; genus Antennarius; species Antennarius maculatus. The sequence goes on along the minus strand of CM023609.1, from coordinate 26,277,893 downwards.
CTCAGGGAGTTTTTTTGGGGGGGGGGACACGTCTCCGGTTCCTCCTTTTGGACGTTTTTACAGAATCAGTCAGAAAAAAAACAAAAACGATTTGGACACAAAATCATTTGTAACTTGAAAATTTTTTTTTTTGCCCCCCACCCCCACCCCACCCCCCACCACCGCCCCCCCCCACTGACTGTTCCTCACTCACGTCTGTACAGAGTTATAAAAAGGCTGTATCTGTCGTCATGGCAACCAGGTTGGAGGAAAGCAGGAGTTCATTTTTTTGTTTTTCGTTCAGCTTCATCGTCTCGGCTCCATCGGTTGGGAAGCGACGCCGTTCAAACCCCCCCCCCCACCCCCACCCCCCCAACCCAAAACACCCTACCCCCCCCCCTTTGGTTCGGATCATTCCATTGGATAAACCAGCTTCCGTTCTGTCGTTCTCTGGTTCCTCGGCTGTAGACGTCTGATCCGTGGTGCTGCGTTCATGTTTGTTTGTTTGTGTTTATCTTTTGTTTGTTTGTGTTTTTGTTTGTTTTTTCAAATAAATTTGAAATCCAGTTATACGCCCCCCCCCCACCACCACCACCACCACCACCACCACCCCCCCACACACACCTGTACGGCTGCATTCCTCTTCATCACTCTGTCCAGACTCACTCGTCGTGTGTGTGTGTGTGTGTGTGTGTGTGTGTGTGTGTGTGTGTGTGTGTGTGTGTGTGTGTGTGTGTGTTTCCTGACCAATCCTTTCATTCCGTTGGAGGAAAACCAGGATGATGGGAGTTTGGATGGTTTCTACAGGCGGGGGTGAAACGCTGCTACGTCCTGAGAGCTGCTGCTTGTTTTTTGTCCTGGTTTTTTTTGTTTGTTTGTTTTTCTTTTTATCTTTTTGTTGTTGTTTTCTTTTTCTCTTTCTTTGGTTTTTCTTCTTCTTCTTCTCTCGCTGTTTTTCTACTTGTCATCATCCGTCAGAGAAGAGACGCTTCTCTCCGACCGTCACCGTGGGACCTCAAACCGACGTTAAGCTGACGGCTGCGCGGCAACGGGAGGCTCCGCCCCCTCACTCCTCCCCTCACTCCTCCCCTCTTGAGACTTTTTGGACCGAATGTGGGGGGGGGGACACACACACAGCTGAGACATCATGAGGCTCCCTCCTCCCTACACACACACACACACACACACACACACACACACACACACACCCTAGTCCAGGGTACTCGTGTGACATGAATGTTTGACTCATTGAAGAAAATAAAAGTCGTGACCCAAATTGATTTCGCACCTTAACGAATGTCGGCCCCCCCCCCCCAGGACAAACAGGATGATTGTGTGAACGTGTACAGATATAGAACCTATAAACACTGAATTTATCGCATGATGTTTGTTTATCGGGTCGATCGGAGGCTGGCGCTCATCGTGGGGTGGGGGTCCTGGTCCCCCCCCCCCCCCCCGCCCGCCCCCAAAACCAGACGCTGCGTTCTTCTTGTTTTTGTAAAGAGCGTTTGTTCTTCTGTTGGGTTTTATTTTTACACAGATCATAGTAGTAACTATTTCAATTGTTCCCCTGCAAAAAGGTTTAAGAAGCAAGAGATGTAATGCATTTTGATAATAAAATAATCACGATGGTAATGTATTTTGGAAACTACCATTGTGACGTGTCATTGGAAGAGTCGCCTGTGTTTTAAATCGAGGTTCACGCTGAAAGGATTCCAGGCTATGAGGGGTTAAAAAATTCACAGTTTGTATTTAAAAGTTAGAGGAAATCAATCCTCAGGTTTTTGGTTTCAGGTCAGCGTTTAAAGCCACAACAGTTACAAAGATTAAAAGAATAATGTGAGCTCACAAATTTAAATAAAAACACCAAAATAAGGAAACCAAGGACTATGAGAAGAGATCAAGAAGGTGGAGGATTTGAAGTACTTAGGGTCAACAGTCCAGAGCAATGGAGAGTGGGGAAAAGAGGTGAAGAAACGTGTACAGACAGGATGGAACGGGTGGAGAAAAGTGTCAGGTGTGATGTGTGATAGAAGAGTTTCAGCTAAAATGAAAGGAAAGGTGTACAAAACTGTGGTGAGACCAGCGATGTTGTTTGGTCTAGAGACAGTGTCACTGAGGAAAAGACAGGAGACAGAGCTGGAGGTAGCAGAGATGAAGATGCTGAGGTTCTCTCTGGGAGTGACCAGGAAGGATAGGATCAGGAATGAGTACATCAGAGGGACAGCACATGTTAGAGGTTTTGGAGATAAAGTCAGAGAGGCCAGACTGAGATGGTTTGGACATGTCCAGAGGAGAGATAGTGAATATATTGGTAGAAGGATGCTGAGTTTTGAACTGCCAGGCAGGAGGTCTAGAGGAAGACCAAAGAGGAGGTTTATGGATGTAGTGAAAGAGGACATGAAGGTAGTTGGTGTGAGAGAAGAGGATGCAGAAGACAGGGTTAGATGGAGGACACTGATTGGCTGTGGAGACCCCTGAAGGGAAAAGCCCAAAGGAGAAGAATTAGACCAGCTGCAGTACCGCCTTTTGGCCACCAGGGGGCAGCATTGAGCCGCATGTGATTGAATCCAAACGAAAAGACATTTAAAAGTGTAACGTGATGACGTAACATGCTGTTGAATTCCTTAAAGGAACGAATAAAAATCACCAGGATGGACTCGTCTCCATGCCGACAGAAACATTCCTGGAGCTTCATAGCTAACGAGAACAACGAGAACGAGATCCGGTCTCACCGATGTTGTATCCATCCGCCAACGCGCGGTAAAGAACGAGATGCGGTCTCAGGTGACTAACATTCCGACTGTGTAAAGATACACGTCACATAGTGTTAGCCTCTTTGCTAACAGAGGGACTACAATCACTTTAAATAAATCTGTGTTAATAAGAAGAAACGTAAAAATGAATCAGAAATAATCACAAACTGTCAATCAGTTTATTAAAATTTCTGGTTAAAACAACGGCAGTAACAAACTGTCGCCGTGTTGGAATCTCCGGCGACGATCCTGCACAAACAAACAAACATCACAGCATGTCCCATGTTCTATCCCATAATAATCCAGTGAAAAGAAGTGGAAGCCGAGCGGGGCGCCCTGAGGGATGCCTGATTTCCTTGCCAGGTCGGTCTTCCCAACACGGAGGTTCTGCTCCGGCGGTCCTGGATGTCAAACGGAGTCTGAACCCAAGTTTGGTGCAGCATGCAGGGCGTGTTCGGCCGTGGCCGATGAACCGAACCGACCCGATCGGAACGGGAACAGAAAGGGGTTTTGGGAGGATCGGGAGGTTTTTGACAGCGGATCAAAACAACACACAAGGTCACATGACAACTTCTTTTTAAGGCTGGACGACGGAACAGGATTTACTACAACTTACGGGAAACGTGTTTGGAATCACAAAAATGGTAGAGAGTCTTTTTTTTACCTTGTTGCTATGGAAACGTTTACATACATGTTTTCATTCCTGGGATACAAAGAGAGCTGAAAACGTCTGGAAAAGAAAAAACTGTACAAAATCTATTTCATCTTTTTTCTTTTAGTAGCACCTGTGGGCTTTTAGATGTGCACCTCATCCTGGATATCACTTTATAACCTGTGTTATAACTTCTGTTATAACCTCTTTTAGAACCTCCGTTCTAATAAGCTATGTTATAACCTCCGTAATAACCCATTCCTCCCAGAGTTTGATGATCCTGATGTCAACCTTCTTCCCACGATGGATTTGAGTTTCCTCTTTGGTCCGTAACCTGAAGAGCTTCGGAGAGGAGAGGAGGAAGGAAAGGAAAGGAAAGGAAAGGAAAGGAAAGGAAAGGAGGGAGCAAACGAGGAGACGAGAGGATGTTGACTCTCAGTGGAACCGCTGGACTCCGAATCGTAAATCCTTGGTGTCCTGGATGTCAATCTGGAGGAGGAGCAAACAGAGAAGAGGCGGAGTCAGGACGGACGTAGCGACACGCTAGCAGATAGAAAGACTTGTTCAGATGGAGTCCTGGTGAGAGGAGGTGACATAGAGGAGGTGACATAGAGGAGGTGACATAGAGGAGGACTACAGATGTTTCTGAAATGATTGACTATCAACTAAGTCACAATGAGGTCATAACGAGGTCATAGTGATGTCATAATGAGGTCATAACCCACTTCAGCGCGCGCCAATCAGATTTTTGCCATCCTGATCAATCAGAACGACATCAGTGGACGTCCAGTCTGGGTAATCGTTCTGATTGGTGGATTATAAGGCGGTTTATTAGCATCTCCTTCAATGCTAATAAATTTAGCATCTGGGGAGTTGGGAAGAAGAAGTAAAAGAAACGACATTGGGGAGGGTGGGGGTAATACAGAACCAGCATGCCACGTCATGCAAACAGAAAAGGGAAGCTGATTGGTCTTACTCCGTCCAATCGCAGCGAGGAACCGAGGTGGAGCTGCAGGAAGGAATCAGTTCAAAAATAAACGTCACGGTTTATTTCTTTTTAACATCCATAGAGATAAATCACTATAGAAGTAAACATGAGTGAGATCTGACGAGACGTTATTCAAACAGTTAGCTTTGAGGCTAACAGCAGCTTTTGTCTCTGTTATCATCCGTTGCTAACAGCTAACAGCTAACCGTTGTTTTCCTCCACTGGAGCTTCCAGCTCTTTATTTTCCTGCTCACACCTGCTAACATCACGTTTGTGTTTGCAGGGCTTTTATTTTTTATACCCTCTTGGCTCATAATCACCCCCCCCCACCCCCACAGCCTCCTCTCGCCCCCCCACCCCGTCCTCTCCTTGATGCTGATGTGGACACACAGAAGCGCTGGAGGGTCTGGAACATCCAGCGCTCCTCACTGAAAGGCCTTCCTAGACCTGACGTATCCTCCTCCTCCTCTGGGGGGGCACTCTGCTGGGGGGAGGGGGTTGTCTATGACATGCCGCCACCTTTTGTTTTCTTGCTCTTCTGCACATAATTGGTGGACACCACCCCTGATGAAGCAGCTTCTGAGACTCCATCACTTGAGTTAGCATCTCCAGGCTACATTAGCTGTCTTCATCTCTGTTGGTTGAGTTGCATTGTGGGTAAAGTAGGTGCCAGGTTGTTTGTTTGTTTGTTTGTAAAATATGCAGATCAGAACAGGTGTGTCAGGTGGTCATGTGACCGTTCAGGTACAACCATCAGAACAATGACGGGTGAACTCACTCTGGAAGCAGCGAAGTCTGCAGGAAAGACAGAAAGAAGAGGAAAAGGATGAGGAACAATGTTTACAGATCCCAAACAAACAACAACAAACAAACAAAACCCAGTTTCCTGTGTGTTTCCAGCATGTTTCCTGGGTGTTTCCTGGGTATTTCCTGTGTGTTTCCTGTGTGTTTCCTGTATGTTTCCTGGGTGTTTCCAGCATGTTTCCTGTGTGTTTCCTGTATGTTTCCTGTGTGTTTCCTGTATGTTTCCTGTGTGTTTCCTGTATGTTTCCTGGGTGTTTCCTGGGTATTTCCTGTGTGTTTCCAGCATGTTTCCTGCATATTTCCTTAATGTTTCCTGTATGTTTCCTGCATGTTTCCTGCATGTTTCCTGTATGTATCCTGTGTGTTTCCAGCATGTTTCCTGTGTGTTTCCTGTGTGTTTCCTGCATGTTTCCTGCATGTTTCCTGTGTGTTTTCTGCATTTTTCCTGTGTGTTTCCAGCATGTTTCCTGTGTGTTTCCTGTGTGTTTCCTGCATGTTTCCTGCATGTTTCCTGTGTGTTTTCTGCATTTTTCCTGTGTGTTTCCTAGGTATTTCCTGCATATGTGTTTCCTGTATGTTTCCTGTGTGTTTCCTGGGTATTTTCTGCGTATTTCTTGGGTGTTTCCTACATGCTTCCCGCATGTTTTCTGTGTATTTCCTGGATATTTCCTGGGTGTTTCCTGCATGATTCCTGTATTTTGTCTTTGGTTTCTTTATTAGCCACATCTAATAAAAGAGACCAAAGAAACACCACATGACGGCACGTTTTTTACCCACAATTCTTCCCGCAGCTCCTCACCTTTATTGTCGGCCTTCACCTCTTCCTGCAGGAAGTCGCTCTGCCGGTTTCCGAGCACGAAGGCGAGGAAGGCGAGGATGAGGGCGTTGAGGATGCCGATGATGGCCAGGATGTAGGCCCAACGCACCGAGCAGCCCCCCAGGGCGTAGCGCCCTGTGTCCTCCCCACACATGTCCCGCACCACCTCCGCGTCCCAGCCGTTGGGGAAGATCCCGCAGCCGAGCACCAGGCACACGGCTGGGGGGCACAGGGTCGTGTTAGTACAGGCATGGGGGGGCAGAGGAGGGGTCACAGGCGGAGACTGTTAAACATTAAAGTTGTGGCTCATTTGTCTCGTTCCATCACACACCTCAGGGCCTCGGTGTGTGTGTGTGTGTGTGTGTGTGTGTGTGTGTGTGTGTGTGTGTGTGTGTGTGTGTGTGTGTGTGTGTGTGTGTGTGTGTGTGTGTCTTTGTAGTGTCCAGCTGAGGCCAGGCTGGCCTGAACAGATGGGTCCCTGAACGCCTCATTGACTGGACTGATGGCCTGGACTCAGCTGTGGCATCGTCTCAGACACACACACACACACACACACACACACACACACACACACACACACACACACACACACACACACACACACACACACACACACACACACACACACAAACACAGGTGTAAAGAGCATACACTCTGAACGTCTCTCAGAGAAGATTAAATAAAAAAAAAAAAAACACGAGCGCAGCTCATTTGATTCATGGCGTTTGGAGGAGTGTGACCCCTCTGCTCTTCCTCCTGCGGAGCCGCTGACAGATTGATTCCCTTCTCTTATCCCAGCTCTGCATGTTTCATGTGTATTTCCTGGATGTTTCTAGCTTATTTCCTGCATATTTCCTACTTTTGTCTCCTGAATGTTTCCTGAATGTTTCCCTGTATGTTTCCTGTGTGCTTCCTGTATGTTTCCTATATGTTTCCTGTGTGTTTCTGGTGTGCTTCCTGTATGTTTCCTGTGTGCTTCCTGAATGTTTCCTGTGTGCTTCCTGAATGTTTCCTGTGTGTTTCCTGTGTGTTTCCTGTGTGTTTCCTGTGTGTTTCCTGTATGTTTCCTGTGTGCTTCCTGTATGTTTCCTGTATGTTTCCTGTGTGTTTCCTGTATGTTTCCTGTATGTTTCCTGTGTGTTTCCTGTATGTTTCCTGTGTGCTTCCTGCATGAGGAGCGTGCGTCTGCGTCTGTTTCGTCGCCGGACGGAACTTTGTTCTGCGTTCCCATGGAAACTTTTTGGGGCGGGGCAAAGCGTACTGTGATGTCATGGTCATCCTCAAATGACCTCATGTGCTGGATTAAAACGTCACTTTGGATTCTGGAGGTAATTTTTTTGTCATTCTGGATCTGAGCTGCTCTCTGGTCTGCTGACTCCGCCTCCACGCCGCCTCCTGTTCGCACCACCGGCGCCGCCGCCGGTGTGTCTCCTGGGCGGATGCTGATCTCAGATGATCAGTCTTAAATAAAACGTCAAATCAACTCAGGCATCAGTGAACCACGCCGTCGCACAGAAACACGGGGCAGAGTAGGAATCCCGCGCCCCAAATAATCACTAGACCAACAAATTAAGATTCATCCGCTGCTGAAAATAGTCCCTGAACGTTTCAGGGCTCCTGAACCTGATCTGAAGTCTGCTTGTTCTCTGTGGCAGAGATCACCTGCACCAAACAGGATGAAATCAATCAATTATAAAAGTATTGATTTAATATCAAACCCCCCCCCTGTCTTAGCCGGCCTGGTTTTAAGGGTTTCTTGAGGTTCAGGTACTCTAAGGTACGACTGACCCTGAACGCACCGCCGTGAGATCAGACACGATTGATCGATTGGTTCAGCACTTTGATGTTTAATGAAAACGAAACATCGTTCATCACACACACACACACACACACACACACACACACACACACACACACACACACACACACACACTGCAGCTCCCTGGTGTTAAGGGCAAACGAGGGAAAGAACCGAAATTAAATTCAGACGGAGAAAAAAAAACCCAACAAAAAGTTTTCTCTCCGTCATCCGAACATCTTTAGGAGATGTTTAGGATAAATCGTCACTTTACGATAAATATCCAACAGCTGAGTGAAAGGTTTTCTTCTTAGAGATGTTCAATGATTCCAGAATCTCCAACAGGAAGTGCTCTGATGTCACTTCCTGCTGCTGCTCTGAACCTGATTTCTTTGATCGTCTGACCTGTTGGATCAATAATCTCTCCTGTAATCAGCTCAGGTGTTCATGATGACGTCATGACTGTGAATAAATCCATTCCCTCCCCCACACAGAACCACAGAGTCCTCAAACGCACCGCCGACCCCAGGTGCCTTGTGGGTAGGAGGAATCTGGCCAACAATACCTCCCCCAGATAATGTCAGCCCTTCCAGACCGATGCACAATGAGCCCCCCCCCGCCCCCTCCATCCCCTTATCCTCATACAACTGCCCCCCCCCCGAACATATTCATATTAACTAAATATTATTAAATACATTCATTAATAAAGTCCAGTAAATAACTGGTTAAAATCCTCGCTTCTGGCGGCTCATTCAACGCGTTTCCACGCAGCCTCGTTCGGTCACGCATGAATGGATGCGTCGCGCGCGGGGACGCGTCGCTGGAGCGCGCGTGCGGATCACGCATAATGCGGGATAATCTGGGAGGCAGATCTGGCAACACGAATAGAAGCCGCGATGCGTGACGCGACGCGGCCGGAGGCGCCTCATTAGCATAAAAACACGCGCGTAATCATCCACGTGACCAGGGGAAAAAACGATTAATTAAATTTAACAATAATATGATAGTAATAAAAAATATAATGTGATATAATATAATAATAAAAATAATAATAATAAAATAATTGATAATTATTTTAATAATAAAAAAATTAAAATGATAAAATAAAAAAATAAAATAAAATAATAATAATAAAACACACTTCCTTACCGCAGAGCAGCTGCATCCACGCACACGTCTTGTACACCGTGGCCGTGTTGCAGAAGAAGAAAAGCGCGAAGCACCCGATGCAGGTGAGGATGAGGAGCGTGGACACCCCCACGAAGAAGGCGGCCGCCTTGAAGGCTCCGGACGGGATGGAGCCGAAGTCCGTCACGCTGCCGTGACACGCCAGCTCCCGGCTGGAGCTCCCGTCGCCCACGCAGTGGTGGAACAAGCCGAAGTGTCCTGCGTGGGGGGAGCGGAGGCTGTCCCCCACCCAGTAGGGTTGCGTGAAAACCACCACGCTGATGATGGACAGGCAGATGGTGAAGATGGCCCACAGGACCCCCACGGCGCGGGGGTTGCGCATGGAGGCGTCATGGTAGGCTTCCTGCGGAGGCAGCATTGTCTGGGTTCACCCCCCCCCCACGACACACACACACACACACACAACCACACACCCTCCCTCGGATCAATCAGTCTGATTGGCGGAGCGCGTGGAGCCGACAGCCGCTCACCATCGTCTTCCTCCTCTTCATCAGCTCTGCGCTACATCGGGTTCCCCGAGATGATGAAGAGGAGTCCACACACACACACACACACACACACACACACACACACACACACACACACACACGCACACACACACACACACAGCGTCAGTGACGCCGATCCACGCGTACAGCTGAACTTGTGATGCGTAAAAGCAGCACGGATCCTGTTCTTGTGACGCATTTGGCCGCTTTGTGACGTCACAGCCTCATGATTCACAATATATATATGTATACACACACACACACAAATATATATACTGTATATATATACACAGTATATCTATATATAATACCTATATATATAATACCTCGTGCATTCGCGCATCAACACTTGCGACTTCACCTCACCTCACCTTGGATTTTTGGTAGGCAGTCACGTGATACAATATACAGTACAGTGTATTTAAACTCAGCTGTCAGGTGACTGACGTGATTAAAAATAGGGGATTTTTGAAGTAAAGCCAGAATATAATGAATGTAATTAATAAAAATTATATTTTGCGAGTTTAGGGTCAAAGATTTGTTATAAAAGTAAATATAGTAAAAATATTACTGGAATAAAATCATAAATTATGAAGCAAAAGCTATAATTAGAGTTAAGTTAGTCATTTTTAGTGACTATTTTAATCAAAAAATTTTAATTTAATTTTTTAAACAAAATTTTTTTTTTTTAAATTAAATTAAAATTTTTTGATTTATTTTTTTATTAAATTAAAATTGGATAATTAATTTTAAAGAATTAATTAATTTAAATTACATTTTTTTTTACTCCTTTCACTCTTCTGCTCGGTGTGTTTTCATTTAAACGTGTAATATTTGCTCTGCGCCTCACTCGAGCGTCATCTATTAATAAGTTACCGATCAGCTGGCCAATCAGAACCGGCCATCTCTCCGACATCCTACGTCATCGAAGGGGGGGAGGTGACTGGTCACGTGGTCGCACCCACTTCCTGTTTACCGTCCGTTCCACCGTCAGACTCGCACACCGATTGCGACACGTCCCTCCGCTCCTGCGGCGTTAATTCCGCACGACATGACCGGGACTCGAACCTGGTAGTCGCAGCGCGGAGCGTCGCGTCGCTCCGACCCGTTTGGATCCACCTCCGCGGCCGCGGAGCAGGAATGACGACGTGACATTGAGGAAACGTGAGTAGGCCGCAAACGGATCCTGGGGATTTCCTGACGTCAGCTGCCCGGAGGCGAGCAGGTGCCGTCCCGTTCAGGTGAACCAGAAGCACCGGTGATGCGGAGGACTACAAAAACCTGAAATTGTTTAAAATGACTAAACGAGGAGTTTGAGTGACCGGAAACCAGCAGACTTCACCCGGAGAGCCGGACTAGCCTCTCTCAGCCGGTCGTGCTAACGCCGCTAGCAGCAGCTGCCGGCGGGGCTGGCGACCCGTGTGCCCGGAGACCGTCGCAGCTACCGCTGCCCTGAATTCAAAGAGACTCCCCGGCTCCGGCCCCCTCAAGCGGGCAGTCAGGAGGAAGCTGACTGGGAAGGGATGGCCTGGTCGGTCTTCCCGTCACAAAGGACACGGTTCTGCGGTTTTTGAAGGAGGTCTAGTCCGACTGGAGCCCACCACCGGGGGTCGAGGCGCGATGATGGCCGCCTCCTCCCCCTCCGCGGCCGGCGGCTTCACGGCCGCCGGTCCGCCGGTGAAGAAGGGCGAGGAGATCGTGGATTTGATAGATTTGTTTTCCAAGATGCAGTACAGAGCGAAGGAGGTGACCCCCCGGGTAAGATGGTCTCCTGCTTCTGGGGCTGTTTGTGTGAACGTGAGGCCGAACTTCATTGGAAAACCAGCGGATTAAACTTTAACTTATTCCCCATTAAAACAGCTTCATTCCAGGGAGAAATAAATGACTTTTTAAGAAACTTTAGGAACCGGTGAAGAATTTGGCTCTGAATATATATTAAAAAACACACTTCTCCTTTATTCATGTCCGAAAAACCTCTTTGAATGCATTAAAATGTGACTCAAATTAACAGAATTTCAAATTTAGAGTCTTGACACATCAGAGGAACCTTATTTTGTAGTAAAACAAGGACATTAATTTGTATTTGAAATGTTTCATTTACGAGTTATGATGAACTAACTTCATTTCGTAAGTAACAGAAATAAATGTCTGTAACTTTAGCGACCGTGTTTGAAGGGATATATTGATCAGATTAATCAACATGTGATTGTGATTGATACTGTAAGCCTATCAGTGTAATGAATGGGTTGTCAAGCTGCTTGTATTATCATGACCTCCATATGAGTCTTTATCCCAGAAAAGTTTGACCTATAACAGGCGTAATCCCGTGGCCAGAACCGACTGCGTCTAGTTCATGTTCCCTTGTACAAACCGAACCCCGTCCAGGTTCAGCTGTGCTTTTAAAACGTTCTGTGTCTGCACATGTGGAAGTCCTGTCCTAGACATCTTTGTCCTACAACAGGCATAATCCCGTGGCCAGAACCGACCACGTCTAGTTTGTACAAACAGAACCACGTCCAGGTTCCACTGCTTTTAAAACATTCTGCGTCTCCACAGGTGGAAGCCATTGAGAAGCGTTGTCTGGAGTTATTCTCCAGGGATTATAAATACAGCATCATCCACAACCCCGGTGGAGAAGTGTGTGGCCACTACCCCCGGCAGATCGTTTTCCTGGAGTATGAATCCACGGATACGGAGAAAGAAAGGTGCGTCTCCACGTCTCCGTACGTCCGTCCAGCGTGTTTCCAGATCCAAAGTCTGCTCGCTTATCAGTGACGCAGGAAGCAAAGGTCGGCGGGGTCGAGTGACCGCGCTGTCACGTGACGTCACAAGTTAAAAAAAACACGCGGTGATTCAGCGAATCCACGACTCGAAGTCCTGATCAGCGAAGGGGAACTCGATCCCGCTTCGGTGCCGGGATGGAAAAATGTTGTTTATCAAAGGAGACTTTAATAAACCGGTAAATCCTTATACAAACATTTTATTTCATTGTTTGTCCTGTCGTTTACCAAGAAACCCAAATGTTTTTTTTCTCTTTCACACCTTCAGCTGCTTGAATATTATTCTGCATCTTTTCATTCTAGATTTTTTGTTGTTTTCCACCTGAAAAGATTTCAAGACTTTTCTGTGTGTTTCTGGAAACACTAAAACACGTTCATTCAAAGTCTCGGTTACAAAAACTCTTTTGTTGGGTGTCTTCCATGAGACGTTCAGGGGCCGTCGGAAATCCTACTGTCATGGATTTAACTCTTGAACAACCAGTGTTCTTTGGTCCAGAAGCTAACGTACGAGTCACATGACTTAGTGCTTATTCAGGGGCGTTAGTGGTGTCGTTGGAGGCTAACTGACCTTAACTGTGTGTGTGTGTGTGTGTGTGTGTGTGTGTGTGTGTGTGTGTGTGTGTGTGTGTGTGTGTGTGTGTGCAGGTTTGAGAGCGCCGTACACATCAGTAAGCTGCAGGACCTGGTGAACCGGAGCAAACTGGCCCGCTGCCGGGGGCGCTTCGTCTGCCCCGTCATCCTCTACAAGGGCAAGGTGCTGCCGCTGCTCAGCCTGTTGTTTGTTTGTTTGTTTGTTTGTTTGTTTGTTTGTTTGTTTGAACGTGTTTCCTCTCCGTCTGCAGCATATCTGCCGCTCGTCCACTCTGGCGGGGTGGGGGGAACTCTATGGACGCACCGGCTACAACTACATCTTCTCAGGTACGAAGCGTTCGCCTGCCAGACGGCGCCGACAGCCTCACCTGGATGTATTTAAGGCCTCGTTGTCGTGGCGATGGGCTGTCAGTGAACCACTTTCTGAAGGCGAATAATTCCGTGTGCCAGCTGGGGTGTCTGGTGCGTCTCTTCTGGGCTGGTGCACCAGTTTAAACCAGTTTGAACCAGTTTAGCGTCGTGGAAACCGACTGAACCAGCTTCTGTAAACAGGTGGGGGTGAGAGCGCGCTAATTAGCGGTAGCCCGGGGGGAGCCAGCTAACACGGCATCACAACCTTATGGACTAGTGGGCGGTACCCGGCTAATGCTAATGCTAACACTAACGCCGTCACAACCAGGAAGCGTTAGCCTACAATTATATTAAGCTAATTGTTTGGGTTTCTGGCTAACGACACCCATCCACCGCCGGCGCCCGGCCCGGAGGCTCCACCCACAGCCGTTCCCTTGGTAACGGACGTCTCATTGTGAGGGGGTTTCTCTCTTCCAGGGGGGAGCGACGACACGTGGGCGGAGCCCGAGGCGGTGCCAGAGGACGACAACGGCGTCGGGTAAACGAACGCCTCGTAGGGTCATCAGACGCCGAGGAAGACCATCAGCTAACGTCTTCCTCCTCTGCTTCCTGCCCCCCCCCTCAGGAACGGGGAGTCCCAGCTCTTCGATAAGGTCAGAGGTCACGACATCAAGCTGCTGCGCTACCTGTCGGTGCGCTACATCTGTGACCTGATGGTGGAGAACAAGAAGGTGAAGTTCGGCCTCAAGTAAGAAGAAACTCCAGAATCACCATGTAGGGGGGTGGTGATGAGGAAGACTCACTTCCTCTTCCTCTTCCTCCTCCTCTTCCTCCTCCTGTTCCTCTTCCTCCTCCTCTTCCTCTTCCTCCTCCTCTTCTTCCTCTTCCTCTTCCTCCTCCTCTTCCTCTTCCTCTTCCTCCTCCTCTTCCTCCTCCTCTTCCTCTTCCTCTTCCTCTTCCTCTTCCTCTTCCTCCTCTCCACAGCGTCACCTCCTCAGAGAAAGTAGACAAGGCTCAACGCTACGCAGACTTCACGCTGCTCTCCGTGCCTTACCCAGGTAATCCACTGACACGCCCCTAAACCACCGACACGCCCCTAAACCACCGACACGCCCCTAAACCACCGACACGCCCCTAAACCACTGACACGCCGTTGACCCTGCGTGACCTCTGGGGCGTGACCCCGTGTCTTCTCCTTCAGGGTGTGAGTTCTTTAAGGACTACCGGGACAGGGACTACACGGCTGAGGGTCTGGTGTTCAACTGGAACCAGGTCAGTGCTGCGTCTGTTCTGCTGGGGGGGGAGGGGGTGGTTGTGGGGAGCGTTCTATTTCCTTAATGACCCCCCGTCTCCTCTCAGGACTACGTGGACGCTCCGCTGACGATCCCCGTCTGCTTCACCCAGAACCTGGACATCGACTGGACTCAGTACCAGGTGACCCCCCCTCTCCACCCAATCTGTGGTGCTTTACTGCCCCCTGGTGTCCATCCAGGGGAGCGCTGCGGTGCTGATTCACCATCACACCAACAGGAAGCCCCACAACTTTATGTAGAACCTGAAACTACTGAAGAAATCTGCGTTTCTACTGTGTACTAGTGTGTGTGTGTGTGTGTGTGTGTGTGTGTGTGTGTGTGTGTGTGTGTGTGTGTGTGTGTGTGTGTGTGTGTGTGTGTGTGTGTGTGTTGCAGTCGTGGGACCTGGTGGTGCAGACCCAGAACTACCTGAAGCTGTTGCTCCACATCATCAACAGTGACGGTCGGTGCTGCATTCAGGGACCTAGAATAGAGTGGGAATTACAGGAATTCCTTGTTTGACTGCTGGTTTATGTGGAGCCGTAAACGTGTGAGTCCAGTTTGACGGAGCGGACCTCAGAACCCCTGGTTGTGTGTCGTTGCAGACGAGAGCGGTCTCCTGGTCCACTGCATCTCGGGGTGGGACCGAACGCCTCTGTTCGTGTCCCTCCTCAGGCTCTCTCTGTGGGCAGTAAGTTCCTCCTCCTCCTCTTCTTCTTTGGTCTTTTCGTCTCCCCAGCGTCTCCACACGACGTCGACGCGGCGTTCGGCCCCTCTGACGTTCATTAGCGCCGGCGGTAATCCCAGGCTGCACCCGTCTGCCTCGGCCCCGGACCCCCCCCCCCCACCACGTCAAACTCACTTAGCCTTTCATACGTTCTTTAATTAGCTTCGTCTCCATCCGCCGCCGTTATGAAAAATACAGCCGGCTTCATGAATATGTCATGTCTGGCTACATAACGTGTGTTCTTCCTGAGGCCCCGCCCACTCGTGTGAACGTGGTCTTCAAACAGAATCAGGAAGTGGTTTGACTCTTATGTCATGTATTTGGCTCCTATGTCGTGTGTTTGATTCTTCTGTCATGTATGTTTGACTCTCATGTCATGTATGTTTGATTCTAATGTATGTTTGATTCTTATGTCATTTATGTTTGACTCTTATGTCATGTGTGTCTGACTCTTATGTCATGTATGTTTGACTCTTAAGTCATGTGTTTGACTCTTATGTCATGTATGTTTGATTCTAATGTATGTTTGACTCTTATGTCATGTGTGTCTGACTCTTATGTCATGTATGTTTGACTCTTATGTCATGTGTGTTTGACTCTTATGTCATGTATGTTTGATTCTTATGTCATTTATATTTGACTCTTATGTCATGTATGTTTGACTCTTATGTCATGTGTGTCTGACTCTTATGTCATGTGTGTTTGACTCTCATGTCATGTATGTTTGATTCTAATGTATGTTTGATTCTTTTGTCATGTATGTTTGATTCTAATGTATGTTTGATTCTTATGTCATGTATGTTTGACTCTCATGTCATGTATGTTTGATTCTTATGTCATGTATGTTTGACTCTCATGTCATGTATGTTTGAGTCTTATGTCATTTATGTTTGACTCTTATGTCATGTGTGTCTGACTCTTATGTCATGTGTGTCTGACTCTTATGTCATGTATGTTTGATTCTAATGTATGTTAGATTCTTATGTCATTTATGTTTGACTCTTATGTCATGTGTGTCTGACTCTTATGTCATGTATGTTTGACTCTTATGTCATGTGTGTTTGACTCTTATGTCATGTATGTTTGATTCTCATGTCATTTATGTTTGACTCTTACGTCATGTATGTTTGACTCTTATGTCATGTGTGTCTGACTCTTATGTCATGTATGTTTGACTCTTATGTCATGTGTGTTTGACTCTTATGTCATGTATGTTTGATTCTTATGTCATTTATGTTTGACTCTTATGTCATGTGTCTGACTCTTATGTCGTGTATGTTTGACTCTTGTGTCACGTGTGTCTGACTCTTATGTCGTGTTCTTCACAGGATGGAGCGGCACACGCGAGCCTGGAGCCGGCTCAGATCCTCTACCTGACCATCGCTTACGACTGGTTCCTCTTTGGGTAAAAATGATCGTCACCATCATAATTTTATGACCTTGCGTCGAGCCGTTAGCGGCGCCGCGTTAGCGGCATGAATAGTTTAGTGGTGCGTTAGCGGCATGAATAGTTTAGCGGCGTGTTAGCGGCATGAATAGTTTAGCGGTGCGTTAGCGGCGTCTCAGTGCCATCTGGTCTGAGAGACACTGTTGGTCTGTGATGCATGAATGAAACGTCTGGTTAATGAAGAGCTGGGAGAGACGAGAACTGGGAGTCCCCCCCCCCCCTCCCCCCCCTCCTCCTCTCTTGGGGTTCTTCTTTCATAATTACAGTGAGATTCTCATAAAAAGCCACTTCACTGCCAACCGGCCCGTGTAATTATACGTCAGCAGCTCGCCAGGCACTCAGGACACTCAGGAGAGGCGTGTGTGTGTGTGTGTGTGTGTGTGTGTGTGTGTGTGTGTGTGTGTGTGTGTGTGTGTGTGTGTGTGTGTGTGTGTGTGTGTGTGTGTGTGTGTGTGTGTGTGTGTGTGTGTGTGTGTGTGTGTGTGTGTGTGTGTGTGTGTGTGTGTGTGTGTGCGTGCATCACGTCTGAAGTGTGTTGCCGAAAAATATGAATTCAAAAAGAAAAAGTCACGGTTTCACATTTTCACGACTGATCTAAAACAGGAAGTTGATGGAACATAACTGTTACGTTTAGTAGCTAATGCTAAAGCTAATGCTAATGATGATGATGATGGTAGATAATAACGGCTCTTCATCTCTTCCTGTTTCCAGTCACATGCTGCCAGATCGACTCTCCAAAGGGGAGGAGGTGAGTCTGACGTTTGTTTGTTTGTTTGTTTGTTTGTTTGTTTGTTTGTTTGTTTTGGTGGTCGCTGTTTCCTCTGATCAAAATGTTTTTCTTTTTTTCAGATTTTCTTTTTTTGCTTCAATTTTTTGAAGCACATCGTCTCAGAGAAGTTCTCTGCTGTAAAGAAACTAAGGTCTGTTCATCCGACTGTCATCCGTCCTCTCGTCCGACTGTCATCCGTCCTCTCGTCCGACTCATCCGTCCTCTCGTCCGACTCATCCGTCCTCTCGTCCGACTGTCATCCGTCCTCTCGTCCACTTCTTTAACTCCGGTCTTTTGTCTCTCTGTGATCTTTATTTCCTTCATTCTTTATTCTGGTTTGTTTTGGTTCACTCTGAACAAGCAAGAATAAACCAGAACGAACCAGAACGAACCAGAATAAACCAGAATGAAGCAGAATAAACCAGAACGAACAAGAATAAACCAGAACGAACAAGAATAAACCAGAACGAACCAGAATAAACCAGAACGAACAAGAATAAACCAGAACGAACAAGAATAAACCAGAACGAACCAGAATAAACCAGAACGAACAAGAATAAACCAGAACGAACCAGAATGAAGCAGAATGAAGCAGAATAAACCAGAACGAACCAGAATGAAGCAGAATAAACCAGAACGAACCAGAATAAACCAGAATGAAGCAGAATAAACCAGAACGAACAAGAATAAACCAGAACGAACCAGAATAAACCAGAACGAACAAGAATAAACCAGAATGAACAAGAATAAACCAGAACGAACAAGAATAAACCAGAACGAACCAGAATAAACCAGAACGAACAAGAATAAACCAGAATGAACACGAATAAACCAGAACGAACAAGAATAAACCAGAACGAACCAGAATGAAGCAGAATAAACCAGAACAAACCGGTTCTGGTCGGGTTGAGTCTCCGTCTCATTTCCTTCTCGTTCTCCCTCCAGGAGGAAGAACTCCCACTTCAGAGAAGGTGAATTCACGGTGGACGACTTCTGCCAGTTGAGTAAGTCCGTCTGATTGATCCTGTTCTCCTGGTGATTATTGATTATTGATCGACCGTCTGACAACATCACTAACGGGTTGAACTAGAAAATAGATTTGAACTACAGATAAAATCGGCCTTCAGTGAGCAGAAAACCAGTATTTATGAAACATCAATCAACCAATCAGACGAGAGCGATTTAAATCGGTTCCACACAGTCTGTTCCTGATTGGCTGGCTGGTGAATGTGGGCGGGGTTTAACCTGGCTGAGCTCTGCTCTGTAGGATCCAGGGACCGCGGCAGCGTGACGAGTCTGAGCAGCGAGTTCTCCCTCATCACGGAGGAGGTGGGCGGAGCCTCCAGCCTCACCTGCGACGCCGTCGACCTGTTCTCCGGCCAGCCCCTGGGAGCCAGCTGGTCGGTGGTTTGATTCTCTTATCGATACGTCGATCACGTTTGATCGGTTCGGATCTGATTGATGGTGGAATCGCTCCTCTTCCTCCCCCTCCTCCTCGCAGGAGAAAAGGCCCCGCCTCCTCGCCTCCGATGGTCATGTGGAATAAACAGACCGCCGTGGAAGAGCACCTCCCCCATCCACTCAACGAGGGCCGGTCCTCCAGCTCCTCCTCCTCCAACCAATCAGAACACGGCCCCTCCCGCACAGGCAGCAGCCCATTGGCCGTCCCCGGAAGACGGTGAGCCGTTCAGACCTAACTTCCTGTCATCTGCGTTGTTTCTGAGTCATGTGATCTAAGCTGCTCGCTGTCGTCCCGTCACCCCCCCAGGCTGGCAGCGGAGTACGCTCGGTCCGGCTCCTCCCTCTCCACGGAGTACGGGAGCTGGCAGATCGTCTCGGGCTGCGGGAGCATCCACGACCACGCCCACTTCCCTCCACCGCCGGGCTCCGCCTCCGCCGCCTCGTCCGCCGTCAACGACTCCCCCCTGCCCTTCAGCTTCCAGGACGAGGGGCCCATCGGACGAACGTAAGCGGCGCCGGGCGACGCGTCGAGAAACGTCTTGAGGTTGTTTGTGTGGAGAAAGTTCTCCAGCGACCAGCAGGGGGCGCTCTAGTTTCTGATTTACCCCACATCCAGATTCACTCGCACTCGGACATTAAATACAGTATGTCCCGCACCATAAAGCACACTGGATTATAGAACGCACTGGATTCATAGAACGCACTGGATTATAGAACGCACTGGATTATAGAACGCACTAAAATACATAAGATAAAATACACTGTATAAAATATACCGTATAAAATAAATATAATATAAAATAAATATAATTATAATATACAATAATAATATATATAATGTATAATATAATTAATAGAGATATAATGAATAAATATATATAATATACAATAATATATATAATGTATAATATAATTAATAATTATAGATATAATGAATAAATATAGATATAATGAATAAATATAATATATAATATACAATAATATATATAATTTATAATATAATAAATATAGATATAATTAATAAATATAATATATAATATACAATAATATATATAATGTATAATATAAATAATATAGATATAAGTAAATATAATATAAAATACACTGGATTATAAGGCGCACAATCGTTTTTTGAGAAAGTTAAAGGCTTTTAGTTGCGCCTTAAAGTGTGGAAAATACTGTTAATCCAGAGTAATTCGGTGGGATTGGTGGGATGAAGATGGGATGAGTTCTGTGTCGGTTCGTTCAGGACGTCGTTGAACCCAAACCGCCTGCGTCGTCCTCTTCTCTGGTGGCTTTGATGTCTATCTTCTCATCCTCCCTCCTCTCCAGGTGTCCCTTCCCCTCCGAGCGCCAGGCCCGTCTGGAGGCGGTGCGGGAAGTCTTCCTGGCGGCCTACAGTTCCACGGTGGGGCTCAAGTCCACGGCGCCCAGCCCCTCCGGCGCCATCTCCGGCCTGCTGGAGCAGTTCGCCCGTGGGGTGGGCCTCCGGGGCACCAACGCCATCGTTTGAATCCCGCTCAATGTGACTTCCTGCTTCCATCCACAGTTGATTGATCGTGTCTGGACTCTAGAATAAAGTGCCAAACATCTCTGTTGAGTCAGAGGTGGAGGACGATTTCTGTTCCCGACTCGTTTTCACAGCTTGAATTGAATTTTTTTGTCTGTTTTGTCTTTGACCTTCCTCCAAACTTCCATGTCGAGTTCATCCGTCACGTTCAAGCCGCAGCATCAAAAAAAGGGATAACGAAACGCCAATGGCTGGTCCGTGTCTGTCTGGGAAACGTCCAGAGTTCTTCCTTTCTGTGTTCTTCCGTCATCGGTTTCTAATTATTGGATGGCCGTCCCTTTTAGAGGAAGGGGAATCGTTTGTTCGTCTCTTATTTTCGTGTCTCTGCTGAACTGATCCAAGCAGAAGACAGTTTGTTTTCTATCTGACGATGAGATAAAAATCCACACTTAATATGTTCTGACAGAACTGGTACCGAGTCTCTGTTCAGTTTTAATTTGGTACAGTAGATTATAGTAAAAAGATAACGCTGATTTTTAAAGTCCTTTTCTCATTGAACGAGTCGGTTAAAGAGACGGTTCCTGCTCCAGTCGGACGTTCTCGTCGGGGTTACGGTGTTTCGAGAGAAGTTCAATCCCTCCGACCTCCTCAGTCGCGATCAGTTGAGCGAATCGACGAACATCTGAGCAGTTTGACGCCCTGATCGACGGTCCGACAAGTTTTATCGTAGGAATAACCAAATACCGAAACCCTAAAAGGCCCGATTCGACAAGCGTCAGACCAGCGTTGAACCGAGCGACGGTGGCCCTCCAGGAGAGGAAGATGGTCTTAAAAAAGAATCCAAACCGTTTGCTAGAAAACCTTCAAACCACACGTGATTTATTTCTTCTTTTATCAAGTTAGTTGTGATGATACCGACTGTCACACGTTTGAAAATCATCCATGTGATTCTGTCTCCAGTAGCGCTAACATGGTAGCACAGGAAGCACTGAGCTTTGCGTTAACGGATCTCTGAACCGAATGCCTTCTTTCTCCGAGATCCGTGTGATTCCTGCCGGAGCTGAGATCTTCACGCGGACGGACGTTTCTGCCTGGGCTGCGTTCACACCTCAACGTCATTTTGTGAAAAGATTTCTGCTAAAAACTAGCTTGTTGCTGTTGCCAAACTGTTTTTGACGGCTGCTGTACCTCAGGACCTTTTGTTGTGCCTTTTTATCTTCAGTAACGTCGGATTGGACCGACTGCGTCCGGCCCGGTTTCAGGTCTATTTCTGTTCCCTCAATGGTTTTACGAGCTCGGGGTGTTTTCAGCTGAATTTTAATGAGTTTTGACTGTAGAGCATTAGCAACATTAGCTTTGCAATAAAGCTTTTTTTTGCCCCTTTGTTGCAGCATTGTAAGTCTGTTTAGTACAGTAATGTACGCCCCTCATCAGGCGCTCACATTTTTATTATTTAATAGTTTTATTTAGGTTTACAATTTTTTTTTTTGGTGTAAACAGAAACTTCAGTAGCAGATTTTAGCAAAGTATTGTCCATGTGTTCATTAAGCTAATGCTGAGTCATGTTTGACCTCGGTTAGCATTAAGATCCATATCAAACAGCAAGCTAGCCAAAAACTTACGTCCAAAAAGCTAATTCGTTGTAATAATAAATGTGGTTTATAAAGTGTTGTGGTTTTATTTTCAGAGTGTTGAATATTTAGTCGTGTCTTTTTCAGGTTGAATTTAAGCTAGCGGTTTCCACCTCATTTTTTGGTTTATGCTAATTTAAGCTGCTAATTTTATCTCAAAAGTTTTGAATAAATGCATTTATGAGTTCTTTTAACTCTTTTGAATTGATTTCTGGTCATTTCAGAGAAAGCGCTAGTTAGCATAAAGACTGAACTGGAAACAGCGAAAGGATGACAACCTACACCTCAAAAGCTAATTAATTAGCATGTTGTATTTTGTTTAAGACGTACAGCAACATCTTTCTGGTGTTTCCCTGCTGTTGTTTTTTTACATTTCATTTTCACAATGTTTCAAAGTGGATTCTTCTAATTGGATGTAAGCTAGCTGTTTCTGCCGCAAGAATTTAAATAATTACATTTAAAAAAAAGAACAATTTGTTCGTTTTTATGGCAAATATTGTTTTTTTTTCTGCTAAATAAAGTCAATGTTTAGTATAGAGTTTCACTGATTAGCGGAAACAGCTAACTTTCAAACACACGCACACTTGCCTCAAATGCTATTAAATTAGCATGTAGCTTCATGTTGGTGAAAACGCACAGAGACGGTTCATTTGTTGGTTTTGGTCTGACTTTAAACAGACGTGTGGTTGAGTTCTTTTTTTAAATCGAACGTTAGCATCTCACACTTTTGCACAGTTCTCAAATTATTCAACTGTTCTTTTAATGGGCAGAACTTTTTTTTTTTTTGCACGTCAAAGAGATTTTTATTTCAAGCTATTTTAAGCCATGTAATTCCTCTTCCCCGTGATCTCCACGCAGGCGGGATTTGTTCCGTACGGCTGCACGTATCACTTCTTTTCCGGAATGTCGGAGTGCTTTCGTTTGTACTCCTTCACAAACTGACAGCTGGAAGCTTCAGACGAGGATTTATCTACCCGTCAGGCCCCCCAAGCCGCCTCCTGTCCTGGCGTGAAATTCTTTTAGCCTCTGGTTTCATATCAATTTGATAATTTTTGAATTCTTCCTCCCGTCTGTTGTGTTTGAGCAGTCGATCACGACTAAAGCACTTTTGTCATTTTCAAATTGTTGGAATTCATCATTGTAAGAAAACTTTGTTTGCAAATTTCAATGTCACTTCTGTTTTGTTTGTTCTTTTTTTCTTTTCATGACATCCTTTTGTTTATTTCAGCTGCAGCGTCTGATGGTTCTATTTGTTTGGGGGGAAAAAAAAGAAAAAAGAAAAAGAAGTCATGTCAGAATCTCTTTAGAATCTGCTGCTCTTTATTTTGTCTGATTTCTTTGTCGTTGTTTTTGGTTTCATTCCAGACGACGACATTGAAAACTGAACCCAGCAGAAGGTTATTGTGAATAAATTTTAAAAAACACCTTTTAAAAAACTCTTTTGTGTTCTATTTGACGTTCTTTAACAATCTCTAGTTTATTCCTCCTATATAGTGAGATATGAACTATTTACATCCTCTTCGTCTTGCTCCGAAACAGATTCCCTAATAATAATAATAATGACAAGGCGAGCTTTTAATGCTAATAAGATTTCTTCCACAGGAGTTTTTTACCTCGACTTTGAACTTCAGATAAAAGAAAATTAAAATTCCGTTAGACAGAATTCTCTCTTTGTCCTTTTAAGTTTGGAGCTAACTAATATTCCCAGCGCTCAGGAGTTCTGAACACTTCAGTCTCTCCGTGTTTTCATGAATTATTCAGTCATAAAATATTTACCCTGTTAATGACTGTTGATTGTGACGCTTTAAAGCGTCTCTCCTTCATCTCCTCTTTTCTCTCCTCATCTTTCCTTTTTTTTTTTTTTTTGATGCTTCTCCAAAACAAACATTTTCTTTATTTTCTTCTTAATGATTTGTTTTCTCCTTCCTGTCATCTTTTAATTTATTTCTTTTTCAGACTCGGTTTCTCTTTCACGACAAAAGAAGAGGAGAAATATTTACTCTGACACCAAATTGAGGGCATGAATTCAATATTTTACAAATATTTTCCAAATACAAATAATTCAACT
Source organism: Antennarius maculatus (assembly GCA_013358685.1). Lineage (NCBI taxonomy): Eukaryota > Metazoa > Chordata > Actinopteri > Lophiiformes > Antennariidae > Antennarius > Antennarius maculatus. Next base: position 26,253,796 of record CM023609.1, on the reverse strand, counting down.
TGCGAACAAAACCATTAAGTAACGCAGGTGGGTTTTATTCCCTCTGTATTGTCTCACAGGTGTCAGTTCGCGCTTTTCCCGCTGCGTAAAATAAAGTATTGGAGTAAAAATCCAGTTAAACGTTCGTGTTTATTATTTGCCCCCTCCCCCCCGCCCCTCCCCGCTCACCTGTAACGGACGTGTTTTAAACCCCGGAAACGAGGAAATGGCACACAAACCCACGTGGTTCCTCCACTCTGATCCGCGCTAGGTGTGAAGTGGAACCCGGAACCGTCTCGGTGTGACGTATGACCCCCCCCCCAAAAAAGTTCCCCCAATTACTGCTGTGGGACCCCAGCTCCCTCCTCCGGACTATGTTTCTCCTCCTGCGCCTTTTTACGCACGGACCCCCCCCCCCCCACGGCTAGAGGAGGTCTCTGCCTCCACCTGCCGATGGATGGAGAGAAGCGAGGAGGAGCTTCAGCTTCTCTCTCTCTCTCTCTCTGCCCCCCCCCCCCACCCCCCCACATGTGAGTGGACGCCTCATCCTCAGGTATGCCTCCTCACCCTCAGCTGCGCTCCAGCGACATCCACATCCACGGGAACCGGTCCGCCCGCCGCGCGTCTCCGTCCACGGACGCATCCGGAGCTTCAGCCTGAAACGGGAGAACCTGGAGGTTCGGTGAAGCTTTTCTGAAGCAGAGGACAACCCGGAGCCATGGCGACCATCGGGGATTTCGACCCACTCAACTCCACGGTACCCGCGACCAAGATAGAAATCACCGTTTCCTGCAGGTAAGCGCCGTGGGGGTGTCCCGCGGTGGTGGTGGGGGGGTTTATCCGTCCCGTTCCTGTCATCCACTCATATTCCTGCGAGCAGTTTCGTGGCGTTTTTCACTTCCACCCAGACTTTTCCTGCTGGTTTTTAAATCACTAGGATGAGGCTCGGAACACGCGTGGACCAACTCTTTATTTCTTTATTTCTTCTTCTTCTTTTTTTTTTATTTAATTTTTTTATTTTTTTTCCTAAGGAGGAATTTGCGTGTGCTGTGGGTGTAGAAGTGCGTGGGGGATTTATTCTGAGTGCCGTGGAGAGCTCCGGAGAGCGCAACTCTCACATCACACGAATGCGTGGATTTTCTGAGCTGAGAACGTTTATTCTGAAGTGGAAGAGGGGGGGGGGGGGGGAATCACGCAGGAATCATCCAGGCTTCAGTGTTAATCTGAAACACGCGATGCGATCTGTTTCAGATCTGACGTCACGCAGATTATTGATGAGTGAATCAGACGCGACTCGAGTGGAAAAAAGCGGGTTTTTAAATGCGCTCACGCGTCACGTGATGCGTCGTGGACGCGCGTTAAAGGTGTGGAAATCAAAAGTGGGTGATCGTTGGGGGTGGGGGGTGGGGGGGGCGGCTGATGGATGACCGCTGGTGGATGTTGGTCGATGGTTGGATGAACTTTAACGCTCCGTAATGAGACTTCATTCATGGTGCCCCCCACCCCACTCAACCCAACCCCCCCCCAACTCGAACCAGCTTCAGGATTTATTCTCAAATTCTAGATGTTTTGTTCAGTGAACGACAAAAATTTGGTCGTTTGCTAAATTTGGGAATATTCAAATTTTTTTGGGGATATTTAATGTTTGGAGTGAAATTCTCGCACATCAAAGATGGACCCATGTTGTTTATGCAGACAAACAAACAAACAAACAAATAAAAACACAAACAAACACAAACAAAAACGGCAAAATATCTGTCGAACGCAATGAAAGGGCGGGGCTTAAAAAAACATCCTCAACTTCACGCTCAGACGTTTGGTAAAACCATCTTGTTTTCTGGGCCAATCAAAGACCTGGGTGAAGGTCAGCTGACAGGTCTTAGATCTGATTGGTCGCTGCAACCTTCAGGGTTCCACGCCCAACGAAAGCGAAAGCGAAGTTTTGACGTGTCCTTCAGGTAAAAGGTTCTCCGGTTCCTCCCACCTCTAAATTGCGAGTTTATACGCTGGCGACTTGTCCGGGGTGTACCCTGTCGTCTCCCTGGAGCTCTGCAGCGTTTGAATGTCTTTACTTTTGCTGCCGGTCTCACTGTGGTCGTCAACCGGAACTCGTTCCGCAGAAGTGGCCAAAAAACTAACTTAATGCACTTTTGATTACATTTTTTTTTTTTTGCCTCGTTTTGTTTCGGAGCCAAAAAGTGTCAAAAACGTTTCCTGTGATTTCGGGTCGGATCCCTGGCAGCAGGAAGTCATCTCTAATGCGTTTCCTCTGATGAAAACATTTCCATGTCCCGGGTCGCGTCTCTACGCTAACCCAGCCCGAAGCCGCCGTTGGTGACGAGCTGTTTCCGGCCCCTCGGCGTCCCGGGGCCCGTTCAGTCTGGGGGAGTCATTTCCGTTACCTGACACTGACAGAATGAGGTTGGCTGCATTTTACTGAGCCTCTTTCTGGACTTCACATTTAATTCTACATGAAACGCTCAATGTCTTTTTGGGATTTTTCACCTTTAAAGTCCTCAAGATATGAACATCTGACTTACAAACATTCATAGATACAAACAAACGCACGCCGACATGTTACGCCGAACACCCCGTAGATTCAGATTTCACGCGTCATGTTAACATGACTCAGCAGATCTCAGTGAACAGTTTGCTGTGATGTCACTTCCTGTGTTCTTCTGGTCTTTCCTGTTGGTGTCATCTGCAGTGTTTCCTCCTCCTTTTCTCCACGTTTCTGTGAGCTTGTGAGCGGGAAATGAACACACGATGTATTTATGCGAACAATTCAACTTACGAACAACCTCAAGGAACCAATTGTGTTCACTGGTTGAGGACCACCTGTTTTCCATCTGATGCCACGTTTAATTATTTCGTAATAACTTCCTGCCTCCCAAGTGGGCGTGGTCAGAACCCTTTTCTATATTGGTTTCTGGTTGGATGTTCCATTTTATTCCCGCATGGGGGGGGGGTGGACTCCATCCCAATTTCACAGATCAGCTCATAAACGGCCCGTTTTTAACCAAACTGCTTACTGAACAAACACCCGCTAATCCTGCCGGCTCCCATTCACGACGTTCGACTCTCTAATTGGTCGCCTGATGTCGGGGTTGGGGGAGGGGGTGTTCCGTCTGATCAAACGTTTGCCCCCCACCCCCCCCCACCCCCCCTGATGCTGAATGGATTTGCATCACACGCTGCGAGCGTACCGTACCGTAGGCGCGGGATGATTTTGTTGGCGAGAGCAACATCCGAGCCGACGTGGAGTTCTGATGAAGACGATTGGACGTGACGGGCGTCGCCTGCCGACGCCGTCTCGTCGCGACAGACACAGTCTTGATCTCTAATCTGAGTTGCTTCACCATCAGCGTTCAGATAAACGCAGCTTCTCTCATCATCACCTTCTCTCAGAGGACACGTCTGATGTCTTCTGACAGACTCTGGACATCTGGGCGATCTCAAGTTGTCCTTGTCTCCGTTATCGCCTGAACATCTCGGCATCCGGAGGCGACTTTATTTCTGATTTTTTTTCTGCTTATACTCACCTTTAAGATTCTTGTTTTTGTAATACGAGGAAGATTCCCCTGATGGGAAATAAATCAGTCCGTCTGTTCGCTCTTGACGCCCTGCTTGATCCGCTCCCTCCTCGTTTCATTAAGGGATTCGTCCTCAAGCAGCTCCAACGTGGTGTCGTAGCTCGAAGCCATTACGGCTGGTAATGATGTGGATCGCTTTCCCCATTCAGGTCCCGATGATTCACGCCGAGGGATGGAAATGACACAATCCAAAAGGGAAATGAGAGGCGGGAGGATTCATGTTCCTGCACAGATTGAGTGTTTTAATGCGGGCCGGCCGCTTCCAACCACTCACATCTACTTTGATAAGAGAAGAAGAGGAGAATGATTTCGCTCAAGATCTCATTCTATCATGCAAAAATACCCAAAATGTACCACAGACTTTATATATAATATAAAGTAAAAAAAAATACAATCTACCGCAAATTCCGAACTTTTGAGGGAACCTGTGTACAAGCCGCACGCGTTGAGGTGTAACGTGACGATTTAATTACCGTTTTTTTCTGAGCCGTACCTGAAACATGGCAGTGAAACGCGTCCAACTTCTTGATATCAATCCATTGACGCGATGCTAACGCTAATGTGGCTTTCTGGTCCCGTTGCCTATTGGGATAGGATAGGATGGCGACAGTAAACGATTATTAGATGTTCGATTTAATCAATTTAGAAAAGAAAATTAGAAATTAATTTCATTGAAGCAGTATTATTAATTTTTTTTTTTTTTGGAGTAGATGATAAAATTTCCAGAGAAAAAGAGTTATGATGATAATATACAGAATGATCCTCCATTATGTTCACGTCTGACGGAGCCGTGACTCATAACAGACTGGATTATAGACTCAAAGCACCTTGATCACCTCCCTCATCCGTGTGTCACGGCTTCTATACTGGTGCCAGATCGACCAATCAGCAGCCAGGCCTTCTTCTGTGTTAACTTTAGACAGCAGTGAAGTCGGAGTGCACCTCTGTCCAGGCGTTAAACATTTAAATTTAGCGTATAAATGAGTTTCGGACGTTGTGAGGGTCCCTGAATGCAGCGCCGGTGGCCTGGCGGCGGCCATCGCCACGCCGTCGTGCTGAAAAGTGCGGTTGTGGCTCTTTCAGAGTGAAATGCCACGCAGGTCAGCGAACACGGGGAGCCAGGACTTCTCAGTGGGAGAATGTCAATCACAGCGGGGGAGGGCTCTGATTAGATACCCACTTCCCCCCACATCATGTCCTGAAGGCCTCGAGCACGAGAGCCGCATAAGAGGCGCAAACCTTTGTCGCGCCTTAAAGGCGAAGAAGAGTCTCTGCTCTGAGAGCGGCGCCGAACCAAAACCCCTTGTGGACATGGATTTCGATGCGACTGAGAAAGACGTGAACGTCGCAACTCTGTCATTTCCTGATTTCAAACCTACCTAGATCGGATGTAGCTGCTAGCAGGGTTAGCATGTTTGACCAGCCCTGCGACATCCGTGTTTCTAGAAAATACCCGCAATTTTGTCATTTGCTCTTCTTGATTCTTCCTGAGCTTAAAAGCTAACGGCTAACATGCTGCCTTCCAAATTGAGCTCTCTTTTAGATTTTTCGTACTCTTCAGGGCCCCCTGGTGGCAGCAGCATTCCAACGCAACTGCTTAGCTTGATTGCCCAGAAACGTTGTTGGGTAATCAATGGAACAAACAAGTAAATAAAGCGAGTTAAGTGATAAATAAAGCAACGAACGCTGGTGAGAACATCAGTATTTACCAGAGATGTGAGCCTTCATCAACCTTCAGATCTGCTCCCTCCGTTTCTGTCTTTCTTTCAGAACGTTAGCTGTTGGAGGTGATGCTTGTAAATGTGACAAGGATGGCGTGATGAAGCATTAAAGAAGGAGATAGACGGGCGGCGTGAGACTTGGGAAATGTCTCCGGTTGCCTCCAGATATACTGGAGACAGGAAAACAGGCTCTGGAAGGCTATTTATAAAAGCAGCAACGTGATGAAATAATCCATGCTGGACATTTTAGATTCGCTGATTAAACCATCGTCCCGATTCTCTGGCTAATGCACTGTCAGATGGAAAGACGGATGATCCTCAACCCCCCCATCCTACAAAACAAAACAGGGTAGGACACTCAGACTCCACCAACCTGCCTCGGTGATGTCAGTTGGAGCTGGAGTTTGTGCGGTATTGATCAGGCGGTAAAGTTACGGTATTGGGTCTCGATCGCAAACGGGTCAGTTGAGATGTCGCAACCGTTTCTGTAGCATCGTAAAACAGTTAGCCTGGAGCTGAGCAAACCGTAGCGCGAGAAAAATAAAATGGAAACTAGGGGATTTGATTTGAAGTGTGTTAGCGTCTTGTTTCCAGGCGTTGGAAGTAGTCAATCAAGGCGGTTTGGTTGCCGGACTAAAAGGACGGCCTCCAGTGCGCCTCCCTTTGGAGGATTTCTGGGAGCATCCTACAAAGTGGAGACCCAGGGGTGGACTGGGAACTCGTTGGGGGGGTGAAGTAGGGCAATGGACGTTGGGAACAGTCTCGGGTCTTCAGAGCATGAATGAAAGTTTATCAGCCGCGTCACCAATGTGTCACAGGTGAGACAGAATCTCTGACAGTCTCCTCTGTTTGCTTGCAGGAACCTGCTGGACATGGACACCTTCTCCAAGTCAGATCCAGGTGAGCCACTCGGTTCTCACGGGTTCCTCCAATCAGAGCCGGCTTTCAACGCCGTGATGTCAGGAGGACACTTAACCTCCGAAGTGCTGAAAACTGATCCAGAGTTCCTTAGTCATTCCATCCAGATACTAGACGGTTCAGTTTAGAGGGAACCGGAAATTAGATGGCCACATTGGGAAAGAACTAGATACCAGAAGGTGCCTTTAGGAAAGAACTAGACGCTAGACGGTTCAGTTAGGAGGGAACTGGAAACTAGATGGCTCCATTGGTAAGGAACTAGATACTATTTGGTTGCATTAGGAGAGAACCAGATACTAGACGGTTCGATTGGGAAAGAACTAGATACTGGTGGCTCCATGAAGAGGGAACCAGATATTAGACGGTTGCTTAGGAAGAAATTAGATACTATTTGGTTCCCTGAGGAGGGAACCAGATACTGGACAGTTTGATTGGGAAAGAACTAGATACTGATGGCTCCATGAAGAGGGAACCAGATATTAGACGGTTCCTTTAGGAAGAATTTAGATACTATATGGTTCTCTGAGGAGGGAACCAGATACCAGACAGTTGCGTTAGGACAGAACCGGGTACTAGTTGGTCGGGATCTACTCTCAGCCGGTTCAGCATAGAAAAAGAAACTGAACACATCTTCCTCTTCCTCGTCATCATCACCTCATTTTAGGTGAAGACGTTGCTCTCTGGAGGGCGTTTTAAAATTCAGACAAATAAAAGACAAGAAGAAGAAGAAGAAAGGAAAGAAAGAATAAAGCCGTGACTCCTCGAGCGTTGGGGAACAGATGGAGGGGAGATGATGACATCACGGCGGGGAAATGATGACATCACAGCGTCAAAACGTGAAGTAAAGCGATGAAGGAGAGGAACGTGTGAAGGTTCAGCACCAGATATCCAAACCGGATCACAGGCGTTTAGACTCTGACCCGGTTCTGGTTCTCAATCCGGATCAGAACGTAGTCCTCTATGATGACGGGACGTCCCGCCTTGATAAGTCTTTATTCTGATGATAATAATCACTACTTGTTATTTAAGTGGTACCAATTATTCTTTAACACCCGCAGACGTGGGCTAAAATTAACTATCTGTTCATTATTTAAGAGTTTAGTTATAAAACTAATAAGACTTCACACTTGTGAAACCTGAGAAGTGGGTTTTAATGCATCCACACAACAAACTCTCACCAGTAAACAGATCTTTGACTAATTATCCGGCGCCGGCTTGTCGATTTGGAACCGATTCACGGAGCTTTATTCATCCCGTCTGACAATAATACTCAACAACGGTTAGATTTTATGAAATATACGAGACGTGAGACGTGTCCGCCGGCCGTTTCCGAGGGTTTGATGGGATTAGAGCAAGGACCGGCAGACAGGAAGTTGGTTTTCTGTTGCGGATGTCAATCAGGATTAAGGATACCTTCAGTTGAGGAGTCGTTAAATGACAGATATCCGGTTTACAGCTGCCTCTTTACGCGGCTCAGGGATCTGCATCCTCATTTTAAAGGTGGTAATAGTTTATAATCTCATCCTGATGTGGAAGGTTGTGTAAAACAAGCGCACCCCCTTCGTCCCGGACGGGTCAGGTGGTGGATTCTGGGGCGGCTGGAGGCTTCAAACCCTTTGGACCCGTGGAAACCCTCTGAGGCTCGCTGCCCCCTCAGCTCTTTCATGTTTCAGGTCGTGACCCCGGGAGTCCGGGGTCGATACGCGCCGGTAATGTCAGGCGGCATCGATGTCCGCAGATAAACGACTGAACCCCGCCAGCAGAGAACTGCTAACCGCTAACGGTCGCTACGGATTCCTGACAGACTCCAGTATTGATAACTGATTGTCCATTGGAGGTCACACGATGTCCGACTGGCTGCCAATCAATGAGAGGTACCGCCCTAATTTATTCATGATGCGCTCCTAAAGCAGCTAATTCAACGCATCAAGGGTCACGTCAGGTCATCGCCGTGCATCAGTCTGAGCAAACGGCAAAGAAACGGAGTTAATTTAATATTTAATGTCGTTCAGACAGTCTCTGAGATGGAAAAGGAAGTCTGAAAGTGTAAATTAATGAGGACACCAACGGATCTCGTTCTTTACCACGTGTTGGCGGACGGATACAACGTCAGTGAGACCGCATCTCGTTCTTTACCACGCGTTGTGGACGGATGCCCTCATTAGCTTTGCCCCCAGCAGCAGTTGGATTCATCTGCTCCGTGGAAATCCCTCCGCCCACCCGGCACACAGACACGTCTGTGAACTCAGCGGGGCGTTGAGCCTCCGGAGTCGTCGGAGACCCAAAACCGCTACGAGTACGAGGAACTTTACATCGGCCAGGCGAGCTCGACGCCCGATGTGGGAGACTGTCCAGTGACGGTTGCTTCCTGAAGTCTGTTTGAAGTTTATTTCAATCCGCTGTGGCGGCACTGGGAGGTGACCTCTGGAGACGGGACGCTGTGATTAGTCGGCTGTCATCTGCAAAAAAACGAATCCAATCTCGCCAAAATAAAACGCTCTTAGACGGATGTGATATTTCTGGTGGTCCTAGTTTAGGTGGAAAACTTCTAAATATATGTCGTTCTCCCGACCCGGAGGATCCCCTGACGCCTGACCGGACCGGACCTACTTTCTCTGGTGGAAGTATTTCGTGTTTCAGGGAACAAAAACCAGGATGAAGCATCGGATGTTCTGATTGGTTGTGATCCTTTTCTTAACGTGGACATTGATCGTGATCCATTCCCAACAGGGTCACGTCTGTCCGTTTCATTGGTTTTATCGGCTCTTTCACATCCTAATCAATGATATTGATTTTTCAAAATCCGCTATTGATCCCTTGGTTCGACATGTGGGCGGAGCTTCCAATCATCCAATCATCTCATTCCATTTCAATGTCTCATTTCAGGCTTGAACAGCATCAGTGTTTCATTTGTCAATGTTTCTTGCTCCATTGATGATAATTTGATCCATCCGTCAGCCAATCAGAGCAGAGCGATTACTGATAATTGATTCTGTCGGAGCTGATTTATGATGATTAAACATTTATTTCTGACTCGTGATTCATTTTATTTCACCGTTAGCCTTTACCGTTAGTCCTTTACTGTTAGCTTTTCACCGTTA